>JABXJD010001191.1:40000-105362 GCA_013375575.1 Percina caprodes
TATGGACACCCCTTTTCATATGTGTTTTATATGGATACCTCTGTCCCTTTGTCTACTTTGGTCTTGGTCTTTTCTTTGCATTTTTTTTTATTTTAAAAGGGGGCTGCTGTCATAGGTTGGGCTGGACCTGGAAATGTTTTTCTGAGTTTGAACTTGACTGGCCGCCTGTACAGCACCTTTTAACTAGTGGTATGAGTTAAAAATGTGTCATACATCACAGTGAGTTTAAAGTTTTAAGCCTGCCTATGCATTATGAAATTGAGATGAGTTTTAATGAACAGTTGAGCTCCGTGCCTGTGATGCAAATTATTCAGGCATACCTATGGTCTCCGGATCCTTGCTGAAGGTACCCTAGAGGCCAAATATAAAATTTCCCAATCCTAATCTCTATATATGGTTTTGACAGAATGGGACATTGATAGCAACTTTATTGGATAAAACATAACATTACTGTCATGAGATTTTGAAATCTTGAAAATGTGGTTGTGTATGAGAAGCTTTCCTGTACAAAACAAAGACCAAGACCCGGAACGGTCTTGTACGCTGAGGACCCCATGGGCACATAGGTCTGTTTATACGATCCGAGGGCGCCTTCTACACATGCGAAGGAGATTGTAACAGAACCTCAATCCCTCGCGTGCACATGGACAGTATCATTTCAGCTTAAGGGGGAGTTTACAACTGACACTAGAGCTACAAACAAAAAAATACATTTGTTCTGACTTTTTGTTGCTTTGTTTACCTTGTAAATGAACTTTGGTGCTTTGCAGAATGGTTTCACTTCATTAGTTTGCCATTACCTTGCAAGAAACCAGATGAAGGAGAACATAATCGGTGCCATGTTTAACTTCTCAAAGGAGTCTACACCACTTAATATCTCATGTATCTTAACCTTGTAGCAACCCACACACTGAAGCAAATTTCTAAAACCCCTGGCCACTTTTATCAGTTCCCTCTTCTTAATCATGTGTCTATGTTGTAACAACTGGCATACAGTACAGTACATAAGCAATGATCAGTCATTCAGAAAATAAGCTCTCCCTTTGAAGCTGCAATCTACCCAGAGACAAATTGCTGCCGTAGCTGCTCGCTGACAGTGATTTCAAATAAAGCCTTTCACAGTAAACTCTAAGTAAAATCTAATGCTGGAAATACTTTAACATGTAGCCACATTTTAGAAATGAGTTTGACAACATTTTCCTCTGGGCCTCTCGTGCAGTATCAGAATGCAGAATGATGACTCAATAATTATTGATCAATCAAAGTGTATTTATATAGCACCTTTTGAAATAACTCAATGCAAAGTTCTTTACAGGGGCGATTGACAAAACAGGATGTTTAAAAAGTGAATGCAATAAAATAAATCATAATGATCAACATGTTTATCAAACAGACAAGAGTAAAATAAATAATATGAATAGTAATAGCATAAACTTATTAAAAAAAAACTACATTAAAGCCATAGATGGGTTTTTAGTTTGTTTGAAAATATGAATTTTTGCAGCTCCTCTCAGATCCTCTGGAAGGCTGTTCATAGTACTGGAGAGTGACCTGTGCTGAAGTCTCATCCAGGATTCAAGGCTGGAAATACTGTGTGTCTGGGTGTATACGGCTCTTAATTCATTGTCTGGTATCTCATTTCAGCAGACTCAATACATAGCTCAGAACAACCTTCAGCAAAGAAAAATTAGCATATTGTTATTCCCACTTAGGTAAATGAGGTTGCTAGCCGAGTAGATAGTTTCAGTGATGTGTCCTGAGGTTTTTAAATATCTGCCCCTGATCTGCCATCTTTCCAGTACAGTCGATTTGAATTGAATTTTCCATTCCACAGTCCCACAGTGAATTCTGTGGATTATCCTGTAATCATTGTGTTAGTGTTGAGCTCATTTAAACACATTTACCAGAACATCTTTGTGTCAGTCAAACAAAAAAACACTTTAGTCAATTTTAATCTGTTTCGTGCTTGCTGATAAGTAAAATAAAGAAAGTGTTTCTACAGTTCATATGGGACATTAATTTGGACAAGAAATTCTTCAATGAAATAAAAATGATTGTGGACTGATAGTAAATTGAATCATGTCTTACAACATCAGATCGAATGTTCCTGATGTTGCATATTATCAATATGAATTTTAATTTTTTTTGTACGATATTTTGAGATTGTGGGCTTAAGTTAAGGCATTTGGCATGATAAATAGACCACTAAGGATAAGAGAAAAGTAAAGGCATGAGAGTAGTCTGAAAATGTCCTTTTTCTTATAATTCTTTCATTTTTGAGCTTCAAAAACACAAGTTCATGTGTACACAGACTAGCTGAAAGCTCCTGGACAATGTCAGCATAATAATTCAAGCGGGTGTGTGTGTGTGTGTGTGTGTGTGTGTGTGACACACATCACTTACAGTATATGAGAAGAATAACAGGGTACTACTATTAGGAGCAACAGTAACAATGGTACTAGTAATAATAGTAGCTATATTTCTAACAGCTTTTAGGAAGCAAAGCAGAGACTTTAGTGTGCACAATGTTTCACTTAATGTTATCAATATTATCTTTAAGGTAAAAACCTGAATCTTTTGAATACGGCGAGTACTGTAATGCAGGATATACCATAGGGTCAGGCTGTATCAATTAATCAGTGGTTCATAATATTTTAGATCATTGTGATTTACTGTCATGTCTTACTTTAAATATACAGATACATGAGACTCTGTCCTGACTTTTTTGGCAAGAGGTTGTACTTAAATATAGTTCAGTTTTAGTTTTAGAGTTACATTTGAAGGGAAAAGACAATTTCTTTTTACCTGCTTCTTCCATTCAGCGATGATTTGATGCTCACATTATTACTGATTCTTTTCAGTCATAGAATTGACAGAACAAACTATTTTGCCTTCAGAAGATGAGTTTTCTTGTTGATCATAAGTGAAAGTGTAGTTCCAAAAGAACTAAGCTGTCCTATATAACACAGGTTGGATATAACTGATATCAGGGGCTCATATTTCGTTTTCCCTGCTGTCTGAAGAGAGCTGCTGAGGAGATTCCACATGCTTGGCAGATGAGGTCTTTCTAGCCTTGGCTGGGTAAAAGCTGTTTTGAAAAATGTCAACAGTGGGTGCCTTCCTGGGGAGGTGAATTATATTATCACAACATTAGGTCACATCTGTGTATATCTAACCCTGTATCTAACCATCCCTGGGCTCTAGAAACATTCATATACAATGACTTTGTTCATGATTTATACTCACTGGGAACATTTATTGTCAGTACAGTATGGTGATGAATTTCCAAATTGCTCCGGATTAACATTAAATGTTTGTCTAATAATTCATGTCACAGATGACAATATTTTACTATGAACACAGTTTCTGTACTTTACTGTTTTAGTTGCCAAAATGAAACTTACATGCATTAATCATGCTTTAGTTGCTACAAGCTGCTGAAAATGAAAACTGAACTTTTTGTAATTGCGTTCAGAATAAGCGCACAAGTCTACAGCCATGTATAGTGGCTCTGTGAAGCTGTACTTAATGCTAATAATAAACACTTACATGCTCACAATGGCAACATGCTGATGTCTAGCAGGTTTAACTATCTTACTTTTAGTATGTTACACAAAACCATCAGTCAGGGGCAGAACCATGGATGTCTTTACCAGATTGTGTGTCGATCCATCTTATAGATCTTGAGAGATTTTACTGGATGTGATTTTTTTTTTTTTAAATGCTGGTGATGCAAGATGAAAAATTAGGGGATTACAAGAGTGAGTAGGATTCATCCACTGCAAGGGGCTATGAGTGTCAGTACACAATTTCAAATCAATCCTTCCAAAGTTGTTGACGTATACAAGTCGGGAACCAAATGGCAGACTGACAGTGAACCTTTTGCATACTATTTGAATCTGCAAAATCTTCAGTGTTGTGAAGGTTTTCATTTAATTTAATTGGGGTGGCTGTGGCTCAGTGGTAGAGCAGTTGCCTGCCAATTGGAAGGTTGGTGATTCAATCCCTGGGAAAAACACTGAACCCTGAGTTGCCCCCGATGCTGCGCATCGGAGTGTGAATGTGTGTGTGTATTTATCTGATGAGCAGGTGGCACCTTGTACGGCAGCCTCGGCCACAGTGTATGAATGTGTGTGAATGGTGAATGTATCCTGTATGATGTAAAAGCGCTTTGAGTAGTCGTTAAGACTAGAAAAGCGCTATATAAATACAGCACATTTACATTCAGTACTTTATCATATTTTGTTGATAACACATTTTTTTTTCCCATGCGTGATTGTTTTTCTTTCAAAACAAATTTTCCTGTTGCAAAGTTAGTTGCATGTAAATGTAAAAATGTTTAATCGGGCCTCAATCAATGTCCGTTTACTGATTTATTTTTATGTCATGCATCATACATGGCAAGTTGGATACTGTACATATGAGGAATGTATGGGAACATTTGCTGGAAAACATTTTCAAATGAAAGGTGTTCCTTCAAGTCCAGAGTAAAATCTCAGTGAGCCACTTAATTAAAGCCATTTCAGTTCCAACAAAAAGATGGAATCAGATTTCCAGTGATCAGGATACAGGCTACACCGTCTCAGTCTTTAACTTACTGCAGACAAGACGAACCAGTCGCTTTAAATAACTGCTACGAATAAGTTTATTTCACTTAAAAAATATCAAATAATACCATAGCTGTTGCTCCAACTTTCTTCTACCTTTCTTGTTGCTTTCAAAAAATAAGACAAGCAGGGACAATTTCAGCTATGTTAGTGAGTGCAAAAGGACTCCTCTGAAGGCAGTTCCTCCCCAATTTCACTTTCTTTTTCACTTGAATACATTTACATAAAATCAGATTCTTGTTTTTTTTTTGGCAGTACACTCAGATGATAGTTATGTTGTGTGTTAAGTTTGTTTAACATGACTGAGTATAATGCAGAAACATATTGTACAACAATACAAGCTGCAGCCTAATATTGAGTAATAAAAGTTGCACACCATCTGTCATCTTTGCCATTCTTTGGTTTATGTTGAATGACAAGATAATACGACAGTGAAAAAGGCGACTGACATTAGATAACACATTAGCACTTTGAAGATCAATGTTTCATAATTATTTACCTTTTTCACATCCCCTCATTTGTCATCATGTAATAGTCTTAGGTGGAGCTCTCCTGCCCCCTGGTGCTATACATAATGATTGAATCATTTATCTGCTTTGCCGTTTCATCCTTCATGCTCAACCTCAAGATAGTCACCATTCAGGTGATCAATTACTCATTACAAATTACTTTAAGGCAAGACCCAATCAATTTATGTGTTGAGACCAAAGCAATTGATGTTTATAATGGAGACCAGTTTTAAGATCAATACATTACTGGGTAGCTACAGCCTTTCCTGTAACACTTTACTTAAGCTTTTGAGCAAAATGCTGTATTCCAACAGCAACATTTTGCCTGACAAAGGGTTTGCTTTAAAAGCAAAGGTTATGAGTGACAGTTAAAATTAATTTCACAATCATTCAACGCCACTTTTCAGGGAATGTATTAACTAGTAAATGTTCAACAATGGAGGAGGTTGTGATTCTAGCCTGCCACCTCGTGGCAATGTTGTATACCTAACACACCAGTCTGCAGAGTGTATTGGAAGTGGTTTCATTATGGGACTTGGTAATGAAGAAAGCTGTAGAATATTACTTGACGATGTTACACGAAACACAGGCAAAATGGGACAGAACATATGGATATATCCATCAACACATTGTCTGTCTGTCTGTCTGTCTGTCTGTCTGTCTGTCTGTCTGTGTGTCTGTCTGTGTGTATGCATCTGTATTCAGAGAGTATGCTAAAATTACAACAGTAACCTTTATACAGCTTGTTGATATAACCAAGGATGTTGTTAGTGCTTATATATTTTGAATGAAGTAAAAACAGTTTCCCAGCTATTGTTTTTGTGTATCATTATTGTCTCTGTGAGGTGTCGGGACTTCACTGATCCAATAAAGGGACCCTCATTGAAAAGTGGTTAATAATGTCTTGTCTTCCTCTCTTTAAAACATACCCAGGAAAATGTAAATGGTAGAAATGAATTGACATAAGGGGAGGAGACGTGTGCCTTTTTTGGCTATGATCTGATTTTAGGAGACAATGTACCTAAACCTAAAAAAAGAAAATTACTGGTGTTACTGATCTGTTGTGGCTTATTTTTTGAAGCCTCTTGCAAGACAGTGGTAACTGTGAATGTTTTTGCAGGAATTTACTGACAGCTGTCATATAATTGCATTTGTACAATAATGACTCAGATATAGAGTAGCTGCTTTTAAGTGCACACTAAACAGAATGAGTCCCCAAGACAATTTATCTATCTGTAATTTGGTGTTTTTTTTGTTTATCTTCTCATCAGTTTTAGTCTCTGGCTTGCTGTCACTCTCTTTAAACACATGCCTACACAGTGTGCTTCAGGTACTCTCCAAGAACAACAAGGTAAAAACACACCAATAAGAGAAAAGCCACCTTGGCACTCAGTTTATAGATGCATACACTGTTTTTTCCGATCTTTATCTCTCAGCCACTCATTATTGAGACACTTGTAAAGTGAATGATTTGGCTGTTAATCTCACGGCAGTCAGGTTTATAACATTCCTTCTAAAAAACCCAATGTCCTGCTTTACAGAGGAAGTGCTTTATCAGTTAGGTACACGTTGACAGACATTTTGAGATCACTTGCAATGGTGTTAACATTGTCCATGAACTTCAACAAACATTTAAGTTAGTTCACATAAAACCCTTAAATATTAAATATTAAGACAGCTGACAATGTGGCCTCTTACCACACACATACCTCACTTACCTCCTCTACTCTGGCCAGTGTGGTCTTAAGTTTGACTACTACAACATACTAGTCTCATGCACAGTAGTACAAATAAAAACTTTATAGTAAAACCTGAAGTAAAATGAACTTTATCTTAGTTTCTATGAAATGCATATCTAAATCTTTCTAAATTTTGATCTTAAAGCCTTACAGGCTGTTTCTGACAGCTCAGGATTTTCTTCTTTCTCCTGTCACTGCTGTCAAGAGTTCTGCCATGTAGATTTGCTAGTAATGGTAGGGTGAAATAATTTTGGGCCACTAATGCCACTTTGCTTCTCAACAGGATTGGTCCCAGCCTGTTGAGGCTGTCTTTCTCGGCTCGCACTCTGTTAATTTTAGAAGTAAACTCTCTAGCAGGAAATAAGCAAACACCATTTGTCCACTGTTTGCAGAGATTTTTTTCACTTTCCACTTTTTACACAAACTTTACATAACACCAAATAAACCGATTTTCCACAACCAGACATACTGTTTAATCAATTAATTGCATTGTATCCTTATTTAAACAAAAATACAATGATAAGAGGCCAGTCTTGGACACAATGTGGGAATGGGAACTGTGGGTGAGTAAGCTGAGCTTTGGAGAGTATGTATGCAGCTTCCCCACAAGCCTAACAGATGCTTGGAGCTAAATGACAGAGATTTTCAAAGGTTACCTCTTCATGTGCCAGACAAACTACACCCTTCTGGAGTCAAAGTGATTTTGTTTCTACAAAAGAACACATCAGCCAGGCCTGAAACAAATTACAGGCTGTTTCTGACAGCTCAGAATTCTTCTTCTTTCTCCTGTCACTGCTGTCAGAGTTCTGCCATGTTGATTTGCTAGTAATGGCAGGGTGAAACAATTTTGAGCCACTAATTTGAATTATTTATATTATTTACTTAACCGAAATAATAAATGGGAATTATAATATAGCAAAAGTTTAAGAAAAATTCTGGATGGATACTATGTTATTTATTTACTTTCACCACTTTACATTTACATGGTGTTATTCCAGCAAATGCCCTTATTATGACATCCCACCATTGATAACAATGTATCTTCCTTTGTTTGTCTTGGTGCCACTAATTGAAAAAATCTAAATGATAATACATAATAAAATGACATGATGCAAGAAAAATCCACTGTAAAAGTTGTCATTAGTTAGCCTCATTTCTACTTTTTAGATCCCCAAAACATAGCAGCACACATGTTAGTGCCTGCAGGCACAGATGATAATTAACACCAGCGAGTCTCTTGATAAACAACACAAACTCTTCATGTGTGAGAGAGAGAGAGAGAGAGCAACTGTGTACATGTGTGTAGAGCAGACAGGATTGGCTTGTTCCTCCAACAAAGCTGTGTAAGGGCGCTGCAGTTCTTCACTGATACATTTCAGTTTCTCTGATCATATTCCACGTCGATACAAATATTCTTATCCTATAGAGTTGAGTTATTTGCAGCATTGCAGCACGACTCTTGAATTTGAACCGCAGAGATTTTTCATTTTCCTGCATTATCATATTCTCTTGGAAGAGTTGCACTTCTACAAGTTGCATTGACAAATAAAGGACAGAGAGAGAACTGGAGTTAGAAGTTGTTTAACTAACCAGATGCAGGCAATCTGGTCGTGCTGACATTTTTTTCTGGGTTAATACTTCACTGAGAGAATGTCTGCAATTATAATTCCACAACTGGACCTTATTCAAATAACTAATGAGCTAGAGGATTAGCAGGAAGGTTCATGCTAATGGTGAAGTAATTTCACTCTGAGACAGTTAAAGACCTCTCCAGGTGGAATAAGCCTATCTTTGCAGGCTCTTTTGAAATCCGCTTATATGTATTAAGCTAATGATCCAAAAACAGAAATAATTCTCAATCACTTCAAAACCAAGCTGCATGAAACAGTTTTCCATCTCACATTTCATCCCTCATAGCTTTTAGCATACTAAACTCTGTAAAAGCTGCACCTCTTAGGCCTCCTGTACATTGCCTGCGTGGCGTGAGCGTGTCAGCTGCGTGGTGTGTCCGTTGTTATCTTGGCTCCTATGTTAACAGGTTAGAGCTTGCACACAGCGTGCATGACACACACGTCTCAGGCGCGGCTCAAGCAGCACTAAAAACGCGTGCATGCTAGAAATAGAACTGAATGCGGAAGCGTTTCCAGACAAAATAGAATACAAAAAGAAGTGAAGTAAATGACATTTTGATGTTTGAAAGTCTCTAGGTTTCGGTATACATGCAGATATAAATATAATTTTAAAAAATAACAAAATTATCGATTTTAAAATATTGCACCTGTCAATACAGAACAAAATATTCTGTAGCCTATTTTGCTGTCAATACTGCTGACATTGTCTTTGCTGTTATCAAACCGGTATATACTGTAGTTACCGCTATTTTTTGATTTTATCAATGGGAAACATACATGTGTACGGACAAGGCTAGCAGCGCGGCGTCAGACTCGTTTCTGGTGTGCAAAGACATCCCAGCTAACAATTTTTTGTTTTGGGTTGGGGGAATGTACCCTGAAGGTTAGGTTTGGTTGTGTTTTGGTTGATCGGGAAGTTTTATTAACGTAGGACTAGTCCTTCCAAGGAAGGATCCTTCAGAAGCAGGTCAAAGTCCTCCTTTAGCATTTGGAGAGCATGTACAATGGAACAGGCTATCAAGTGCACGTCATTGCGGGCTTACGTTATTGAATTTCAAAACACTGTACGAAATGGTTGTGGAACTGTTAACTCTCACGGCTATGGAAAAACAAATGCTGTTAGTCTTCTTACCTCTCATTTCCGTCTCCACCTCCCTTTGTGTGATGATGTTCTGCTGTTAACAACAACAAAAAAGTTCAAGTTTCTCTCAAGTTCCTTGTCATGCAATTGTATTTAATTAGAAAAATTCAAAGCCACTGTCCTGTCAACTGGGTCCTAAGCTGAAGTGGCAGGCCGAGCTTGTGTTACAATAGACCCATCTAGCTCTGGGCGACCGGCTGGTTTCCTGTGCGGTGTTGACTCATCTAAAAAATAAGTGGATATGAATATTGGTCAGTTCATTTATGATAGGGTTCTTGCACATACCATTGCAAAAGATGAACCTATGCTGTTACGTTAGACAATCACTTATCTTGCAACTTACATGCAGGTGGTGGAGGCAATGACGTCTGCTGACCTGAAAGGAAGACACACACATCAGAACAGTCATATGGTATACACCAGGTTCAATGTAGTTCAATGGCCGGAAATAGGACTGTTTCCTAAATGCATGCATCATGTTAACTTACGGACAGGGATTCCAGACACACACCCCGTAATGGAATGCTTTGTGGAACGGATTCATCTGAAATAAAAGACCATACAATTTGTACTGCTTGCAAAAAGAATATTTGAATATATACAGTCAGTGTAAACATTGTATGTGGCATTGTAGCCCAGAGACTTTCTAATAGGGAGACACAGCATCCACAGAAATGCATGGGGTTAGTTTGTTAAGCCAGTATTGCAGCTGTGTAGCCTACACATATTACGTCCCTTCCTGTATGCTTTCACCTTCACTTAGCTTGCCAATAACTGCCTAAAGTGCGTTGCAAGATGGCCGCCAATTGACCTGCCTAAAAGGACTTGCTTTATTTATGTACCGTACACTACAACTAACTAAAAAGGACCGAAAAAAGAATGGTAGGGGCCCTTCTATGATAGCATTTAAAATCAACATTTTTTAAAACACTAAGAAGGCTTGACACAACATGAGACTTTGCTCCATGTCTCACCTGGGGCTCAACACATGAACTCAGCATTGAAAACGTTGTTTGTGCACAAAGAGTTTACTTTGCCTGTCAAAAAGATTTTGAGCAACTCACTGCTTGACTTGCATAGCAAGATGGCGACGAGGGGAGAAAAACCTCTGTAAGTTGTTCAAAGCCAAACTTTTCTTTTTTGTCAACCTGATCAGAACAGGAATGTATCAAAGCCATACGAGGGAAAGTTTAATGTTAAACCACAAAGTCTTCCATTACAACCACAACATGATTAAACTGTTAAGTATTTCACTTACTTTTCGTGAGCTTGCCAAGCTGTGCTGCGTGGTCGCTCCTGTAGCGTTGTCACCGAACACATGAATCGGTCACCTCAGAGCAGAGGTCATTCCCCTACTGGTGTGGGGGTGTAATGGTCTATATACTATATTTAGTCTCTATTTATATCAGAAATACGGGAACGTTGTGTGGAGGTACAGCGCAACCGCAGGAGAACGTTACAGTTGGTTCTCTTAACGATTAGGGAACGTTATAACCCGGAGGGAACATTACCTAAACGTTAGTTCATGGTCAGTTTATTAGTTCTAACCAAACCAAAAACTAACGTTCCCTAAACTTTCCATGTTAGTGGGGATAGAAAACGCCACGCTGCCTATGGAAAGCCATATATAAACGTGTGCATGCTATACACGTAAATAGGACAGACACCTATTTGAAGTGTTTGAAGTGTTTCCAATTAAAATAGAACACAAAAAGATGTTTAAATGTAATTTGTATATGTACAATTACAATTATATATAGTTATATGTACAATTTCGAAAATATGTACAAACAAATGTACAAACACAAACAAATTGACAGATAAAGTTGAAGAACACACTATTATTTCATTTTATCAATAGGAAACATACATGTGTACAGAAAAGGCTAGCAGCAGCAGCGCTGTGACAGACGATATGTCTGGTGTGCAGAGACAGTTAACGCCACGCAACTGACACACAACAGAAACGCCACGCTCACACCATGCAGGCAGTGTGCAGGAGCCCTTAGTCTTGTCATGTAAAGTGGATTGACAACATCATTAGAGGAATATTTCACCCATAAAGAATATAAATTGTTTATTATACTTTCCTGCCTAGGCTCTCTACGGTGTTAGAACTAGTTTTCAATCGAAGGGCATAAAGTTAAAGCAGAGTGCTGAAAAATTGAAAATGAAACTGACTTTGCGCATGTGCATATTTACTCGTAAATTAACATCTTTTTAGCTGTTTTTCATTTGTTTGCCTTTGCCATAGTCTTATATATATACATACATATATGTGTATATATATATTCATACATATATGTGTATATATATATATACATACATATATGTGTATATATATATATATATATATATATATATATATATATATATACATACATATATGTGTATATATATGTATGTGTGTATATATATACATACATATATGTGTATATATATGTATGTGTATATATGTATATATATATACATACATATATGTGTATATATATGTATGTGTATATATATATATATAATATATGTATGTGTGTGTGTGTGTGTGTATATATATGTATATATATGTATATATGTGTATATATATATGTGTATATATATATATGTATATATGTGTATACAGTGGTGTGAAAAAGTGTTTGCCCCCTTCCTCATTTCCTGTTCCTTTGCATGTTTGTCACACTTAAGTGTTTCGGAACATCAAACCAATTTAAACAATAGTCAATAACAACACAAGTAAACACAAAATGCAATTTGTAAATGAAGGTGTTTATTATTAAAGGTGAAAAAAATCCAAACCATCATGGCCCTGTGTGAAAAAGTGATTGCCCCCTTGTTAAAACATACTATAACTGTGGTTGTCCACACCTGAGTTCAATTTCTCTAGCCACACCCAGGCCTGATTATTGCCACACCTGTTCACAATCAAGGCATCACTTAAATAGGAGCTGCTTGACACAGTAAGGTCCACCAGAAGATCCTTAAAAGCTACACATCATGCCGAGACCCAAAGAAATTCAGGAACAATTGAGAAAGAAAGTAATTGAGATCTATCAGTCTGGAAAGGGTTATAAAGCCATTTCCAAAGCTTTGGGAATCCAGCGAACCACAGTGAGAGCCATTATCCACAAATGGCGAAGACATGGAACAGTGGTGAACCTTCCCAGGAGTGGCCGGCCGCCCAAAATTACCCCAAGAGCGCAGCGACGACTCATCCAAGAGGTCACAAAAGACCCCACAACAACGTCCAAAGAACTGCAGGCCTCACTTGCCTCAGTTAAGGTCAGCGTTCATGCCTCCACCATCAGGAAAAGACTGGGCAAAAATGGCCTGCATGGCAGAGTTCCAAGGAGAAAACCACTGCTGAGCAAAAAGAACATCAAAGCTCGTCTCAATTTCTCCACAACACATCTTGATGATCCCCAAGACTTTTGGGACAACATTCTGTGGACCGATGAGACAAAAGTGGAACTCTTTGGAAGGTGTGTGTCCAAGTATATCTGGCGTAGAAGGAACACTGCATTTCATAAAAGAACATTATACCAACAGTAAAATATGGTGGTGGTAGTGTGATGGTCTGGGGCTGTTTTGCTGCTTCAGGACCTGGAAGACTTGCCGTGATAAAAGGAACTATGAATTCTGCTGTCTACCAAGAGATCCTGAAGGAGAATGTCCGACCATCTGTTCGTGTACTCAAGCTGAAACGAACTTGGGTTCTGCAGCAGGACAATGATCCTAAACACACCAGCAAGTCCACCACCGAATGGCTGAAGAAAAACAAAATGAAGACTTTGGAGTGGCCTAGCCAAAGTCCTGACCTGAATCCTATTGAGATGTTGTGGTATGACCTTAAAAAGGCCGTTCATGCTCGAAAACCCTCTAATGTAACTGAATTAGGACAATTCTGCAAAGATGAGTGGGCCAAAATTCCTCCAGGACGCTGTAAAAGCCTCATTGCACATTATCGCAAACGCTTGGTTGCAGTTGTTGCTGCTACGGGTGGCCCAACCAGTTATTAGGTTTAGGGGCAATCACTTTTTCACACAGGGCCATGATGGTTTGGATTTTTTCACCTTTAATAATAAACACCTTCATTTACAAATTGCATTTTGTGTTTACTTGTGTTGTCCTTGACTATTGTTTAAATTGGTTTGATGTTCCGAAACACTTAAGTGTGACAAACATGCAAAGGAACAGGAAATGAGGAAGGGGGCAAACACTTTTTCACACCACTGTATATATATATGTATATATATGTATATATATGTATATATATATATATATGTATGTGTATATATATATGTATGTATATATATATATGTATGTATATATGTATGTATATATATATATGTGTGTATGTATGTGTGTGTGTGTGTGTGTGTGTGTATGTATATATATATGTGTGTATGTATGTGTGTGTGTGTGTGTGTGTGTATGTATATATATATGTGTGTATGTATGTGTGTGTGTGTGTGTGTGTATGTATATATATATATGTGTGTATGTATGTGTGTATGTATGTATGTATGTGTATATATGTATGTGTGTATGTATGTATGTATGTATGTGTATATATATATATATATATGTATGTATATATATATATATATATATTTATGTATATATGTATGTATATATTTATGTATATATGTATATATATGTATATATATATATATGTATGTATGTATGTATATATGTATGTATGTATATATGTTATCCTTCAAACTTACCAGGTGTTTCAAGTTTGAAGGATAATATATATATATATATATATAGTTTTCAAACTATGCACCTTGATGTGACTACATGCTTTCACCTCAGCTAAAGGTTAAGAGGAGTTACTAAACATAACTGACCATAACCCTTTAATGGTGCAGAAAAAATAGCATATTTCTTAACAGTATTAAGTTCATTTTTACGCGGCCTGGTGGCTTTTATCCTGGAAGTCTAGTATTTTCTTTCAACTAACTTTGCCTGATATCAGACAGAATTGTCAACTCTTCACACTCTGTTTCCAGTTTGGTCGAGTGGGAGGATTCAAAGGTCTGCACCCAGGAAAAAAATAACCCATTATCAATTTGCTCTGCACAGAGAACGTACTGACAGCTGATAATTCTAACGACCGATAGCTGTGACTGACACGATGGATGTCGACAGTTTCTTGAACATGACACATCTTTAATGTTGAATAAAACACCACATAGTCAGTAGCAATTATTCTTACCAAATCTAACTACACTGAAAAAAATTTGGAGTATTATTTACTTAAGAAAACCTAGGAAAGTTTTTGCACTTAGAAATTGTAAGTAAATCCTACATGGGCAATCATCAAGTAAACTTTACTTGCAGATATAAGTTTCTTTTACTAGCAAACCTCAGGTAATTTACTGATGTTTATTAATATGGTTATTGAATTTTACTCTCATTCTTTGTAAATTTTACTTAAACTCTGACTGATTCAAACTGAAAAATCTCACCTAAAACCAATGGCTTTTCATGGTAATTTTTAAATACTTTTTCTAACTTTTATTTATGGACTATATTTAAGTAACATTTACACAACATTTTACATAATTTTTATGCAGTTTAAATTGCCTAAATTTGTTCTTAATGTTTTTGTTTATTGAAACAATGACTTTATAAAAAAAATGATGCAACTGTTTAATTTAACAACCCGTTTATTTTTCTCAAGTGAAAAAATAATTTTTTCAATAAAACATTTTCCAGCAAGTTTGCATGGCAAAACAACAAGGTATAGTTCACCCCAAGATGATTTTTGTTATTTACTTACCCCTTTGTCTATAGAAGGATTGATGAAGTTTTGTTAACATCCGTGTTCTGCGAGTTTGAGAGACGTTTTTTTCCACTCAACATCCAAAAATAAATCAATAATCAATAAAATGTCTCCATACTGCTTGTCTGAGGTAATCCAAGTGTCCTGTAGCTCACACATGCCAAGACGTTTGTAAAAAACATTACAAACTTGTGTTTTCAGCTTTGTTTGCTCTGGATTACTTCAGATGAGCAGTATGGAGACATTTTTTTGATTCATTTTTTGGATGTTTGAAGCCAAGTTGCCGTTCACTGTAGTTTTGTGAGAAACAAACATCTCGGAAAACTCCCAGAAGAGCATGAATGTTGACAAAACGGGGGTGAGTAGATGATGACAGAAATTTCATCTTAGGGTGGCTAAAATGACCCATTGAAAATGGCTCCACGACCCACCAGTTGAGAACCTCTGGTTTAACTTGAAAATGCTGATCTAACTTATTTTCTTTTGTCCCCAGAACTTAGCCACTCTACATGGCGACATGTTTAATACAGTGCAACAAGTTAAAATAAAAATTACATCATTAAAATGAGAGAAAAATAAGAAAAAAGACAAATAGCCACAGAAACAACTGTGCCATATTTTTCTTTTAGCGCCCTCTTTGAAAGGACAACTCAGGGGTCAAACATGTGCATTGAAGCTACAAGCTTGTTTCACAGAGACAGGATTTTCGGGACAGCTTAAGGACATCAAGTTCTAGAAGAAGATTTTGAAAAACTTCAAAAGTGTGCTTTGTTTTTGGGGGGTAACTTAAGTTCATGGCATAAATGATGCCCATGAGCAGGAGACAGGCTTTTGCAACACTTCCACAGTTGTCAAGTACCTCAGTCCCTTCAATAACAATCGACACATCAGTGTTGGATGCACCTTCATCTTCTTCACTTGTGTGGAAGACACAGATCCTCAGGACTTGCTCAGCCTGGTCCTCTTGAGCTTCCTCTCTGCTGATATCCTGTAAAATATATGTGAATCCATGTTCAGGTGCATAGTACAGCTTATTTTTTATTCAAGTTATAGACTAGTGTCAAAAATATCAATATTTCAATACTTATCGATCCTAAACATTTAAAATAATTTCACTAAAATTATTATATTAGGAAGTTTAGAAATTTAGTCTTTGAATCATACAAAAAGGAGGAGGTGTTGTTAGGGTCTGGAAACATAAGCTTTGCTTAATCCAACCCCTTTTCAAACTCTTATAGTACTGTGTACTGTCTGCTGCGGAATTTGGTGTCTTGTGAATATTCAGTTTGAAATAAATTTTTCTGATTCTGAAAACATACCTGTTCTACAGTACCGATAACAGCTGAAGTTTGCAACTCGCTTTTACACACACAAACAACCTGTAGTAAATCAGGCCTTATGGACCTTATGCACAACTCAAATGAACTTGAGTCCATAACTCTGAAAATTTTTGAATTTACCTTGTAGTCCTTGATGAGTTCCCCTGTAGACTCCCCCAGGAATTCCATCAGGGCGCAAATAATGGCCTCCCGTCTCGCTTCAATGTGTGGCTGTTTTAACAGACAGAAGATACTTGTGTAAGAAGTACTATATGAATTCACTAATCTATACATGTTGTCAATAGAAACAACATCAAAATTCATACAAAACTATGATCTAACTAACTAACTAAACTACTGGATCTGCATTGGTTGGTCCTCTGAGGGCATTACTCTTAACTGCTGTAGGTTAATCCACTTCAAAGTAACTGTATGCATTTGAAACTTTAAGTCAGCCTTTCCCAAACTATGGGTCGGGACCCAAAGTGGGTTACCTGGCTGAGTGAATCCAGAAGTGGTCGTATTTTGGTCCCAGCTACGCCGCCTTTTTTGCTGAATATCTCCTGCATTTTTGGAGTGTAGAAGTCCAGCTTAGTGAGAAAAGTTCTTTTCAAGGGAACCGTTGTGATTCTTTTGAATTCCTCCTTGATCTGAAAAAAAGGAGGTACGATTATGCTATTTACTTTTTTCTTTGTAACAAACACTATTTCTTAATGGATTTATAAATGCAACACACACTTGTTTTACCTGAGCAAATTATCACACCAAATGTTTTTGGATAGATCATTTTGATTTTTTCAAATTCCCATAAATTAATCTGAATTTCAGATACTTAAGGCTAATCAGTAGCTCTACAACAACTAAAAAATGCAAACTGCATCATTTCAACAAGTGGTGGTTCTTTTAGTTGAAATATGACACATACAAAGCATTTTCATATATGGAATAAAAATATACAGCCACAGTAAGAATCAAATCTGAAATGCCAATAAATTAAATCATATTTAACATGATAAATGTGAAAAGTCTCTCCTGTCCTCTGTTTGCTCTGCAGATGCATAGACTGTCTCAGTAAGATTTTAGATTTGTGGCAAACTAAGAGTACACTGCAAAATAACAAAAACGATAGCTTCCTCTTTAGCTTATTTATAATACTTAGCATCAGGGTTGTGGTGAGGTCTGGCAGAGGCTGCTGTGAAGCTCGGCCTCTCCAACCGACCTAGAGACGCTGCAGATATTTGAACGTTTTTCCTCCCTTCCCCGCTCCTATGTGTAGCGTTTGTGTACTCTGTCGTTGCCTTATGTTAATTGTGCGAAGAAAACTCTAATCATTTTTGCAAACCCGCCATTTATTCACAGCATCTAGCGAAGGATTAATCATAGTCAGTCCCGGTTTACACACACATACATAATGTTACGTCTCACTGCAAGTACAAAATAAAAAGAGGTTAGCTGGTTAGCTAGCGACCCATTATATAAACAAATAAAGAAAACCACCGTCAACTTTACATTGAAAGAACGTGCTCGACTGTTCGGGAGCTATACGTTTCATAAACAAAGTAATTGTATAGAACTAAGATAATTAATAAAACGATGGTGGAGCTGATAAGTTGTGCACTTACCAAAGGGACAGCAAGGTGTGACTGCTGTACCGAGGTGGTGCACGACCCAACTCCACAGGTACGTTGCGTTTAGGGACCGTAGTAAAATTAAGCTAGTGATACGTGATGTGGGTTCATATTATATTTTAACTCCGTTACATATGCAGGAAAACCCTGAATGACTTACCTTCAAGATGATTGAGCTGCTCCTGCCTCCATTAAACCTGACCGCCGTCGTCGTCTTCTTGTGTTTTGGCGGACAACGAAGCGCATGCGTCCCGTATGCGCGTCACAAGGCGCATGCGCGGATTCAAAACACCCAACACTACCAAAACCTACTTGGTATTTCTAAGTTCATGTTCAATGACTATGAAACCTTTGAATATTATGTGAAAAAACATAATAAAACGTACTCGTCACATACAGTTTATTTATTACATGAATGACATATATAGTTTTTACTTGAATAATTCCAGTTCTCACCGATACTTACAATTAGAAAATAAAAATTGTGACAGTTAGCCTAATAAATATTACTACACCACAAAATCATTTTTTTCAGTGTAGCTTTTACTCTTAATCTTTTGGTATGTGTTCATTTCAAGACAGGTTGATTGCGATCGTGACTGAATATATGCAGTAATTAGCACAACCAAAGTTGCAGGAATTCAACCACCCATTTGCTCTCCATTACTGGATGTTTTTTTTATTCAGTGTCACTAGAGGCTGGAACCTATTCCAGCATGCATGGGAAGAAGCTGCCGCTACTTTTATCCCATTTTTGACAAAACAACTTTGTGGTCAGAAACATTATGTATATACCATAGAACATACCAAATGGCTTACAGAGATGTGCTACATATTACCTTTCATGGTATATTGACGTTAAACTCTGAGTTGTGAGGTTTGCTTATACTGTATAGTTGATATTCTTCAATTTATATGCAAATCCGTGTAGAATATATATCAAAATATTCCACAAAAGCTCATACTGTTGGTGACATTTTGCTTTCCATAGTGACCTGTCTTCAAGCAATAATTAGACAAAACATCCATGTGTCTCTGCATATCTCCCTCTAACATACAGGGTGACATCATCACCATGACAACAGAACAAGGTGGCATTCGACAAGCTCAGAAAATTGCTCTGGATATGCACAGGTTTCCCCCTCAGTTGCTCAGGTACTTCTTCTGTAAATGGTTTTGTGCGAGTGTGGCGTCATTATGGCACATTTGCACATTTATTTATTTACAGTGGGGCTCAAAAGTTTGGGCACCCCAGGTAAAAATTTGTATTAATGTGCATAAAGAAGCCAAGAAAAGATGGAAAAATCTCCAAATGGCATCAAATGACAGATTAGATATTTGTATATGTCACAAAAATTTAGATTTCATTTCCATCATTTAAGCTTTCAAAATAACAGAAAACAAAAAAATGGCGTCTGCAAAAGTTTGGGCACCCTGCAGAGTTAATACCTTGTACCCCCCCTTGGCAAGTATCACAGCTTGTAAAAGCTTCTTGTAGCCAGCCAAGAGTCTTTCAATTCTTGTTTGAGGTATCTTCGCCCATTCTTCCTTACAAAAGTCTTCCAGTTCTTTGAGATTTCTGGGCTGTCTGTCACGCACTGCTCTTTTAAGGTCTATTCATAGATTTTCAATTATGTTGAGGTCAGGAGATTGTGAAGGCCATGGCAAAGTTTACGCCTCTTGATGTAATCCACCGTGGATTTTGAGGTGTGTTTAGGATCATTATCCATTTGTAGAAGCCATCCTCTCTTTAACTTCAGCTTTTTCACAGATGGCATCAAGTTAGCTTCCAAAATTTGCTGAAATTTTATTAAATCCATTTTTTCTCCTACTCGTGAAATGTTCCCTGTGCCACTGGCTGCAATACAACTCCAAAGCATGATTGATCCCCCCCCCCATGCTTAACAGTTGGACAGAGGTTCTTATCATTAAATTCTGTGCCCTTTCTTCTACAAATGTACCTTTGCTCATTTTGGCCAAAAAGGTATTTTTTAACTTCATCGGTCCACAGAATTTGTTCCCACAATGCATCAGGCTTGTCTATATGTTCATTTGCAAACTTCAAACGCTGATTTTTGTGGTGAGGACGTAGAAGAGGTTTTCTTCTGATGACTCTTCCATGAAGACCATATTTGTACAAGTATCTCTTTATAGTGGAATGGTGTACCATCCAGTGTCTGCCAGGTCTTTCTGGAGGAATCGTGCAGTCAAACGTGGGTTTTGACTTGCTTTTCTCACAATCCTGCGAGCTGTTCTGTCTGATATTTTTCTTGGTCTTCCAGATCTTGCTTTAACTTCCACTGTTCCTGATGACTGCCCTTTCTTAATTACATTCCAAACAGAGGATATTGGCATCTGAAAACGCTTTGCGATCTTGTTATATATATCTGTCCTGCTTTGTGAGCATCAACTATTTTCAGTTTCAGTTTTCTAGACAACTGCTTAGAAGAAGCCATGGTGCTGATTGTTGGGGCGAGGTCAGATGAGTCTGGGCATTTAAAACCTTAAGATTGACATCACCTGGTATTTCCGAATGTCTAATGTGTTATTTGATGCCTTTTGGAGATTTTCCCATCTTTTCTTGGCTCCTTTATGCACATTAATACAAATTTTTACCTGGGGTGCCCAAACATTTGAGCCCCACTGTATAGTGTCAAATCATAACAGATGTTATCTCTGGACACTTTACATATAGAGTAGGTCTAGACCACACTCTATAATTTACAGAAACCCAGCAATGTAGGCAGTAGTTCACTGCTACAGCAGACCCAAAGCTTTGAAGTGCCAACAATTTACATGGCAATAACAATATTTTACAAATAACACTACCTAAAGGCAGTTAAACAAGTGCTTATTTGTTTTGTAGGGTTAGGGTTACTCTCTTGTGCTCTTTTGATTCGGTTTCTTTGGTTCTTGTGTGTTCTTATTAGAATTGTTTTTTATGTCTTCCAGCTTTTTGGTTGCCTTCAAAGACAGTTTTGCAAGCACTTTAGTCAAGCGAATCAAGACCAGTGCTTTTTTATTTTTTGACAAACTGAAGACATTATGTGACAGCAATAAGAAACATCTTTGTCATCTTTGTTTTTGTTAATCCTCTGCTTCTCACACCAAACTCAAACACACAATAGACACACACAAAGCACATCCCCCCTCACTCATCTCTTTTTATTAATTTGAAATGATCAAAAGAATTTGCTGACTGAGGAAATATGTAATCATTGATTAGCGTATAAGTGGAGTGGATTTTCTTGCTGGGGTGTGGAAAGGCCTCTCAAAGTCAAATATTATGTCATGCATTTTTATTTTCAGCCAGACCTTGGACACGCATGTACTGTACTTGATGTATTGAGTACATGTAATTGCAGTTTCAGATTGTTTTGTACTGCAATGGGACGATGGAAAACATCCTTTCTAAAAAAAACAACAACAAATCAGAATGCTATTTCTTTACATGCAAGGAGGGATTCAGAGCAAAAACAGTCCTTTATTAAAACAGTGCAGGGGGCTGCATTGGTGGGGGTGTGAAAGACAATGAAATGCAATCTAGGAAGTGTAGTTGGTGGAACAGATTCATGAGGTTGCTTATCAGACATCAAAATATTGCTTGTTGTAGCCTATTCACAGACGGAGGTTTACAACTGAAAAGTTATCACTTTTTTTTTCTTCACATAGGGCTACTTTTGATCCAATTGTGGCCCAACACTCCAAAGAAATCCTGGCTCGCGCAATACCAAGAGAAAGACTACCGGATCCCGTCCCGCTCCCGTTTCGTTCCTTATGTTGTCTAAAGTTCTCAGACTCTGTTGCCCCCCTGTAGCATTTTTTATTCCCAATTTATTTGAGTCTGGAGAGAGACTGGATAAGTATCTTACCTTCCATCCGTCTCCTCTGTCACTGATGTTTTAAATAGTATCCTGCATTGTCGTTTGCTCACCTTTTTCCACATCTTATTCCATCCACGTCATCAATGGACTCAACGTATCTGACCATTACTTAACTAGTATTCAGCCACACGCTTTTAAACAGTTGGATATCACATCACTTAGTTTCCCCAGGTGGTGTAGCAACAACGCAGGAGTTTGTTTTGCTGGGTAGACCTGACAGGACTTCTGACAGACAATCTAATACTGCATTTTGTAGCTAAGGTAACCACACACATAGGCCTAGTATAGCCTTAACTTCTCCTTGTCTCTGATGTAATAATGACACTGTGTAGTCTCATATTTATTAAATTAATGTTTTTTGGATTAATAATCAAAATATCTTGTGAATCTTTCGACTCCGCTCCCATTGATTTCAATAAACAGATGATGTTTAATCTACCAGTTAGCTCCGCTGGTAGTTAAGCATATGGGGCTCTGGATACGTCACCCCGTGTATTGTTGTGATTGGTCATAGTGTTATCCAACTGAGTGCGTTGAGATTTTCAAATGCATGCTTGGTGCCGCCCCTCCAGATGGGCGACTTTCATTACTCCTCCCTTAATCTTTTCAAATTTGGGTCTGGATTTCCAGGTTAGCCCAACAGTACTTCATTGATAACTCATAAAGTCCAACTTCTCTTCATGTCTGGTATCTTGTGTGGCCAGACTCCATCTTTGTTTTCTACATGACACATAGGGAAGCGTTAATGGACACACATGGCGCGTAAAATTCAATTCACTTTCAGCCAGAATGGTGTGTAGAAGGTAGCCACAAGGATAAGCCAACCCCATGTCATGAATGTACCATTTCACAAACTGCCATGACACTAGGCTGCTCGTGGGGATGCAACAACGGGTAAATGAAATGCCACACGCGGGACGGGAACAACAACTCACGCCGGGACACAATCCCCGGTCTCTGGGGTGAAAGTCCTGGATTTTGACCAACCTCCGTGTGCAGATTTTCGGCTTTTCAATACTACTTGCTACTGTAATCTTTCTGTGATCACAAAATAGGATTCCCATTAAAATACATTACTTCAAAATTCAAAAATAACATTATTGTGACCTGTACACAAATCAATAGATTAAAACGTGACCATTTCACAAGCTGCCATGAGACTGGGCCGGAAAAGCAGAACCAAATCAAGAGGAAGCAAGTATGAATAGGAATGCCTGCTGCAAGAACGACAGATGTGATGGGGCAAAACAAAGTTTATAATGGTACTTCAAAAAGATTGGACATTTGCAATAATTGCAGTTATTTCAATACTGTGTGCAGCACTGTGGAGAAATCTACAGTGGATGCAAAAGTGCACACCAGATAATTGCTTGTAGGTCTCAGTGATGCTTTAAATGTACATGGCAGCACACTCTCTCCGCCCACAAAATTACTCTTTAGACATAACTGTATTACAGTATTATCCATTCCCACAACAACACATTTCTTTGCTTACAACAAAATGTTTATCGGGCACCCAGAGAGAATGTTGTGTGTTGTAAGCTGTAATAATGGGATGTGCTACTACTAACAATATAATAGTAAACTGCTTTTTATTAATGCTTTGTCTATTGGACTAAACATACCCTTGAGTTGTATAAGCGGTACCAGATCTAGGTAAAAGAAACAGTGTATACTTGTCAGCTTTTTCTTCTTTTACTCAGCAGGTTAAGCTGCTGGTGCATTATTTTATAGTTCATTTTTTGTTTATTCAATGAACAAACTTAATGAATTACTATATTAAAGTGTGTTTTGTACTTTACCACAAGTGTAGCATCGCTTCCTTCCCATACGCATCAAAGGGGAAAGCTTTTGAGGGCTATTTCCCACTAAACAACAACGGCATAGAACACAGGATCATATATGACTTGGCCTACACATAGTAAAGCTTGGTTAGCTATTGAACTAACAAGAAATTGCAGAGACACATAAAGATGACATGCATATCCAGATCAAGGCCCCGAAAGTTACCTACTGGTGGAAAGGAGATATTGCAGCCCTTTAAGTGTCTTTTGATGGACACATCAGCTGATTAGAAACATACTTCTCACTTTATGCTTGGGTACATAAAACCAATTTTTTCCTAAACCAGGAGTTGTACTCTGGCCACCTGGATGAAAACATCCTGACCACTGGACTATGTTAGTACAACAGAGAGGAAGTACCAAGTTCTCTAAGTCTAAAACAACATTTAATTTGGTAATTTATCATTGCTTTCCAAGATGACCCGTCTAAGCATTTTCATGATCTGGAGTCCATATCGTCAGTATTGTCAGTGCCTTCCAAACAGCATATAACCATAACAAAATAAACACATTCAATGTAAGAAATGATGAGAAATACTGTACATAGATTAAGATTATCTCTAGAGAAAAACGTTCTTTTCAGTTGACATACCAATTGGACAGGGCGATATATGCTTTATAACTATAAATAACTATAATCTTCCACTCATTCTGCAACACAGACTCATGGGAGGTTGCTTCTTCTAGTCTGTTTCAGTGAGAAATAATAGTTTATTTTTGGCTTTGGGTATCCTTCCAGCAGTCACATGCAAGAACTTTGACTGGGAAATAATGGAGGCCATTGTTTTACCAACAGTAAGCTGACCACATAGCTCTTCAGTCAAATGGTTAAAGTCAAATGGTTAAAACCGAAGCATCGTCATCCTCTGCAACTCTATTGTAAAGATACATGAGTATAACTGTTGTACTAACTGAGTGATGATGATGATGCTTGTTCTGCTTTTCTATAATCTTTTCCACAAAGTCCGTTATTGCGATTTACTACTTACTAGTGCATTTTGTATTTTGTTGTTACCCTGTTGCTTGTATTGATTCAAGTGCTCCTGGAAACCAATGTGTTTAGTAATGTTTAATTGTATAGTATAGGGTACATAGTAATAGTTTTGCCTTTGTTTTTTACCCTACTTTTTACAGCATATGCATTTCTGCCCCTCTCCTTAACCTGCTAAGATGCCACCAGATTTAGCCTTTGTTGTAAAATAACTTTCCACTTTCACAGTTCCAGGGTGAAAACAACATATATTCAGCATGGTAACACTTACCTTTGCTCTTTTTGGTTAAAATTACTAATGAAAGAACCTGTGCTTCCTCATCACACTACTGATGATGCCAGGCAAATGGCTTTAACATTGACAGCAGCTGCCTGTCAGAATCAAGATTTGCAGACAACATGGTTGTATTCATCAAAGATGGGGTACGCTTCTCCACAGCTCTTCACCTAAAAGCTCTTTGCAAGATAGACAAATCTAACTACCTACCTATTTATCTATAGGTAGGTAGTTAGATTTGTATTCTTATTCTTTTTCTTTCTTTCTTTCTTTCTTTCTTGACTTATCTGAAAGAAAGGAGCTCCCCATGGAAAGGCGCCACGAGCAGTTGGGAGTTTGGTGCCTTGCTCAAGAGCACCTTGGCAGTGCCCAGGGGGTGAACTGGCAGCTCTCAAGCTACCAGTCTACCACCATACTTTGGTCCATATATGGATTTGAACCAGTGAACCTCCAGTTCCCAACCCAACTCCCTACGGACTGAGCTACTGCCACCCCCCATTGTGTGCTGTTTCCCCAGTAATATTTCAAGGACTTCAGCCCTCGCTGTTTCAGACAGTGATCAAGAGTTCTGCCAGTCAGCGTCGCAGTAGAGTAATCTGTCAGCACTAAATTGTTGACTGGAGAGAGAAAAAGACATTAAGGTAGGGAATGCATTTTTCTGAGAAATCTCCATCTCACTTTATACTGATGAAAGCAAGAATAAAAACATTACACTTTACCTTGTTTCCACCTGTGTTATCAAGGGGAGGCATTATTTTTCATTTCTGACACTTCCCACATAAGAACATCCACAATGATGGAATCAAGGAGTTATAGTCTCTGATCATTAACAAATAAATGTTACAGTCTCATGGGCCTAACCGAGACTGCAGTATTATTTCACGATGAAAGCACAGTGGCCCTGTAGTTAGCAGTTAAACTGTCTGGAGCTTCGATATTATCCAACGAGGCTGGATATTATCCAGCATTCGCTTTGAGACCTCCTGCAGATCTGTTTATAAATGGATTAGAGTCATTGAACAGGACTTTGTAGCAGTGTATTTCAGATCCAATGACAGTACACACACCATAAAACAGTCAGTACTCAAGTCTGTGTGGCTTCTACTCTAGAGTGGCTGTCTGCTAGTGAAGTATTTGTCCCTGTGCTTTTATTTGCCTCTGGCTTTATTTGGTAGTGCAGCAAACACTTAAGCAATACAAGGACGATATGAAATGCATGGGATTCAATCAGTTTATAGAGAAGATCTGGTTTCCATGGCAAATCTAATGGAAATGTGCTTGACTAAGACTGACTTTCAGGTAATTGATTGAAAATGTTACATTTTATTATATATCTTGTGCTCAAAGATTTATATTTTACGTAAATACATTAAGGGCATACTTCAGTTTTAGTATTAGTCCAATGACGGTGTGTGTTTTACTTTGAAAAAGCTAAAGAGATAAAGGAAAAGGCATGTTACATGCTGAAAGAGTAAACATACTAGAGTCACATAAGGACTATTCAAATGTGTTTTAAGAGGCCATTTTTTTACCTTGAACTCTACATAAACCAGCCAAAAACAGCATGCTTTTGTTCAATGCACAGACACAGAAATATCCCCCCAAACTCTTAAACCCTTTTACAAAGTAAGTGCCTGACTAGTACCTCTATTTAACTGCCCAAGAAGCTCAAAATTCCCTTTGTGAGCCAAATGTTTTCTATAAATCAAGATTATGAAGTATGGAAGCAAATCCTCTTGCCATATTGTTGCGAATGCAATGACAAAGACAAATTATGATCTTCACAGCATCATCAATTGAGGTTAGATGTCTCCCCAAGGGTGACTGAACTACTTGAACTACTGTCACAGTGGAAAGTTGGCAACACCTAGTGAATGCATCTGCCACCTATCATTTCAGCCATCCAGGAGCCCTGAGACAGTTGTGATGGATGCTTATGGGGAAACTAGGACCTTTTTTTGCCACTTCATGTTTAGAGTATATACTTGAGCGTTAATAGAAAGGTGGACAAACATAATATCTGGTTGATAATAAATTCCGTTTAGATAGTGGTGTATTGGTGTCAATCACAATTCAATAGTTGAATCACATTATCCCTGTACACATGGTTGCACCATAAGTGTCTCTAAATACTTTCTATTGCAATAACTTTAACTTTATCTGGTCAAATTAGCAAATTAACCTTTAATTGTACTTCTGAACATTATATAATTTGCAACAAAACTTAATTTACATACAATTTGCAGCATCTTTCAGTTAGGAATATCAATATGACCAATAACCGTGTCAATTAATGTCACAATTAATATTATACAAAACCTGCATGCTGCAGAAGGTGGTTTGTACATTGCAGGTGTCCTTGTGGTTTATTGCACAGGATTTGCAAGAGAAGCAGATGTTTCATGACATTAGTGAACATGTGTATTTTTAATGGGGCCATACATTAGTGTGGCATCAGTGATAATGTCAACACAGTGACAGGCACTCAAAATCAGTGAAAGCTATTTAGCATATTTATAGTATATAAATCAATACTATCTTACTTTGTAGCTTTAGCAATATAGTGTTTACATTTAAATATAGTAAAATGTCTATATGGTGAAATATAGACCTGGAAAATGTACAGTGTATGTGTGTGGAGGGGTAGTTGATATGAATATGATTGGGGGTTTGTAGTCAATATCTAAGCAAGGAACATTACCCGTTAATACCCTCATATTACCCTCGTGTATGAAATGTATGTATTCTTGTGTACTGCTGTGTATTGAGGACAAATAGACAATTCTTTCCACAAGGAAAATTAGCTGAATGTCCTGGACAAAAGCCAGAGAAGTAATTACAACACCCCCACTAAGGCCTTGTTGGTACATTTACCACATAGTACAGTGAAGTTAATTTTGTGTCTGAGAACAAAAACCTCTGAAAATAAAATTGTCCCCCAAATCAACTACCATTTGCTATGGCTTACTTCTAGTTTGAATATGCAGTTGCATACCCATGACACATCTGTATGTAAGTATGAATAATTGATGCCTCTTTGTCTGTACTGTCCCTTTTTCCTTATTTCCCTCATTCATTGTGCTCTGCAATCTCCTCTTACTAACAGCTGTGAGTAACCAATGGGATTTGTGCTATGGTTGTTCTTGCCTTTCTCATGAAAGGTCATGACATTTTCAAGCACAAAGTGCAACTCATCATCTTCTTCAGTAGATGCTAATGTTTCCCACATCTGTGGAGGGATATTCTGTCTGTAAGATCTCAAGTATGACATCATGCAGCTTTTCAAGGAGCTGGAGCAATGAAAAGCATGACTCATTCATGCAATAACAGATGTGTGATTGACCCTCCTTCCCTGACAGATGCCACCATAAGTCAACTATTCAAGCAGCAATTACTACACATATTTACATTTATTGTGGTGGCACCCTCTAGTGGCCATAGTAATAATGACGGTAGCAAAGAGGGATGTAAGGTGATGAAGAGCGATAGACAGACTTGATTGGAATCGTTTGAGTAGCCTAGTCTGCAGCTCTTAGTAATGAACACTTCACCATATAACATTCCAACATATAATTGTGAGTTGAATTGTGAGCTACATGTTAAGTCATGTAAGTTAGCCTAATAAATCATGGTCAAAAACACAAACGGAACGTTTTTCTTTATTTCACATTAGGTCATGTAGGCTAGGACATGTTGTAGATGGCTTGCGACCATGATGAAAGGGATCACATTCATCTTAAAGCGTAGATCTTTGAAAGTGCTCTAAGCAATGTTGGGTGAAGTTACTTTTTGTTGACGTTAGAAGTATTTTCACACAAAACGAGACTACCTTGCCCCTCTCTGCTCCTCATCCCATCGCCCTCCCTTCTGTGCTTCCGCGCACTAATCCCCCACCCCCAAATCCTTCTTGTCGGTTATTGGCTGGAACGCTGGAACACTTTTTGTGTATGCTTTGTGGTGCAGGTGGGCCCAGTTTGTTTTTGTTGCCGTTTGTAGACCCTGGACTGTCTACAGAGACCACCACGTTTTTTACAGTGTGTTCTGGAGACAGGCAGCTTGCGGATAGTAAGGAGATGTTTGCTGTATGTGACAACAAATGTAGCCTAAAACATGCTTGACATTTCTTAGAGCACCTTTAAATAAATAAAGGAATAACGTTAACCGCAATTAACATTGAGATGGGTTTTTTCAATTGCCTGTATAATTTCCCCATCCCCCGTAAATATAGGTATACCTCATTACCCCTACTTAATTATTTAACAACATATACTTTTCTTAAAATATATAAAGATAAATATTACTTCCTATGAATTCACTTTCCCCATACCAAAATATTTCCAATCCACTTGCCCCATACCAAAATATTTCCAATCCATCAAAACATTACTAAAATAATATATTAAAAATATTTAATATTGCGATGTTGCCTGCGAGCTTCTCCTGACTATACGGTAATGTCTCTAATGTGCAACAGAAAGTGCGTGGTCATGACGCAATCTATTTTTACCAAAACGGCTGCTATTGGGTCATAATGTGAGATACAAGGTAATGCAGCCTTTTAGACATTGTGATGTTTCTTTAGAAAAGCTGATGTATCATAAACAATGGACAAATAGAGTGTTTAAATGCTTCAGATGTAAAGTTATTTGCTGTCAAAGTAATGCCAAAATGAATGGTAGTCCATGGAATATTAGCGAAAGGTGATGGCCTCATAATCTCCCCATAGAAGGTATGCTTTCCGGATGCTCGCTTACCCCCTTGCAAAGAGCGCCCAATTCCACATAAGGAGGCACATTGGGGTGGTGGATGGATTCATCCAGGAGGCCGGTGTTCGTGTCTCATTTGAAAATAAATGTAAAGACAAACAATTTTTGTTTACCTTTACAAAACAAACAGAACCAAAAACATAACCAAAAGTGAAGTAATGTCACAGATGTACTGATTTTAACCCAAACCCCGATCTTTTTTTACACCTAACCAAGTAGTTTTTGTGCCTTAACCTTTAACCAAACTTCAACCACTTAACAGTGTTAACGACATGTTTAAAACTGAGACCGTTCTGAGATGTTCTTTGGTTTAGGTATGTGGACTGAAAGCACTCCTGTGGGTTGCATTTTCTGCCATTGGTAGGAGGCAGTAATTTACAAAGCGCTTCAATGTGTCATGTTAAAGGGTAGGATACTATGTCGTTGTATGATATGGAGGACTTGTTGGTGTGATTGTATCTGCAAATGTGATGATGAGGCAGAGATGACTTACTAAAAGGGGGTTGATCTTTAATTACCAACTTACACTGACCTTTGGCACCGTTGTGTTTCTTACATTGATGTTCTCCAAATCTCATTTTCGAGTGTATACAGGTGACAGGTGTCGGGTCACTTTTTCTAATGAAAGTGATCTGATGTCTAATCAGGATAAGTACGTTATGCAGTTGGTGCAGTTGAACAACAAACTTGTCAATTATGATTGTAGCTGTACTTGATGCAGAGCCTCAAATTCAGTCAACAAAATAAATAGTAATTGAGATATACATTAAAAACAACCGTTATCACAATAGGACAACTGCCAACATGTTTAATCCAGCTATTTCTTAACTTTATGTCTTTTGTTTTTTTTTATAATTCTTAACTCAACCTCTTATTTACATAATTTCAAAAGGTTTTTCAGAAGGTTATACATGTGCTGAAGCTGGAAACAGATACACTAAAAGGAGTGGGGAATCTACCTTGAAGGCTGTGTGCTAGTATTATGGAACCAGCACTGTGGTGCCACAAATTCACCTCCATTCAGCTTGTTCGGCTTGAAGATAAGGTTGCTTTCAAATTTAAATGTTCAACCTCATCTAATGAAATGCTTGGGTCTGTGCTTCCTGTCTGCAGATCTTTTAGAAAAGCCATGTGAAAATTTTTTCTTAAAATTCAGAATATATTCTAGTATAAATCCTAGCAGATGGCGTTGCTCGGTTCTTTGAGGGTTGTTTGGGATGCCAGTGTCAAATTCACGTCCACACAGACAAAATGACAGGCATATGCTGTTTCATTCAATTATTAAATCCCATTGTAACCCACACAAGCTTATCTGGTCAGCACACTCCTATAACAAACTTGGACGCTAACAAAGGAAGCTGCTGGTTGACTCTGAAAGGGCAACATGATCACAAATATGCCATCTCGTCCCTGAGTGCATAATAATTCACACTACGTTTCACAAAAGTAACTGCTTTTAGAGTAGAAACTGTCCCTTCAAGCATTTTATTAGATTGGTAGGGATGGCAAAGTAAGTAAAAAAAGATCTGACATTATTATACTTTAGTATTTCAGCGCTTGAAGGGATGAATAAATGCACGTTCACAGGCTATGCAACCATCTCGTCCTTCAGCATGCTGACCTTCTGAAACATAAGAGGGGGAAATGTATTTCATAGATACATTGTTTTCTAATGCGATCCATTTGCCATAGCATTATTGTCAGCAGCCAAGCAGTAATATCAGCAGTTAAGATAGGTAATGATGTGTTGTTGCAGTAAAGATTCCACTAAGTTATGATACATACATCTGAGAACATTTACTGGGGATATACTTCACACACTCTCCAAAGGATTAAAGATAGCCATTAAACCTTACCCAGTAATACATCACATCTGACAGTTGTCTAAATGATTCATTTCATCTCAAGTATTAAATCATGAACAATCTTTAATTCATGACTCAGAGGCTGTTAGCAAAAAATAGAGTGCATTATGTTACTACTAAGGAATGCTTTTTTGTTCTTGCTATGTACCAAAGGAGCAGTAAGAAAAGCTTGAACATCCAATATGCAATTAAATATCCAAACCAGCAGATCAGGCTTTACCTCATACTAACAATGCAACAGTGTTAGACTGTCATTTTCAATAAGACATTTAACTCCAAAATAATTTTCCTATTTTAGTGTTGCTGATTGACAGCGCGGAAGGTAATTGTGAGCACATCCTCACTAAAATCATGTTGAGTGGGGTGCTCATTTAAATGTAATCACTCTCGCTCTTGTAATCTGCATTTAAAAAGCAATCTGACACAGCTGTGCAGAGATCCTTTTAGATATCTGAATGTTACATTGAACAAGATTTTTAAAATCTATTTAGATATATAGGGTGAACAGTTTAATTTTTACCCAGACCAAGTGATGCATTTGTGTCGATGTGAGGATACGTATAACAAGCAGGGTGAAGAGAATGGATTCAGAGGAAATTATATGATTGCTACTGTGATTACAACTTATTGGATGAATGTGCCCAGGACTCTCCTGGGATTTAAATCAACAGAAGGAATACTTGTCTCTATTTCTAACACTATCAAACGGCACATCCTGGTCCTGATTCACTGATTATAAACTTCTATAAGGATACTGTTAATAAATGATTCATCGAAATAAATCACCCTAATATGGACATTCTGAGAAGTACTGGGGTAGCTATGTACTAAGTACTGAGGGGTAGCTATGGCATTTTTGTTGTTGCAGTTTAACACAATCTCAAATTCAAAATCATACAACTCTGGAAGTTTGAGATTCATTGTGCAGCAATATTAAAAATTATGATGGGTCAAGTCCCTGTTTTCGAAGGCAGTGAGAATCACACAGTGTGATGGTGTACGGGATTGAGGACCAAAACACAGAGACAGGCAGGCAGACAGGAGAGAGTTTAAACAAGGGTTTATTAACAAAAGAGTCCAGCAAACAAAGGATCCAAAAAATGCAAGACATAGTCCAAAAAACAAAATCTAAAAATCCAAAAAGTCCAAGGAAAAAGAAAACAAAAAAACGAGAACACAGGCACTGGTAAGACTCACGACGGAAGACGGATCACAAGGAAAAGGCAAACATAGAACTCACCAACAAAAAGATCTGACAAGAGACAAAGGGAACACAGAGGTTAAATACAAGCGGTAACAAGCAAACGAGGAAAAGATGATACAGCAGGTGAATCACATCAGGGCGGGGACGACAATCAGAGGCGGGAAAAAAACAAGGCAGGTAGTAAAACTAGAGACAAGACAGCACAGAAAACAAAACATACAGACACTCACAAGAGACCAGGAGACAGAAACTACAACTAGACAAGACAAGGGAGCAACCCAGGATTAAAACATATACAAGACCAAAAAATAACACAAACACAAGGAGACAAGACAGAACCAAAATACCAAAAAACAAGGCACAGAAAACAAAGCAATATATCGAAATCATAACAACGTAGGCCTATACAATTTCTACAAGTTGCTTTTTATACGATCATTTTTTGGCTTAAAGATATAATACATAACATTTCCGCATTGAAATGTCTAAGAATGATCTATATTTATTTTGCTGAGTTGTGTACATTATCCCAAATGTTCCAACCCAGGACAGACTGATCTCATGAAATGGCGTATTTATGACACGCCAATTCGGATGCCATTATTGGCGTGTTATCAAGACTCATACTTGCTTTATAGTGTGTTTATTAATGCTGTTTGGCCTCCATACATTACCTCCTACATTACCTTGTGATAGTGTGTGAAATTATGCTGTAGCAAGTAGTATAAAAGGACAAAAATCCGCATAGGGAAGTTGGTCGGGGTGGTGGGTGGATAAAGCACAGGACTTTCACTCAAGAGATTAGGGATTGTGTCCCGCGTGTCACCTTTTCCTAAACCCAACCGTGTGTCACGTTTCCTAAACGTCTACACCCGCTGCATACAGCGTAGATATACAGTTCATGCGGATAGCTCAAAATGCATACAGATAACACGCCACTTGGCTTAAGAAAGTCGGCGTGTATGTTTACGCAAAGTCATGATGTCATGTTGCTCAGGAAATCTGTCATTTTATTCAGCGATCCGTAACATTTGGTTGCATTGGTTCCACTTTTTTGATACACTTTAGATCTTGGTCTTTGCATATATTTTAACTGGATGATGAATTTTAGTCATCGGATGTCATGTCAGTTATCAGAGAAACGAGCTGAGAAAACGTTAACGTTAGCTCGGCTTGCACCCGCTCCGTCGATGAGGTTAACAACTTTGGAGAACCACTGATTTTTAAAGTGAAGGTGCTTTGTTCAGTGTTTTTACAGCTTTTATTACCTGGTCTATCTGTTTTTGGGAGAGAAGGAGACCTATGCGAACAATTTGGCTTCCGGTAACAAAACCTCCTAAACAATGAACTCTTAAGGAATCCTAATTCCAATAACGGCAAAGATAGTGAAGACAACAAGTCCCCTGACTCCACTGCAACATGTCACCAAACTGCGTCTTTTGTCATTGTTTTGCTGAAAATTACATTTAAGTAACTGGTTATGCATCATCAGAATATTTCTCATAGATTTTACTTTTGAAATTAATGCAATGCACATACTGCAGTTGTGCACATAGGCTACTTTTGAATAATTCTCTGAACATTGTTAGTAGCATTAAGGGACATACTGTAATTCTGATTTATTATACCAAGTTTATACAGAGACTGCTGTAGTGAAACCTATAAGTCTTTCCGTGGTAGTAGTTTAGTAGTTCATTCAAAATGACTCTGTCCATGGCCATTCATGTCTCAGGCATTTTGAAAATGAAATTATCCCTGACTGGCTTGTTTTCAACAGATGTGAATGCCTCTTATGTCACAATGGGAGGATTTAAAGAAACTAAAGCTACTCTCCTCTTGAGATATTAACCTCCAATGACATTTTTTGCAACCCCAACCCTTCTTTCCTGTTTTCTGCATTCTCATGTCTTTGAATCATAGGATAAAGTGTAAGGTTCTGGGAGCCAAGAGACTGAAAAACTTTATTATTCATCCCCAAAGTACAGCGGGTTGGGTGTAGTGATGACCTCATTATGTTAAGAGAGTGGAAGAAGCCAGTGCAGGGACATTTTCTGATTGCTGTCCCTGGAGTATCTATCCTCTGGGTGAAGGGGAGGCCCAGCTGGACACTGTGGAAAAATATGAGTAGGCTATGTGTTTGAAACAGATGGGGTTTGACAGTATGTAAGCCAAGCCTAAGGACTGCACTTGTTACTTGGGTATGTTTGCATACATATGCACGCACATACACTGTATGCTTGTATATTGTAGTACATACACACTGGATGAAAAGCATTATGCTAAAATCACAGAATGAAATCCAGCGTGGGGCTGTGTAGCTTTACAAGCAAAAAGGAGTGGATCATCTTGTACTACATTATGCCACTTGATTCAAATATAATAAAGTTGTTGTCGACTCCTCAAACATAAAGATGAAGGTTTATTTCCAGTGTAGCTTTGCTCCAGATTGTTCATGCCAGTGAACCAGATATTGAAATGCTGGTATACATTGTGAGAGTCAACTCTCTACAGTAACTCCACAGTCATGGCCCCCTAACTGACAAATGAATAATAGCTTACTAACATGTTGTGCTGGATTGCTGCCATGCACTGAAAAACGAGCAGATGGGAGACAATGGGCTGCTCTTGCAATTTTTCTCTCCCAAGACAAAGAAATAAGCGGGACAGAAAAAAAATATGTTTGGACTAAAGGCAATGCTCACAGCTGGATTTATAACAATGTTTTCTTAACAGTATGTGATTTACCATTATTGATCATCACTTTTACTTTGCTTTTATCAACAAGTTTAGATGTTCTAGTCTTAAACTGGAGGTAGTGTTTTAATATTGTTAATGTTCAGCAAGAGTTCATATACCACAGCTGCATAGCATCAAAGGTCCATCTAATTCAGCCGTGTCTTTCTGACCTAATATGTTGGCTGCAAGTGTAATCCAATTTCCTTGGGAGACATAACTTCTTCAGGGATTACCTGGGCATTTCAGGCTCTGTAATGGTTCCCAAGATTATGCTTGAAAATAACCTGTCTCCCCCCTCTATGCCTATCCTGTGAACTGACATGTTGTTGAATGAGTAATTAATGTGATTCTCTACTAAAATAAAATGCTTTAGTGGTTAGTTATGTATGTAATGGATTGATTAGGTAGTTATAATAGAAATTGCGGTGGTGATTATGTATAAAAGGGACACATTCCTCATGTCATCATGAATCATTGAAAAAAATGCCATGTATGCATTTCTGTATAGTTTGCCTCATGATTATACCAAAACATCAGTAGCATAACTTTTTTATCATGCTAAATGGCAATAATTGGATGTATTGCAGACATACTCTGAAAGTAAGTGACAGTTAAGGTTTCTAGCTGAGAGTTTACTCTCAATACCAATTTACCAAGCTTCTGCAATTCACATTTTCTTAGGAATGGAGTGATATACTGGCATAGTGTCATTGGGTCTGGAGTGAGCTGAGATCTGTTCATGAGTGAGGTTAAGATGCAGCTGGTAGATTGTCGTCTGTGGTTATGCAGACACTGTACTTGAGGTGTAGTTGAGCCTGATGGAAAAGTTCAGGGTCAAACCAAACAATCTATGTTTCCGACATTGCTTATGGCTATTAGCTCTGGGCAGCGGGGTTGCCGAAATGAGTTACCTTCATAGTGCATCTGGGTTCACCGTCAGGGACAGAGTGAGGAGCTCAAATAAAAATCTGAACTGGCCCTCATTTCCATTACATATAAAAGGACCAAGTTAAAGTTGTTTAGGCATCTGATGCCTCCTGACAGCCTCTGTGTGGACAAAATCTGGGCACATCCATCTGGGAGAAGACCTTGCGGAAGACCTAGAGCAAACAGGATGGACTACATACATATGCAATCTGGGCTGGGAAAGCTGTGGGGTCCTCCAGGCAAGGAGAAAAAGCTATTACAAGGATACTTGTATACCAAGTGAAAGCTGTAGCTACACATGTTATGCTAAGAGAGGAAAGCCTTGTGCTTACTTTGCAAATTATGCAAAAACAACAGACCAACTGTAGTTTACAAAAACAAATAGTATGTTTTCATAGCTTCTTTTTGAGTTTAAACTATCTGCCTATACTAGTTTAAAGGTCTCATGACATAGTGCTCTTTGGATGCTTTTATATAGACCTTAGTGGTCCCCTAATACTGTATCCGAAGTCTTTCCCAAAATTCAGCCTTGGTGCAGAATTACAGCCACTAGAGCCAATCCCACAATGAGTTTTCCTTAGTATGTGCCATTTCTGAGTCTGTAGCTTTTGAAGAGAGAGGGGAGCAAGGTGGAGGCTGGGGGTGAGGCCTTGACCAACTGCCACTTTGCTCGTTTGAAAGCCATGATGTCTCTTTCTCACGCCAAATTCTCTGGGTGGGCAAAGCAGAGAAAGGGGAGGTAACCTTTCTCCTTATGAGGTCATAAGGGGCAAGATTCCAGATCGGCCCAGCTGAGCTTTCATTTTCTCAAAGGCAGAGCAGCATACCCAGGGCTTGGTTTACACCCATCACCATTTCATGCCATTTTTTGGGCATTTTCAGCCTTTATTTTTGACAGGACAGCTGAAGACATGAAAGGAGGAAGAGAGGGGGAATGACATACAGCAAAGGGTCGCAGGTCGGAGTTGAACCCTGGCCCATTGCATTGAGGAGTAAAGCTCTATATATGGAAGGCCGCTTTACCAACTGAGCTATCTGGCCACCCACCTATCGTAATTTCTAGCCACTGGGGGACCATAGGCAGGCTGGGGGAACTCATATAATGTTAAAAAAAAAAACTCATTAAGTGAAGTGAAATTCCCATGCCATGAGACCTTTTAAGCAAAATCGTTCAGTCAATTCATTTAGTCCCTCATATTAAATAACTCTGTTTGTAGGTTATACGCAAATCTGTGGTCAACACTGCAAAAGGGGAATCCGGTGTAATTTTTCTTCCTCATTTTAAGTTTAACTGCAGAGCAGAGAAGTCATGTGTGTTTTGTTTTCAGCTTAATTAAAGTCTCTTAAATTACATTTTATACTGTAAGCTACAACACAAGCACACAAATACAAAAACAAAACAACACAAAAACACACCCAGCACTTTCAACACCCAAAATTGGTCTAACCCAGCCTGGCACAGCAAATATACACCCAACATGTCGATGATATTCGACAGAGACGTTTTTTGTCCGCTTCACACTTTATTAATTTAATTATTTAATCTACTCTTACTCTACAGTAAGCAATTCAAATAGTGTAAAAAAATAAATGTTCTTATTTCTGTAAAACAAGTAGGCTATTAGTTATGTTATATTGGAATTTAGTATTATTTTACAGTTGGAATCGGCAGGCACCCACCAAGAATATGTCCAAGCTCGGAAATCCTCCCAACAATGTGTTCAATGGCAGGGCGCATCCTCACATTCGGAACCACGCATGCGTCGAAAACGGAGGCTCTTCTGATTTGACAACGCTGGAACCTACCGCACAGCCCCACAGCCCACTATATGGCAAGGCGTTCAGTTACTAGCGCACCATCATTTGCACCTGCCTGCTCTGTAGTTGTGGTTGGAGCACTGTGAGGGGTCACTATTTCGCAGGCAGCCGTAGGAGGAGGAGGCATTTCCGAGACACCGACAGAAGCGTGTAGTCTCAGATTCAGCACCACAAGATTTAGGAAAGCGGATTGAGTCAATTTTCACTGTTTACAGTGGGCTAACAGGAGGACACCATTTTTGGGAATACTAGTGAAACCAGGCGCTGTAAACAGTTTGTGGACCTGCAAGAGGTGTCATCTCCAACGGTAAAAGGTGCGTATCGTTAGTTAGTTGGATGCTGTGGTTTGTCAACTGGATGGTTTGTTGCTAGCAGCTTGGTAGCATTCACGTTATACTTGCTGCACTGACTGACCCGCTGTGCTGCTAACATTAGCTTAGGCGAGGTCCGGCTTTTCATTCATCATTGTGCTAGTTGGCGGTGTAAATACATCACTGCACCGACATACTTTACTGCCCATTATACCACAGCATGCTTAACGTTACATGGCGTTTATGTGCTGAGATGGGCTATCCTCGTTACCTTAGCTAAAATTTCAATGTCGTCCATCTGCTAACGTTGTCTAAACCGCACTCCGAGCGCTGCTATCCAGTGAGCCCAGTGCTGAAAGCCTGCTCGGACTGATTTGTGAGAGCCTGTCGGAAAGAGACAAGCTAGGCTGCTAGGCTAGTGAAGTGGCTATAAGCTAACTGCCACTTTTATGGTAGTAAAATAGCGGTCCCACATCTGTATTAAAGGCTGTTTAAGCGTTCGGGAGCTGGTTAATAATCCTTCAATTTCCTTACTTACGTCAATACAATTTAGACTCTTTCTTTCGTGTCTTTGCAACGTTCTTATATTTCTTTGTTTGATAATTTTGCCTCTTTGTTTAATTTGCGTTCTTGCGGATGGTTTAAATGAACGCATCACTCGTTATGCCGCCTGAATTAAGTCATAGCCTACTCATTTTTTGCAAATGATTTTGAATGATTTATTCATCGTGCTTGACTCAAGTGTTTTAAGTAGCGAAGCACACAGCCTTCCTCCACTCTGCAAGTGTAACGGGTCTGTATGTCAAGTATCTATTAGCTTTTTTTTAACAATGAGAACAAATAGGCTAGTTTAAGGAACCTGGCAGGCGGCGTGAAACAGCTGATTTAAGAGTCGCTAATTTCAGTTTCAACTGTTCCTTACGGAAAACAACGTGCATTTAGAGTTGTCATACAGTGATGCAATGTGGTTAATTTATAGCCTATGTTCAGTCAGTGGTACATGTATTCTGTTTATTTTGCTAACTGCAACAACTTGTTGGCTTATACAGTTTTTAGTTCTCCTATTCATTAGCTGTAAAAGAAATCTAGTTAAATGGTAAATTATCAATAGAGTTTGTCCGTGTGTCGTGGTGGGCTTGTTTTGCATATACGCACCACTCAGGCAAAGTGCACTCTGTATTCAACAGTAGTAGTCAGACCTAAGCTTTTGGTGACCCAGTGTAGTGTGCCACATTCTCCTCCTGTAACTGGAGATATGGGGTCTCAGATGCCTCAAGGGGTCACACAGTAGCTGAATTTAGAATCTGAACTTTTGATTGGCAAGGAGGCATGCTGAGACTCACTGTCAGGGCTGTATGGGTCTCTGTCTTACTGTCCCATATGTCTTCCATGTCATCAGCAAAGGCTGATCTAAAACAATACACAGTGTAGTGTAGTGTGCTGTGTCTTTTGGCATATGAGATTTAAAGAAAAAGGAAATAATATGGGTGAGATATTATTTTCCTACATTCATAAGATCACTTGTTGTCTATCCCAATGCAGTGAAAAACAAAGTTCAGGGCAAAAGAGCTGCAACTAATGAGTATTTTCATATCCAATTAATCTGTTATATAATAGGTTACTAATATACTGTAATCTATAAATTGTTAGAAAATAGTCATTTATACCCATTACAATTTCCCAGATCCCAAGGACACATCTTTAAATTTAAAAATATATAAATGTTACAATAATAATAAAACTGGGCAACGCAGCAAATCATCAGTCAACATATGAGAAGGTGGTACCAGCTATTATTTGGCATCTCTGCTTGACATAAGCAATTAATTGGTTATCAAAATTGTTGTCAATTTCCTGACAATTGTCTAATTGAATAATATCAGATTAGCACTAGTTCAATCTGCACCTGAATTAGTTAGGCTACTCCCAATGCATTTTGATATTTATAATCCTTGGATGTGGCAGACTAGTATAATGAGTAAGGAAATTTGTAGTTGCAGTTATTTTGCGTAAGAAGAAATATATAAACTTCTAAATTGGTTATATTTGACTGAATATTGACTAAAGGCAGAAAAGGCAAAAGCTGTGATCCCAAGCTGCCAAGCATGGACAGACTCTTCTCTGCATCCATATTCAGAATTATACTCTTATACTAGATTGTTACCCATTGCTAAGAATGCTTTCTGATGTGAGGAAAAACAATGTATCGTGTTTTATTTATAGCGACAATTTTTAAAATCAATTATTTCCCTAAAAATCTAAATGTTATTCATCAATTATTCACCTAAATATTTTCTGGTTATATGGTACCGCTGACGGCAACTACATCATATCCCTTTCCACAAAAACAGACAAAAAGCAGAAAAATACATGTACTTATGTATTTTACAAAAGAAATAAATGTGAGACTGACTGGGTAACATGTGACGTCCATTCTTTTTAGAAAACAATTGCTTTTTAGCAATGGCTCATGATATATTGTCTCTAGAAGTGTAAAATGAACCTTTTGTTTTTGTTAGGAAAGAAAAGTAAATTGCAATACTCAGTACTATCGTATTGCAATACTCCTGCAATCATAATGCAAATCGAATCGGCACCCATGGATCATGATGGTATTGAATCGCAACAAAAGCATATCGTCTTAGCCCTACAAGCGACATTTTGCCATTTTCTTCTCACTTTGGTCCTCTGGATACATTTTAAAAATTGTTTTGATTTTGAAAAGAAAATCACTCACACAACTACAAAGCTGGTGTCAAAAGGATTAGTCCCTCATTGATCAAAATCAGTTTAGTTTAGTTTTTCTGAAACATTTTTTTCACCAGCAGCCCATTTCTTATTCCTCATTTGGTTATACCAAATTACAGGGTTTGACTGCCACCTGTATGTAATCATCTGAATGTTGTGGCTCAGTTACCTCATATGCCATTAGCAGTATACAGCTTGGTTCTGTTACTGGGGGTGAGGAAAAGCAGAAAATAATTTATGGGTGAGACTATGCAATCAATGGCAGTCCGAGTGCATTGTGTTCTCTGTCTCCTGGGAGAGGAAGCAATATTGGCTGAACACCATGGAACCCCCTGTTGTTGTACTCAAGCAGAGCTTTAGTGTAGCCATGGTACCCCCGCTTACTGGAACAGGATTGCCTCTCTTAGGCCTTCTCTCACTCCAGCTTTTGCACAAATGTTTGATACTGTTTAAGAGATGAGAGATGAGGCAATCGAAACAACACAGAACAATCAATAGTTATAGCGCTCTTGTCTGCCACATCAATTTTAACTCCCCTAACCCCAGGGTTTGTATTGTCTAATGCTGCAAAGTGGAACTGCATTCAACTCACTGCAAACATTCTCATTAGGGTTTGGGCTAAGTGTGTATTTCTTCATCTTTCAGGTCATAAATATTAGCACATTGTGGTTTGTGTGGAACAGTTGATTATCTATTTAACAGAATGTGTAATGGGCATACAGTGTGTTAGATAGATACATCTGCGGTTTCCTTACCTGTTTATATTGCAATATCCCAAACTATACAACAAAGACAAAAAAAGAAAAGAGCACTTTATTGTTTCAGGGGGGACAATAAAGTAGATGATCCAGCAGTGCTTGAAAGTATAGTGTCAGCAGCAGCTTGGTGCAGCAAGAAAGAATGAGGTTATGCTCTTAGGTTCCTTTTCATGTCTATTAGTCTGCTTTAGACCACACCCACACTGACAAAGCTGTTGCAGCGAAAGTTTATAGTGTAACAGCCTAGCTTTATTCTCTACAGGACTATCCTTTACAAACAAGCCATCCTTCTATTACACTGTGAATGTGGTTGAATTAAATTGAATCGAGAAACTGCTTACAAAGCATTGCAAGTCATCAGAAGTCGGGCTGATATTTGGTTATTTTCTTATGCAACTTACTTGCGTGTAAAATATTTAATCAAAATGTAATGTTATGCTGCTGAGATTCCTATATTCCGGTTGGAGCTGCATTTTTACTGGGTGTCAGAATTGTAGGAGTCCTGCCATACAAACAAAAGCTTCTAACAGATCTGCAAAAATGTAATGTTTAGGGTGGATTCAAAATCATAGTGTCAAATATGAGGTGGACTTGATGTGCTGTCCAGGTTTTAACGGTCCAAAGAAGACGATCTCCTTATGCTGCACTATTGTTTTCATGCAGCTAATTGCATTTGCTTGTGGTCAGTTGATGTTATATGACTGCGCCTGCAGCACTGTAGTTTATGTGATTTGCAGCATTGACCTATCAGGCTTTTAGCATAAGTGAGTACCTCTAAACCTACAGCAAGGGTTGTAGATAATGTTTCTGCACAATGAGCCCCAGTTTCTTGTCAAATCCATCAACCACCATTTTATTTAATTAGGCACCTTTCAAGGCAAATAATTGTGAAATCCGCTGTACTGTATATTATAGATCCCTTTTTTATTTTTATCTTTTTCAAGATCTACTTTCTTTACGGTCTAATTTAATCATACCCTTAGTAAGCTCACAACGGTTGGTTGGTGACAGCATTTTAAAACGGCAAAATAGTATTTTTGTGCAATGAAAACCTCATTATTTGCATTTCTATGCATATCTTAAATTTTGTGTATCATTAAAAATCTTTTGCAGGTAGTGCTTCAAAATCTTTTCATGTGTTTCTATTCTTAGTTTTAAAAGTGACCTTTTAATTATAGATTAGAGTAGAGATAGTGTGAGCATATTGTTTTCATCAAACTGCCCCTCATTTATCAACTTAGCGTAGAAACCAGCGCAGATATGATCATCTTACGACAGGCTTCACGAAACATTGTAAATGTTGTGGGATTCATGAAACGTTTGTATCACACCAATCAGAGCGTAACAATTGTCGTACATTCATAAATGGTGCGGCCGGAAACTATCGTAATTTAAATATCACACCCTAATATATTCTCAGTTTTGAGGCCTCGCCCCTACTATTTACGACATGGCCAGACGTGATCCGGCTAAGTAGCGGCGCTTTTCAGAGGTGGAGATTGAAACCCTGATATCTCAGGTTCATTTGCCCTAACGTGTGTATGATATGGCAGCCTAAAAACTGGTATTAGGCTGTAGAAAGAACGCAGAATGGAAAGAGATCACTGATGCGGTCAACAGTGTTGCCGTATTAAATCGTACTCCAGTTGAAGTTTATTTAATTTATGCATCCTTGACAGATGTATGGTATAGTCCTAATAGTAATACATATACAGGCAGATATTGCAATCTCTTAGGCCTACATGCAGGTGTCCTTATATTAAAATAAACATAGTAGCAGAGTTTATGCGGTTTCTTTTATTATTCTCGTGTTTTTTTCATGAGTTAGAGCCAGGCATAAGCGCGTGTCCTCCTCCCCCCCCCTCGTGCTGGACCACCACCCCGACCCTGTCTCCTGACAGGAGTGGGGCTGGAAAAAATAAGCCAAAATATGTCGGTCAATGGCAGAAAGAAATCGTTCATTTGTGGCCATTAACGACACTTTAAAAGACAAACAAAAACCTGAAGAATAAATAAAAATGTTGTGCACCGTCATGTTTACTGTATTGAATATCATTGCTAAACATAACACTATACCTTTTTTAAAGGGAGGAATAACATCCTGTCTCCTTTTAATAGCCCCCAGTTGGGGCTGTGCTGGACACTGCTCTCTGGGCATCGGGTCAGCTGGCTCCGTCACTAGGCCTACATTTATGGCACCCTGTTTTCCTGCGCAATGTTGTGCAGAACCCTGCAGGCTAAAATCATGTTGCAATCTTTTTCTGGCGTGTATAGTAATAGTAGTTTTAGGTCATACACACGTTTCATAAATGAGGGCCACTGTTTCTAAAATTTCCCAACTCTCCATCCTCAGGCATGCCCACCCTATATCCTAAGTCCTTTGTTACCAGGGTTAAAGTATCAGATAGGCTACTGGTTAGTAAGATATAAATGCATATTTTATATAGATAGGCAACTCAAACTACTTGGTTAAGGATTAGGCTAACTGCTGGCCAACTGTTTTAGGCTCATGCAACAATTTAGGTTAAGCTTCCTACTGGTGTTGTACCAGATTGTAGTCTGTGGTTGTCAACAAATTGATTTCAAAATGCTACTAGTTTATAAAGCACTGACTGGTTTAGGGCCAAAAGACATTTTTGATCTTCTACTTCAGTAAGAATCATCCAAACCTCTCAGGTGTTCTTTCTGTCCCTATAGCAACATGGCATAATGACTTTGAAAAATATGTACGCCAACTTTCTTAAGCCAAATGGTGTGTTATCTGTACGCATTTTGATCTATCCGTGTGTATGTCTACGCTGTATACAGCGGGTGTACACATACACGCCACTTGGCATGTTATTGTGAGAAGAAAGCTACGGTTAAGTGACACGCGGGACACAAGATCTCGCCTTTTCATACTACTCGCTATGGCGTACATTCACACGCCGCTGCAAAGTAATGTAACTCAACAGAGACCAAACAGCGTTGATACACCAAACCCACGATTTGGTTTGTATCACGAATTTTGACCCACGATTCGATACAGACCTCGATTCCATTTTTGGGGGGGCGGATTACAACACCGCTCAACGCGCTCATTTATTTTTAGTGTGATTGTTTTGACCACGATTAACAACTCAAGGCTAACCCACAAATTCATCAGTAACGTTAACTGTATGGATAGACGACTAATCTAATGGTAATGTAGCTAGCTAGCACACCCCTGTCTTCTGCCTCAGTCTACCGGCGCAACAAGGCTTCAGTCGGGATGAGAGCTAACAACAGCCCCGGGGACACATCCACAGTCAGCCCCCAGCCAGCTAGAAGCCATCCCGGTCAGCATTTAACTCTGGTAGGACACTAACGGCAGTTTACTGAACCGTCGGGGAAACAGACCCAGACACCTGAGTCAGAACAGCGGCCCCTTGTAACGTTAGCTACACCTCCGTTAGCGTTACCGGTGCCCCCTCTTTTGCTTTTAGTCGTCTTTACAGTTAGCTAAATTTACCAGACAAAACAGGAATAAGGCACCAAAAGGACTAATAGTAATTTAAAGATAGTAGCATTGAATCTGGACGGGAAGAAACTCTGGGAGTTGGAAAGGGGATGTTGCGATCGTGCCTTCTCACTCCATGACACAGGTTTGTGGAGCTGAGTGTCGCGATTTCGGTTTTATTTTCCATATCGTTACAGCCCTTAATATACAGTACACGCTAAAAAGCAAGTGTGCGTCTGTCTGCATAATACGCCAATAATGGCATACAAATTGGCGTGTCATACGCCATTTCATGATGTCAGTTTGCCTAGAATCAAAAGTCAACATGGAGAAGCAGCGTTCAGTTTTTTATGCCCTACATATCTGGAACACACTCTGTTCTTTTTAAATCAAGGCTAAAGACTTTTCCGTATGCTGCTGCGTTTTATTAAATCAAATAATTACTCATCTTATTCTTTATCTGTATTATTTCTTGTTTATTTTTTATTCTCTTGGCTAAATGTCCTTTTGTGTTTTTTGCACTTTGTACAGTAGGTTTGTTGCTGAAAGTAACTATACAGCCTTTGTCTTGCCTAGAAGGTTTGGAAAATATTGTTTTTTATGTTAAAGGATCATACAATAGGATCTTGGGAGCATAGAGCCCTGGTAACATGCAGTAGATGTGCTCTGGGCTTCCAGATGATCACTTGTTTTTGGAAATCTTTAAAACTAGCAAAGCATGGAAACAAGCAGCTATTTGGTAGCTTTAATTAAGGGGTGAAATTACCAGTGATAAGGTTTTAGTCATATCAGTGGAAATACTGATGGAGAGAAAGCAAAAGGAGTAGGGCTGCAACTATCATTTTTATTGTCATTTACTCTGTGGATCATTTTCTCTATTAATTGATTAGTTGTTGTCTATAAAATGTCAGAGAATGGTGGAAAATTTTACATAAAAATGACTCAAACCAATTAATTGATTATCAAAAAAGTTGGCAAACTGATTGATTAATCTTTGCAGCTCTAAAAAGGAGATCACATCTCCTAAGAGCTGAGAGGTTTAACATGTCTCAGTGAGCAGACACAACCTTTTTTTCTCATTGAGACTTTGGAACTGAAGTGTGATGCCAAGCTGCTGCCAAGATTTTTTACCACTGTTTTAATGATTCTTACCCAGCCTCCCACAGATATCACAGTCTCTGGGGAAAAAATATTGATTTTGATAAGACTAAATTGTTAATAGTATTTTTCTTTTGTTGGTCAGTGACCCATCAGTTCTGCGGGAATGACGTGACAACAAAGCCTTTGTTCACAAGTACAGGCAGAACCCTCTCAAATAATTTTTAGAATTTATCCAGCTAATGTGGATCATTTTATTACTTTTATAGCTGGCTTTGCTTTACTCTAAGAATTCATGTTATAGGTGCAGACTAGGATGCTTTTAACTGTAAGCATCAAATACTATATGTTTTAAAGTCGGAGCTAGGCCTATGAGTGAGCGAGGCAGAGAGGGAGTGACCCTGCCCGGAGGAAGCCCGGGCCCCCCGTCTGGAGCCAGGCCAAGACGGAGGGCTTGTCAGCGAGCGCCTGGTGGCCGGGTTTCCCACAGAGCCCGGCCGGGCACAGTCCAAAGAAGCTACGTGGCACCCTTCTGTCGATCCCATGAGCCCACCACCTGTGGAAGGAACCGGTGTGGGCGGGTGCGCTGCCACATGGGTGGCAGCGAAGGTCAGGGGCCCTCAACGGACCAGACCCGGGCGGCAGATGCTGGCTCTGGGGAAGTGGAATGTCACCTCTCTCTGTCACTTTCTTCTGTGAGTTCTGATCATAGACTGTATCAAATAGGTTCTAAAGCGCTCCCAACCGCTGTGATGCTCTCCCATCTCTTCACTGAAGCCTCTATGTTTACAGGCTTGTGATGATGCGCAATGTGCTAAAGGTGCCAAAAAAATCTATGTTTGGTACTGCCAATTTGTTTAGTTTTTTCATGGTTCATGTGTTTAATAAACATTACACTTCGTGAGAAAGAAGTTGTGGCAGAGAAGTGATATAAATTCTAAGCTAAAGAAATCGTGATTCATATTTTTCCCTGAATCGTGCAGGCCTAGTTGGAGCTGCATGTCCAAGTAACTTTAAATGTGGTAGTCATGGTAAGACATGGACACACTTCAGGGCATGTTGACTTGACTGTCCAGTATGACTTGACTTTGTCATTAAAAATTTACATAATGATTAACACAGACTATAGGCATTTTTTACCAATATCATATTGTCCCTAATATTATGATTATGAAGTAGTCTCTTTAGGTATACATATTGTTGTATTTTCAGTTACACAGCTTGCACAGTATGCAATGCAAAACTTATATTAGATAGTTGGTATATGGAAATTACCCAGGACACTTACACATAAACAACTGATCCTGTTTCCTGTTTGTTATTGCAATTTGCTAAAAGTTCACAAGGAGAACAAGGGTGGATGCACTGTCAGCCATGGATTGAAAATGGTCAAGGCCATAGATCATAAACTAGTTTCTGTCAGTATCAACAGTGAGGACAGATTTCCACTTTCATAAAACCGGCGTCTGGTGATTTTTGTAGCATGTAGGCTAAGCATTAGTGGATGGGCACTAACAATGCAAGATTGATGATAATCAATCAATTGTGGTGCAAACATTAAGTGCCATTCTCACTTGCACAATCTATGTGTCTTTAGCCGTGAGAGGTCATGCTAACACACTTCTGATACTGGAAAGTTCCCTTTCTGCTTCTGCTGTGTCTTTACCCTTTGTTGCGCCACCTTATTGTTTTGATTCTATCAAAAGCAAATCTGTGCTGAGTCATGCTTGAGGCCATTGAAGTGTATCATCCTCTCAGTTGTTCTGTCCTTCTGAGGCCTCACTTGACTCTCCCTATCTACCCCCACCATGGGCTATGTCTGGGACCAGTGTAAGCCCCAAGTATTGGCCCATCTCCTCCCCCACAGTGTGTGCTTTGTCTTCGTGCATTAACTTTTCTATTGTTTGGTGACTGCTTTTCTTCACTCCTCTTACAGAAAATCTAGGCCTATGTGCTGACCAGTGGCAATTCTTGAATTTGAAGTCTGGGGCTTAGCCTTGAAGCTTGGAGTGGGAGGCTGGGGACATATTCTTTCAGGGCAATTTCTTTTTTTATTTCAAAAGTTAAATACAGATGTTCCTTGCAATGAACCTATTAACTCAAGATGAGATAGAAACCGTGTGTTTAATCTTTCCCAGCTTCATCCGAGTCTCCTGAAGTTGATGATGAAGAAAAAAGTAAATAATTAGTGGTGTTTCTGGTGATTTGTTTACATATTGTTCTTTATATCTTAGCTTGAATGTTTGGATTAGTAAAAATTTTAACTAATGGAAATGTTCCTGGCAAATAAGCTAATTACATGCTAAACCCTCGTTCCTTTTAATGTTAAAAGTTGCACTTTTGATAAGGTTTTGCCTATATATTTGGAATATAATAAACACTGTTACACTTTTTGACACACTTTTAAAACTATTTTAGCTTATGTTGGCCAGTGCTTTCTGAACATATTGAACACACTTTTAAAAATACCGCGATTATACCAAAAACCGTGATAATTTTGGTCACTATAACCAGGATGTTAAATTTTTCACACCGTTACATCCCTAGTTGAGGCTGCATACTCTATCTTCTACCTCCGTATTGTTTTGTATATTGTAATTTCTTTGAAACAAACTAAACAAAAGCCGTTGCTGGACAAATTTTTTTACATCACAAATTCAGGGCTACACTTAACTAATATGTAAAAATGACCCACCCTAGGTCAATACAATTTGCCCATATTATCCACATTCACAGATTTGTTTCAAAAATGTTTAAATGTTTAAGCATGTAAATATGAAAAGTCACTTTTATAATACTTATAAATGTCACTGTTTTTTATTTCATCTGACATTTAAATGAATTGACTTAAAGCGTTTGCCGATACAGTATTGACATAATTGAAGGTTTAGTTATTGAGTAGATAATTTTGGACATGCAGAAATGAGTGCAATATTGCATACATTCATTGTAGCTGTATACTGTACCACTCCCAATCAAAAGCATGTCTGATGTGGGATTAAATCTGTATTTAACTGTATTTATACTACAGACCACTGTCATACGTTAATCCTATAACTACATTCGTTTGATTATTATGTAAATCACAGTAATAGGATCCATTCCTTGTTGTTGAATATAGTTCCCTACACATTCTGTGTGAGATTTAAAGCCCAGATCACACCAACAAAACATGAAGAAAATATATGAAGCTTACAACTGTTGTGTGCACACTGCAATGTGCTGGTCTGCAACGTTATGGAACCTGCCAGTTTACACCAATGCGACTAGACAAGACTGTGTATCATCTCCATAGCAACAACTTTACTTCCGTTCTAACTTTTCAGGCTTTTTTTGTTGCTGAATATAATCGGCAGCTTCCTAAAATATGAATGATAGTGATGTTGAAATACTTGCTTTAGTTAAATTTCTAGTAGTGATGAAACGTTAAAAATAACAGGATTCACTGCCCATTCAGATAGGCCTGCACAATTCGGGGAAAAATATGAATCACGATTCTCTGCCACGATTTCTTTCTCACAAAGTGCTTACATGAACCATTACAAAACAAAACAAATTGGCAGTACAAAACATAGATGTTTTTGGCACCTATAGCACATTGCGCATCACCACAAGCCTGTAGACATAGAGGCTTCAATGAAGAGAAGGGAGAACATTGCAGCGCTTGGAGCGCTTTAGAACCTATTTTTTACAGTTTATAATTAAAACTCACAGAAGAAAGTAGAAGCGTTTGTGATGCAGTCGGCTCGTAAAATTAAATGAGAATCATTAATAAAAAAACCAAAAAAAAAGTAATTTAAAAATGACATTGTGAACAGGGGTGAATCGAGATCGCAATTTTATAACGATTTATTGTGCAGGCCTAGATTCAGATTTGGTTTTCACCTCATTGAGTGTTACTGCAAAAACTTGCACTCCACAATCTATCTAATTTATGGTTAATAGTGTTATAAGTCACTGCCAATACTATATAGTACTCCTATAATCATCCTAGTGTAACAAATGGTAATCCTATAGGTATTAAAGAAGCCTGTGTTTCTGCTTTCAAATTAAAGCTGTGTATTGTCTGCTGCAAAGGCTGAAGGGCTGCAAAGCTTGGTCAGATGACTCATTGTCCCATGGCAAATGCATTATCATCTTGTCACAACATTTTTGGGAAATGGCTCTTAGAAAGCTTTTTGGCACAGTTTACAAAAAAACTGCAGCTGCCAGAGGTCAGAATGGAAAGCTTTTTTTTTTTAATTCAAATTGTATCCATAGTATTTAACAAAAAAGGAGTTTGTGTTTTAAAAGGAGTACATTGAATGATGACAAAAACAAAATCTGTGATTCTGTGAGGCAGGAGACTAACAAATCAATTACTGATGTTTTCACAGAATGGATGGACATCGCTGTATGTGATGGAATTTCTTTATTTTTTGTGTTTTTAGTAAGTACTTTTAGTAAGTACTGCTCTGCTTGTGGATGGGGTGGGGGAGGGGCATGGCTGTCCCCCCACTTTTTATGTAAAGCACTGTGCTAGCTTTTTGTGTATGAAAAGTGCTATTTAGATACAGTTTGATTTGAGATAATGATTAAAAGTGTTGTGTGGAGTTTGCTTATTAACAAACACAATGTATGTTTGTATTTAGTGTGTCTCACCAAAATGCTCTTTGTGCATTCTCAAGGTGCTTCCTCATAAAAAGAATTGCAGAGCTTATTTATGACATACTTTAAATCCTGTATTGTTTACATCCATGTTTACTTGCTAGCTGTCTTTTTTCTTTGCTTCTTTTTGTGCATTGCTACGTTCGTTGGTATGTTCCTGGAAGTATTGATAGTGGTGCAGTAGAATTCACACGTGCATGCACATTACAGAGAAACAGGGATCCACTCCTAAAAAACATTGGCCTACTGCTACTGGTAGTTAAAACCTCTCCAAGGTACATTTAACATCATGCTCCTGCTCCAAATCTGTGTAAAACAAATAAGTAGATGAGCATTTGTTAAGATTCATGCAATCGTGTCATGCTAAAGTAATTAACACAATTGTTTTAAATCTGATCATTTTGGTCCAAAAATGTGATTACAGGGAAGAGCAGACGTCTCCTCTGTTTTAGTGATTTTATGTTGACACAGATACATTGCTTTATAGTTGTGGTAAACAAGGGACTTGACTTCAATAGCCTTCCAGAGGGAAGGCTGAATAATTGTTAAATGCATTTGAAATTTCATCTTGGGAATTTGTTGGGAGTGTTCACCACATGCTTTGACTGCAACATACAACCAGTACACTGCACCGATGTACACTCACTTTCTGCTTTTAGATTCTCATTTTTTGGCATTCTGAACCTTATTTAACATAGGTAGCCTGTCATCAAGGGTGCATGATACAGAAAATGTCACAATTCGATTTGATATCAATTTTTAGGCTCAAGGTTTGATTCAAATAAATTTTCCCCTATTGGATTCTAAAGTTGTCTAAGAAACGTATTGCTTTTTTTTTTTTAAACAAGAGCATGACCAAAGACCATGGGTATTATCTACAGTGTGTTGTGAATTCTATCAACTGTTTTCTGTACTGGTGCTGCTAGTCATGCTGGTTGTTTTGCACCCCGGTTGTTTTATAAAAGACAGCGTAACCCTCCCCCAGACCCTGGCTTGCAGGAACAGCGAAGTATTTCAAACTTGTTTGAGGTTCCCAATAAAGGATTTTTATGGACACATTCCAGCCAATCAGGGACAGGTGTTTTCAGAAGACATGATGTAAGAGTGTTTATTCAACTTTGCAGTGTGTGTATATTAGGTTTTTAAAGACGGTTTTTGAATCCCTAAGAGAACATGACTGCTTTGAGAATTTCACAGGTTGTGCTCTACTTTGATCAGCCTATTTTGGCCGCTCTGAGAACTTGGTTCTGGAGAGAAGCGATATGACAGGTTGAGCCTTGACTTCTGGTTTTAGAGACTCCCCCACTGTTCCCCACAAGTGTGTGTATGTGCTTAAATCCGCTCTGAATCTGGGTCAATGCAGTGTTGGCATATTAACTTTTCATAATGACAAATGACAGGGCTTGTAGTCACAAAGTGTCACAGAAGCTCTGATGCACATTTATGCAGTGCAAGCAGTTTAAACTTTTGAATATTTCTTTCTGTGACAAATGTGCATGTATTTGCAAAACTCCAGGGCTAAGATGATTTGAGGGGAAATAGATGTCTCTCGGAAAACCAGCAGTATTTTGAAGACATTTTTACACTTACATTGTAGTGAGACAAAACATTATCTTAACGCATAACTTCAATTGGTGTCCCTCTGTTACCATATTGTTTTGCAAAATTCTGCTAATATCTCTGTTTATCAAAAGATCTAGCAATGCATTCAAGTGTTAAACTATTTTAATAATCTATGGCTGCTTTCCTTAGCAACACAATGTTTTTCCAATCACACATGAAACGGAAAACTGTTTTAGAATGTAATTACAGAAATTGTATGTTTTAACCATATAATTTTCACTTTCATTTGCATATTATTATACTACTAGTATAATACTAAACCCTGCCTGTTTTAGCACTTGGTTGACCTTATTTCTCTGCTCCCTGAATGCTTATCATGTATTAACCTCATTTGTCGGCACTGAAGTTAATCCATGTCAACGTGGACTGAGAGAGAGCAGCCTTGGTTTTGATTCTGCCGTCAAGACCACCAGACACGATATAAATTAAGAGAACGTGACCCCAAATGAGTAAATTGAAATCATACTGTACACATATTAGAAATTCCAATTCATCTACTCGAGATACACTGTATGGTATGTGTGAATATATCTTATCTTAGTATTTAAATCTTAGAGTTAACATTATTAATTGTGAATGTCTAATGCATGAATGACATTTTCCTCTGTTGATTCACTTATTTTACATATTGAGAGACTGTATATAATGTGACAGGCAGATATGGATCTCGATCTCCATCAAAACACCAACATTTGTGCAGCTTGGCTAAAGCATTCATGTTTTATAGAGGATAACAGGGCTGTCACTATTCAAAATGTCAAGTTTGAACAAATTTGATCTAGTACTGTATGTAAACCATTGGAATCAATTTGAAAGTTACCCATTTTGTAATTAATGTGTGAGTCTTGAGTAGACAACAACTGTCACATACACTGTAAGTATGTGTGGCCAGAGAGAAAGTTTTACCCTTAGTCCTTATATTTTCCCGTGTGGTGTCATACACTGCACCTGTCTTGAGTAGGCAGTCAGACAAGGTTGTAAAATTGATTTTGCCCCACTACTTCTCCGATCCGCACGGCTTGGCTTGCTCCTGCTACATTGTACATGGCGCTATTTCTCTGGATCTACACCAAAAACAAATGACTTGTCTATCTCCAAATGTTGGCTAAATAGTGGTTTTCATTGTAGTGTACATTAATGAAAGTTATGGGATGGGAAAAATAATCGATTCTTAGATGCATCGTGATTCTCTCTAGAACGATTCAATGCTCAATGCAGATAAGTTAATAATCGCTTAAAAAAAAAATCAGTGTGTTGATTTTTAGTTAAAAGTTACTGTCTCCAGACAAATAAAAATCTGAAAACAGAGTGACTGAAAGGGGAAAAGGGACAACAACTTAGAGTTTAGGCAAGAGTGCAGAAAAAAAATCACACAAAACTGGCCAAAGGGAAAAAAATTCTGGAAAATTATATATTTACACATGAACTAATAAGACATACATAAAATAATTAGGCAAAACACATATACACTAGGCTGCTCATCTACTTTATCACATTACATCTGACCACCTCATATTTCATGTTCTAAGAAGCCAATCATTCACCTTTAAACATGACTGAGCCTCTGACATGGAAGATTACTGTGAGAGGTGACATTCACAAGCATGTTTAATGCTTATGCATGGAACGACTACAAAATAAAATCCTCAAAAACAAAACAAACAAACAAAACATTTCATTAAAACTTGCGTGTGACAAATGTATATCAAAATCTAAGCTTTGTCTAGCTGCTTTGTCTAGGAAGTTTAGGAACTGAGTTTGCTACTCAGTTTGCTAACCACTATTATTTAAAAATGTACTTTATACTTTCGCAATTAATTTCATACACAGTTTAACACACTATGGTGTGAAATGTTATAATATATAGATAATATAAACATGATTTATGAAATATATACCAAGTGCAGTAATGTAGTTACAACACCAAAACCATACAGTAAGCACCACATGAGGCAAAAACAGTATGGGTGTTCTGTTTGTGACAGTTAGTAGTCATTGTCAATAGTACTAGTCCTTGCCATCTGTTTTATTTGGTACTGCCAATAGACTGCTGGATGGAGTAGCTCTGTATGACAGGTGCTTAATCAATACAGACTCACAAACAGAGCGCTGACTCAGCAGAATATCTGTCTTAACTGCCAGCGCTGTGTTTACCTGATTTGCTGAGATGCGCTGATCATGCTGCTACAGCTTTTTGCAGTTAGGCGTCTGAAACACCAAAGTAGTCTGTGAACAACAGAAAGCCTTGCTTTCATTTACTTTAATTAAAACCACAATACACAATACAACCGTCACTATCATTTTTGACATACAAATAAAAATGGCAAGAAAAAGAATCCACCAACAAGGAATCTACACCAAATCCAAACAAGATCCAGCATGTGCATAGAATGACACTACCTAGTTTAAGAAAAAATAGTGGCAAAATGAAAGGCAATGAATGGTAGAACTGAAACACAATTGCAGATTTGTTATTTTGGTATTTTCTAATTCACTTAAATGTTCCCAAGATTTAGACTTTTTAGATTTAGATTTTTTTTCCCCCCAATATTCATGACCAGCGGTCTGAAATCTTCTGCCTTTCAGCTTCTGGATCACTAGTTCTGAGCAGAAAGGTTCCTGGTGGAACCCTTCTGCTTCTTTCTCTGGGAGATTTGGGGTTTGTACTCAGCAGTGATTTCACACAACGGTGCAGCTCATGCCAAAAAGTTGTATGAATGGAAATTTTGATGAACTATCAGAGGCCTTGTCTGCATCTGTCTGCTACCTTATTATAGTTGAATTTGGCTTAGTAACTTTGTAAAGTTAGTCATGCATCAAAATCTAATGTTTTGGAAGTTCATACTGGATTGTACTGCAACCTTGTTATTGCAACATGTAGACTAAATGATTTCCAATGGGAATTAATTAGTGCTTATAACGGATATAAACCAGTTCACCAGGGATGCCAGACTGCCCGTAGCCTGTGTAATAATCATAGACTGGAAATATCTTAGTTATAGGCTACAGTAGCACTATTAATCAACAACAGCAATACCCTGAGCTTCACTGTTAAAAAACATAGACTTCACCCACTTAACTTAACTTAACTTAATTTTTTTTTTTTTACCAATATTGTGATTGCGATTTAAAATGTGATTATATTTTAAGGTCTTTATCGGCTATAATATTCAACGAACACAAACAATAAAGCATTGTATAGTATGATGAAGTGGTGATAAAGGTTAGTAGTGTTGCCCCATAAGGTAGCAACATTAGCAGGGCAGGTATTGCACAGTACCTGACGCTGCCCAGCAACTTGGCAAACAACTGTTTGTCTTGGCAGATAAAAAATGTCTAGATCCCACCCTGTCACGCACGCACGCACGCACACACACACACACACACACAGCTCAGTTAACACCTGGTCGAGTAAGGTAATTACTTTACATCCGCTAGCAGTTGTCTCTCTGCCATGTCATCAGCATTATTATATAGAAGAGCTGACACAAGCAGGACCTAAGGTAATACTATTGTTTAATGGGCAATAAAAAACAAACCGTATCAAGAACACCCTACATTAGGTGACAAATGAGCAGACACACAGGAAACTGCAGCATGTGGTGAGCTCGCTACAGATACCATTGTTACCAATCCTACATTGTTGCCAACCCTGCATTCTGATAATAAAACACGCCGTTCAATCAACCCTCTTCTTCTCAGTTCTCACTCACTTTCTCTTGCCGGCATTCACAGTTTAATTCCTGTAACTGGATATTTGGCTAAAATTAGATGAAAGGAGAGTTTCGAGGAAACAGAAAGAAAGTCACGAAAAAAACAGCAGCAAGAATTTTGCGTTAAGTAGTTTAATCTCTTACCCTTCTTGACTCTAGCAGTGGCCTGCTTACATACTCCATCACAGTTGTGCAAAATTCAACACCAGTATTAGGTTAGAGAAGGCAGAACAGTAGTGCAGTTTTGAAGTTGCGAATTCAGGAAAAGGTGTGTGAAACCACGGAGAGAATTTTGTGTTTCTAATGGTTGAACGGTTTGTCAGCACTTACATACTGAAATTTGTGAAATCCATTAAATAAGAAACAGAAGATGGAAATCATTTCAAAAACGTTGTAGCTATCTATGATTGTTTGATTGCTAGCTTGTAGCCAGCAGTGAACAAACTTCGTTAAGTAGGTCCATTTTTACTGTATTGACATTATCGCAAAGTGATGCATGCAAGACTAAAATCTGTACTCCACTCACATCGGGCAGTGACACCGTGCTCCGCCGTCCTTCAATACCCACCAGGCTGCGGCCATACAGCTGAAGTCACAAGGACCCACGAGATCTTGAGATCTTTTGACGATATAACAGGATATAGTTTCTATAAACAGAACCACAAAACCTCTGACCTGTTGACTTCAGGCCAGCTGCATTAAAGGTACAATATTTAACATTTCTGCATTAAAATGTCAATAAACACCCATACCTATGTTATATATTTTGATGAGTTGTGTTCTTATACTATCCCAAATGTTGCCACCAAATTTCATACCCAGAGAAATCTGTTATTTATTTTTTTTGACACGGGGCGTTTCCTTAAGTCGCCTGTCAGTGGCATCATATAACCTTTCACCCCCTTTTTTCAGCTCTTAATAGGCTGGCACCATCATATTTATCTGATATGCTGATTTTGCACACTCCAGTCAGAGCACTTAGGTCCACTGACCAGTTGTTTTTAGACTGTCCAAGATCCAGACTGAAAACCAGAGGGGACAGAGCTTTTTCAGTAGCAGGTCCTAAGCTCTGGAACTCCTCTTCTTCTCAACATTAGAGCAGCTACCTCTATTGAGAGCTTTAGATCACTTTTAAAAAATACCTCTATTTGCACTGGCATTTAACATAAGCTGAGCTGTGACATTTTATTGTTGTCATTGCTTTAAGTATAGTTTTTATCTGTTGTCTGTTTTTATTTGTTTTGGCATATTCTGTTTTAGAAGGGTTTTTTCAGACATTTATTGTGCTTATCTTATGCTTTTCTGTTTATCTGTACAGCACTTTGGGGCAGTAGTGACTGTTTGTAAATGTGCTGTATAAATAAACTTTGACCTTTGACCCTAGTTACTTGTAACTTCTGTCAAAACACGGTAACCTAGATGATACGTACTGTACCTCAAAGAAAGAAATACTCAGAGCTTTTTCCGGGCAGCTGGGAGATCTTCTGCTGTCCTTGCCGTCCTGGAAATCCATCCGGGAATAACCAACACACGTCTCTCAGCCTCCTTGAGTTACATTACAGCAAACCCTGTCCATCCTGAAAAGGTCAAAAGTGACATTGATATGTGAAATATATTGTGATATTGTGGGTTTAGCTGCTGGCTAATGTTAGCTTGCTGGCTCACTAGCTAACTGGTCAGCTACCAGTACAAATCGAATCAAGAAAAACATATTTAAGCTGGGTAAACTGCAGCTATTTTATTACAATGACATCAATAAACATTACTAAACGTAACGTGAATAACCTTGAATGGGTAAACTCATCTGTGAACAGATTCATACTAATCTGGGATGGTGTTTAACGATAAAAATAATACTAACTAGAAAATTCCACAGAAATTTTAACAGTGTGCCTACTACTTGGTGCACATCCGAACAGCAATAAAACCTAGTAAAAAAAAATAATAAAAGGATCTTAACCCTAAAGAGATATAACTTTTTAAAACCTATTTAAGACGTTTCTGTTTCCCAGAAACAGCTATGACGTAGCTAGCAATAAACCAGACTCCTCTCCTCCTCTTCCTCTCCAAGTCTGTCTTCTATGAAACAGCTGTTGGTGTTGAGGCCTGAAGTCAGTTAGGAGTTAGTCAGTTGGTCAGTTTGTCCATGTGTGTGTATGTGTCTCTCTCTCTATCTGTCTGTCTGTGCGTGTGTGTGCATTCCTGGCGTGCGCGCGCTTACACACACACACACACACACACACACACACACACACTATGCTTGTTACACAAACAGGGACACACACTATGCTTGTTGCACACACAGGGACACACACTATGCTTGTTGCACACAGGGACTCACACTATGCTTGTTACACACAGGGACTCACACTATGCTTGTTACACACAGGGACTCACAGCTCAAATTTCTTTTTTCACTCTGTCTGTTTTAAAATGAGTCGTGGAGACAACAGCAAAGCAATTAACAGAGACAGTGACTGAAATGGTTGCTAATGGATACGAACTATCAGTGACCATGTTTATAAACACAGCTAGGAAGCCTTTCATCTCTGTGATGTCATCTCTTTGATCTGTAATCAGTTAACGACCAGAGCACCTGCTGTACCTGTCAGCTGTGTCACCAGCTATTCAGACACTGAACAAGCTCTCAAAGAAAATCACCAAAAGGATACGAGATATCAAAAAAATAACGTTCTTGTGGGCACCAGAAGGCCTTTGTGAACGTATTGATATAAAATTTATGTGGATAAACTTTAAAATGTGGGCATATCAGCGATTTTAAAAAGTGCTTTGTCTGCATTTTGCTGCGTTTGACGATTTTTAACATGGCAGTGAATGGAGGAATATTTGGAACTCTTGTCGTTTGAAAGGTCGCTAAATGTCGCATAAATGAAACTAGACAAGAATACCTACGTTTTGATTTATAAATTGTCATCCACCAGTGCCCTGTACTCTACCTCCTGTCCATCCCTTATATACCCAACAACTGCAGAGTCATCAGAAAACCTCTGTAGGTGACATGACTCTGAGTTGTACTGGAAGTCTGTGGTGTATAAGGTGAACAGAAAGGGAGACAGCACAGTCCCCTGTGGAGCCCCCGTACTACTCACCACCACATCAGATAGAACACGGTCCAGATGGACAAACTGTGGTCTGTCTGTAAGGTAGTCAGTGATCCAGGAGACTATGGATGCAGCAACACCCATCACCCGCAGCTTCTCACCTAGTAGCAGTGGCTGGATGGTGTTGAATGCACTGGAGAAATAAAAAAAATGTGATTCTCACAGTGCTGCCACCGCCATCCAGGTGCAAATGAGCTCGCTGCAGAAGATAGATGACAGCGTCGTCCACTCCCAGATGAGGCTGGTAGGCCTCCAGAGAAGAGGGCCCAGAGAAGAACTCACCTGCGGCCTCAGGTAGGCCAAGACCAGCCTCTCGCGGTAGTCCTTAAGGCCAGATAGAGTTGTGTTCTTGGGGACCGGGACAAGGCAGGACGTCTTCCACATCAGCGGCACCCTCTGCAGGCTTAGGCTCAGGCTCAGGTTGAAGAGGTACTGGAGAACACCAGACAGCTGACTGGCGCAGGTCTTCAGGACCCTGGGGCTGATGCTGTCCGGACCAGCAGCCTTGCACTGGTGAAGCCTCTCCAGCTGTCTCTTCTCCTGGCCAGGTGTGAATCTAAAGCGAGGGGGAGGGGTGCTTGAAGTGTCAGTGGGGGGAGAGGAAATGTGTTGTAGTGGTGAGGGGAGTGGGCTGACTGCAGGAGGGCTGACTACAGGGGAGTGAGGAGGGAGGTGTGGGAACAAAAGAGGGGGGGAGGAGGCAATGAGGGGGTGTAGGGGGTTGGTGGAGTGGTAGAGGAAGCAGGGGATGGCTGTAAGCTAAACCTATTGAAGTAACAGTTTAGCTCGTTTGCTCTCTCCCGGCTGCCTGGTGTTTGTCCTCTTTTCCCGCCATACCCGGTGATTTCTTTCATCCCTGTCCACACGTCCCTCATGTTGTTCTGCTGGAGACTGGCCTCCAGCAGGTGTTTTTACACTCCCTCAGTTTATCCCGCAGTCTGTGCTGTACTTCCCTAAGCTCCTTGTCTGTCCCATGACCTGAAAGCTTTCTTCTTCTCATTAAGAACGACTTTCAGGTCACTGGTGATCCACGGCTTATGGTTGGGTGCAAGTTGGGGAGCAAGTTATAGAGAGAGAACCAAGATGATTTTTCTGAATCTCCCCACTCTGTCCTCCACTCCAGCTCTCAACATTTTGCCACATACACACACATTGGAAAATCGTAAGCGGTCTGAAAAAGAGACAATACGTAAACTGTGATTTTGGAGAAACCGTGCTTGATATCTGAATGCCCATTCAGCCCAATACACGCCAAAGTCTTGTCTTTGGTTTAAACTTTTAATCATTTTTCTACGTTAAAGTATGGCGATACAGCATGGCCCCACAGAGGTGCCGTTTTCAGCAATGTTGAGCGATTTCCCGAACATTTTCCATTAAAGTCTATGAGAAATTTTGATTTCGTGAAAACCGCGCAGCAAATCTCGTTGAAAAGTCATAGCACACCATTCCCGATCATTACACACGTTTCGATGTATTTTGTGTGCGTGTGTTGGCAACGCTCCGTGACTTGTAGTGGGACAAAAATCTGGCCGAATAATAATAATAAGTATGGGCAATTGCAATTGCAATTGTATTGTGCAAATTGCTGCTATTGCAGCACATCAGCACACTGAATAATAATTACACACTTCATCAAAAGTCAGGTCTTTACCATTCATTGTTTTGATTGAGAGACCACTAGCGGCAGAATATTACATATTGTATGTTGAAGGTACGCTTATAGTTTGTATTTAGCTCGGCTATACAGAAGCATGAGTGCAATGAGCCAAAAAGAGCTGTTGTTGGACTCAAGTTGTCTTTTCTCTCACTTTATTTCAAACTGCTGGAAGGTTTTTCTCTATATTAGTGTCTAGCCAAGAGGAGTAGAATATTTATGCCGATTTTTGTGCCGTGCTTTAGAATAAATCCCCCAAACTAGCAGATGGCCCATTTTCCTCCTATGTATAGTGTTATTCTAAACCTTCTGAAATGACACCATCCTTCCCCAAAAGCCTGTCCTGGGGCAGAAGGGAACAGTCGTTAGATTTATTCAGAAAATAAAGAAAAGGAAAATGACAGTAAACAATGCTTGCTTCAACTGTACACTGCAAACGCAGGTATAGATTTAGGAACACAGAGCACAGTACACACGCATGCAGAACCACACACAACTTCTCTAGAACACACACACCTACCATAAACAATGAATTGCCTGGGCAGTCGCTTTTTATGTATTTTAATTTTATTTTTCTCATACGGTAAATTATTAATTTTCTATTGCCTATCTGTCTTGTTTTGCTCTGATCATTTGTCAGTCACAGATGTACAGTTTTACACAGCAGATGGCGGGACCGCTCACAAAAAAAACTGAAATCTGACTCATGCTCTTCACCAAAAACAAAAATGATAAACAAAACAAAAGAACTGAGAGGGAGAAATTTGATCCTCAGAAAAAGGCTCATGCTGTGGTGTGCATTGGAATTTGTATGACAGACTTCATTTTGATTGTTTAGGGAATGTGGTGCCTCAGTGACAAGTGAGCAAACAAAGATGCAATACTGAACTCAAAAGTAATATGACTCCCTTGCCACATTGCTTGTTTACCCCTATTTCACTGTTTTCAGTCTACGATGGTGCTGTTGGATTTCTGTCAGAACACTTTGAAGTCTTTCATTCTTTTAGTCTTGTCAATGTTTTTACTTTTTCCAATGCTGGCTGATGCTAACACAAGGCCAAGTCATCAAAACTGTGGGACAGACTGCATGTTGCTCACCAAAGTAATTACATCAGATCACGTTCTGGTTTTTATTGATTTCTCTGCACAGCACTGATGTCATAGCTGCAAATCAATCAACTTTTGGCAAAATTTGAAAAATGAAAATATGTCAATCTCATGATTCCAGTAGATCCAAAGTTTTATTATTTGGGGGTGGGGGATGTTTGCGCTCTGCCTAACAGAACCTACAACTACACCCCTTAAATGTTGCTAGAACCCTCTCTCCCAGCAAAAAATGCAACGGGTGATTGAGGGAGGCGTGGTCTCGTGCATACTTTGTTTGGAGGAAGAGGGTCAGAGATCACGATAGAGATTGACTGGCCACTGTTTAGTGTAACATTGCCAGTGACATAGAGCTGGAAGTCGGACCTAACCAACCATTAGAAGATTCTGTTATTCTCTCCATTTCTCTGCCAGAAGACATGGAGTCTATTGGAGCTTTCACAGTCACTAGAAACACAGTTATGGCCCTTTCAGAGAGTTACTGTGTGTGTACCTGTGTTGTAGCTGGGCTAGTGGCTCTGAGGGGCTATCCTGTGTGGGGGAATGTCAGTACATAGTCTATATCTAATATTTTATAGCTCCATAGTGCAAGGTTTTTTCCTGAAGTTAATTAATACTGCACCGTATTCAACTCTCCTCTCCACCTCTCAGTATGTGTAATTTAAAAAATGTCAGAACATATAATAATATGCATCATTCTTTCAGGTTCTGTCAAACTACTGTGCATGAGAGGTTGATAAGTTGACAAACGCACAGAGTCTGATGTATTGTCCCTGTCCAAATTTCCTTGCGGGGACAAAAATGTAATGACACAGTTAGCATAAGTAAAGTTTTTTTTTTTTTTCTTCAATCTAAAGGTCTGTACTTTTTTGAGAGAACTATGTCTGTGTTGGGGTTTCACTAGTGCCAAGTTGCCAGATTTCCTACTGTTCATCCATCTTTAACCCACTGTTTGTAATATTAGGGGCCTCTGGCCCAGATCTGTCATTCATAGTCACATTTTATACTCCCTTCTGCCTCATTGACATTGGCAGTAGACTGAGCCAGTCCCAGCTGGCCCATTCGGAAATTGCTTACTGTAGAAACACATCCCCACAGTTAAACAGACTGCTACCCCCATGACAGCTGCCCAGTCCTCACATTCACCTAATATAACCCCACTGAGCTTTTAAAAACTGTAAAAATAAATTGTAGATTGTCTAAAAGAACTGTGCAATTGAGACTTTTTATCACAGACGTTTCTCCTGTTTTTATTTTCTTCTTTACCTCCTTTCTTTACTTTTTTGTCTTAATTTGGACCCTTATAATGCAACCGTACAGTACAATGCAATGTTTTTACCTTTTTTAAGTAATCAGCAATGTGGACAAATTTATGCCAAAACTCTACTTAATGACATGTCGACCAGACAACTGAAGAAAAACAATGCTCCCTGAATTTACTGTACCCTTACTTAATAAGTTTCAACTCTGGAGAGATACATTGTACATGGAGTTAATTAGAAAAGTTAATTACAGAAATTTAAGGTTAAAGAGGCGGCCGGCCATTCAATTTTGGTTTGATGGAATTGTTGACTGTGCTTTATTTTTATTTGATGTGCAAAGCCAAGACATTCCGACTGTCAACAGTTACTCTAATGTTGTTTTTGAGCCAGTAGTTTAGCCTGGGCTTCATTATATTTTGTGGAATTGCTGAAATGTCTGTGAGGATCGAATATTGGCACAAACCCCATGATGAAATATGGTCTCTGTGAATACTTGTTTCATGACATAAGGACAATTGTCCTCTGACACAGGGGAGGATTGCCTTTTTGGATTGTGCTGTTTTTTATTATTTTCATCCCATGGCAAAGTTCTGTAAGACTATGCTGTCCTAGAAAGGCTTTCACCATCTTTAAAAACTCAAACCAGTCTGAAACCAGAGTGCCTATGTAATGCCAACTAACACCTCTAGGCACCCTGTCAGGCAAATGTAATGAGCAATGTGACTTGTCACAGTGTTTATGTTTTCAAAGCTTTTCAAAGTGAAACATTCCTCTAACCATTGATGTGCTTTTGCTCCCAACAGAGACCATGACGACCGCCACCTCCCCATCCTGTTGAAATGGGACCCCAAGAGTCTTGAAATCCGCACCCTGACTGTGGAGAGGCTTCTGGAGCCTCTAGTCACACAGGTAGTTACCACTGTAATGCAAATGTAAAAAAAGAGTAGCCAAAACATTCATGTTTAAAAGATCACGGGAGTCTGGTGTCTCACTCAAATTGGTTGATGTTTTTTAATATACGGACTGTGAATAACACAACCTTTTGACCAAATACATCAATGTCAATACTGTGGCAATATTGTAGGGTTGACTATTGGTGCTTTCACAAAATATTTACACAATGAGAGTTTTGATAAATAATCACCAATAATGTGGATACAATGACCAAGT
>JABXJD010003284.1:0-30774 GCA_013375575.1 Percina caprodes
GTTCACCTTCCTGGTACACCAATCAGAATTGTACACAAAAAAGGGCCAATCACAGAGTCACAACCCTGCTTTAAATAATTTCTCCCTTTGGCATTCAGCTCTTGTTGCAGGCAAAGAGTGCAACCCTCCACCTCCCCATCCACCTCCAGTCATCTACTCCTGCTGACCGGTCTGGAGCCCTAGATTCCATCGGGGTCTGATGGTTCTCTACCCCTATAGCTGTATGTATGTATGTATGTATGTATATATATATATATATATATATATATACGAAAGATTTATATAGCGATGGAGTCTAATCAAAGACTTTGTACATTTTATCTGAACTATACAATAAATCTTATTTGCATATCTGCAAACATGTCTCTCCTGATTGAATTAGCTGTGAGCAACTCATTGTCCCTCCTCCATTTCTATTTTTTCCTCCTTTCTCTTTCTAGCTATTAAATATTGTTTATTTTACATATGTACACCTCCGCCAACTAGTCAAGCTGCAATTTACATCCATGTCCATCCAGACACATAATGTAATGTACTATGAAGGAATTTAATAAAACGGTATTTGTAATGTTTCTTTTGATGAAATGTAAGTTTTTAAAATGTATAATTCCAGATAATTGTTTCCAGTGTGGAACATGAATAATGGCCAGAAAGTGTTTGCACATTATAATGTCAAAGTGAGGTTGACCTTTGACCTTTTAAATTTAAAATGTCATTACTTTATCTTATCAGACGTGTGTGAAATTATTTTTTTAAAATTTTTTTGCCTTTAATTGATAGGACAGCTGTATACAGGAAATGGAGGAGAGAGAGGGACAGCCTTCAACAAAGTAAGCGGGTTGGAATCAAAGGACTGAACCTGAGACTTAACCAGGTGAGCTACCAGGACCTTGACTGGTAAACCAAAATCTAATCAGTTCATTAAGTCCAAGTGGAGGTTTGTGCCAAATTTGAAGAAAAAAACTAACAAATCCCTCAAGGCGTTCCTGAGATATCAAACAAATAATGATTTACAGGTTCATAAAAGATCCCACACACTGCCCCAGCTCAGCCCCTCTGACTCTTGGTGAAGGTCCAGAGGGACAGAAACGTTAGTGATCAATACATTGTGATGCAAAGCAAGAGCAGCGTGCGGGATCTTTTCTCAAGACTCAAGCTATGCTTTCTAACGTACCTGCATCTGAGATAGTTGGATGTGCGAATAGCTTCTTTTAAAAATAGGCCTACATTTTTTGCAGTAATGATGTAGATGGATCCTAACAGAGAGTCTAATTTATGTAAGGATCTTTAATCACAGCCATTTTGGCAGATGGAGATGAGTAAAAATCCAACTATTCATCAGAGAGAGAGAGCGGGAAGGGAGAGCAGTTAAAAAGCAGAGAGAGAAAAGAGGAGCAGAACTGCTTGTGTAAGGAAGACAGATGGTCAAAATAGAAAATAAATATGTTTTGCGGTAATGCGCCAACCCTTGGCAACGGAAGGCCAATAAAGTAGAGATAAAAAGGTACAGAGGGTAGACAAAGGAGTTAAGAAAGAAAAAAGAAAACAGTTTTTGGGAGTAAAGCGGTTTGAGATAAAAACACAAACAGGGGAACTGCATTAATAACACATCAATCTGCTTGTTGTTTCTGAATTATCTTGAAATCTATTTCACCACCCTGCACCAAATACTCCACTTGCCCAGCTCTACATACTGGTTGGCTAAAAATGCTCAAATGTTTTCATCAAGCTGAGTGCATGGAAATGATCCTACAGTACCTGAGCAGTGATTGCACCTGACTGCATCACCCTCTGATTCACCATGCTCCCTATCTCACACATTCAAGAGGCTGTAAAGTAAATCATGACGTTTTGAGCCACACCGGAATTTACCTTAAAGGTCTGGTTCAACAAAACAAAAATATTTTGTCTCTGAGTGGAATTGAGCCGTGGAGATAGTTTTGGGTTTTTATTTCAGAATTCTGCTGCTACCCCCGGAACACTGGAGGTGAATGGAAGTTATGGTGCTTAATACATTTTGTGTAACACTGTGAGTGTAACAGTATTTTTCTTCGTTGCAGGATCGCTCCAAATATGAATTTGAAATATGAAAGGACCGGCTATCAACACAAAGAACAGTGACGCTCTATTTACAACAGGATGCCATTTCTCCACTATATCATAACATAGCAAGGAATTGTTTACTACTACATTAATGGTCTGAATGTCGAGTACAGCATCTTAAAAGATGCTATTTAAACTCTTGCAGTGCTTTAATGACTATTGGAGAAACGCTGACATGGTGTCTCCTAAGAACAGAATATGCAGAATCTATGCAGTAGTACATCTTACGGTGAACGGCTCATTTAGCTTTTCAGAGTCAACAATATTACGCTATACTATTTGTCTATCAGGTCTTAAATTATAGCAAGTGCTGTATGTTGGCTTCACTTTAAACCTTTATAGTTCATCAGTAAACACCTCGCTCATTAAAGGACAAATGTGACGCAAAATGAACCTAGGGGTTAATGACACGTGTGTACAGAGTGGACTGTTCTGAGATATGTTTTTATGCTCGATTAGCATGAAAACAAATCCCAAAGAACGGTGAAACTCGGTAAACGTGTTATTAACCCTAGGCCCATTTAACACTGGATTTGTCCTTTAAGTCTTGTACAGAATAGGCACAGAAATATGCTGTAATATAGTCTGGGGTGGGTTGTTGTGGGTAGGGATAAGGGCCTCTTGTTTTTTTTTCTTCCTTATTTTTGTTTATGTAAAAAGAAGCACCGCAATTACAATTTTGAGACCCGATTTTTCGAAATGACGCTTCATAATAAAAAGACTTAAAACAGAAATGTGCTGTAGTGCATAAGCTGTAAGGGATCTTATAATACCATAGCAGTCATTCATAGTTTAAATGTATAATAGTTCATAGATTACATTCTATAAAAACATTTGTATATAACGCTTCTGCAAATCTTCAAATATGTACATGTCTATAATATCCTTCTGATACATTTCTCTTGTGTTCGTTTACATTTGCATGGTATTAGTGATACTTTGGACCTCAGGTAAAAATCGGAAGCTGAAATGAATAATAAAAGATTGAGAACCTCTGCCGTACAAGACAAATCTGCCTGCCTTGCTAATGGCTGGAAAGTTTGTCTATTAAAAAATAAATTCAAACTAATCAATAATTCTCTATCTGCCTGTAGATTCAGATGATTTCTTCATGTTTAACCAGCATGCCGAAGGGTATGAATATATGTTTCTAACTTACACAAACATGTCCACACAAGCGAACACAGCCGTGACTGTGACTGAGGTTGCCACAGTGGTGCAGGGCTCCATATAGCTTAGGAATCCTTCTTCATTTTATCACTGGCTGGGAAAATGCAATAAAAAAAAACACATCAAAGCTGAAATAGGGCATCATTCTTTTAGTTCTAACTAGATTCTGGGCTCCAAGTTAATCTGGGAGTGTCACTCTGTGAGGCCCAGACATACTGACTAAAACCTGCTTTGTGTTAAAAAGATGCCAACCACTCACACCATGTGAGTCAGTGGTGGTTCTGCCGTAACGCTCATTTGCAAGCTATTTGAGCTCTGCCGGTCTGTTACATGGACACATGAGCACACATGCATATAAATTCACCACATACTACAAATGGAAATGAGGGTATATGCACCAGATCTAACATACTGTAAATAAACACACACAGCCCCTGTTGGGTTTGTCTCTTTAGGGCGCCTTAGAAGAAACATCAGTCAATGCAGAGCTGTAATTGGTGCAAACGTTAAACCAATGTTATCAGAGGGAGCATTGATATTCCTCCACCCACTGATATGCATTCAGGTCAATGCATGTGTCACTGAGCCCGAAGCCAGAAAAGGCATTCACTGCCCAACTCGCTGCTCCAATGGCAGTATGCTGCTCCGGCCTCCATGTTGGAGGCTTGACCTTCACCGGTGTGGGTGGGTGCTAAGCTGTTGGATACCTTCATTTTCTGATGGTATAGTGTTCTTAACGAGGTCATTTAGCCATTAGGTTCCTTGAAGAATATTTTACTTTTCCAATTGTGTTGTTTGTTCTCAGATTGTTGTGCTCTGCCAAATGTAACCAATGGACAATTCTTTTCACATTTTGAGTGTTTATTGTAGGTTAACGATATCTAATATAATAGTAATTGCTTCTGTGTGTATCTGTTAATCAAATCTACCTGTCCACGCGGGCATTGTGAGAGAGAGAAAAAGACAAAGGGCATGCATTACATAACTCAACCTGTGCCTGTTCCTACACGTAGATAAGCAGCTATTATCTTTCCTAATTCCTCCTCCGACCTGCCCCTCTCATATTTAATGGCTTGTGGAAAGATGTTTCTTTTCTTCCATGCACCTCAGAGGAGACAGTGGCACTATTTCTTAAAGTAGAGGAGCAAGGACAGATGACAGATTCAATGTTGGACTTCTACCCAGTAATCACAGTTTATTTGTTGCCTCATTTTGCCATAGCTGTCTTGCAAATGTGGCAGCCTTTGCTTAATCATGTGCTTTCTTGTGTCATTCTACCACATCACACTCTTGAATTGTCCATGAATGTGCTGAACTCGTGCATTACACATGGCATGGAATTCAGTTTGGAATCCTATGTGGGTCCTATCTGTCCTTGTCCTTTGATCACATATTATACAGTTTTTCTTATCCATCATCTTCTAATTTAATAACATTTTTTTGAATAATATTATCTAAAGGGGTCTTAAATGTCACAAAATGTAGCCAGTAAAATGTGTGCTTTCAATTGAATTGAAATAAGTTGAAAAGAGCTGGTAGGGAATTATTTTATGTAAGCAATCTAGAATTCAAATTCTATAAATCACTTGGGAATAAAAACCATGTGAAGAGTGCGCATGCGCTAATGTGCAAGCTGCCATTGTGATACAGAGTTTCCCTTCGGGGATCAATAAAGTATTTCTTATTCTGATTCATTCCCCTCTTTCTCACCTTTCACTTCTTCAGCTGTCCTGTCAATAAAAGCCTAAAAATGCCCAAAGAATAATATAAAAAAAGAAGTAAAACCTTGCTGGGGCTCCTGGATAGCTCACTTGGTTGACCGTGCGAAGGCTCAATCAGTGGCGGGTTCGGTTCTGACCTGCAGCCCTTTGCTGCAAGTCATTCCCCCACTCTTCCCCGTTTCACGTCTAAAGCTGTCCTGTCTAATGAGGGCCTAAAATGACAAAATATAATAAAAAGATGAAAAAATTAGAATAAGTAAAACATTTTTGGGAGGTCTTATTTCTATCTAGAAGTTCTTATTGACAATCATAAAAATCCTTGACAGGTTCATTCTAATCCACTTAAAGATTTTGATATATCTTCTGTATTTGAAGGTAACATTTATAAAATTATATAAAATGTGGCATGCTGTTCATTAATCTTACACACTGCATCTTCCTTCCTCTGTGTCAATCTATAATACCTTACACAATGACAGGCTTGTGTGGACAAATCAGTTGTTTTTTGCCGTGCTGCATGTGCACCATGTGTGCATCCACAGGGGTGGATTGTTGTGGCAATTGAGGGTAGAGCAACAGAAGTATTCTAATTTGAGGCAAACAAATCTACTTCCACCCACCCACACGGAGCATATATCTGGCTCATGATGCTGAGGTGCAGATGTTACTCTCTTGGTGGCAGCCATGATTAGCCGTGACATAACCATTGACGTTTTGAATGTCAGGGACGTGAGGACATTTCACGTAGAAAAGGTCTTTGGCCAATATCCACAGACTCTGTAGCCTTCCACAATGAGCTGGACTATATATGTTGTAAGACTCAGAGGGCAGGTGTTAGTCAGGCCTGACACCACAAGCCCATGTTGCACTTGTTGCACATGTTGCACTGGATGAAATAGATATCTGCTCTCTCACAGCCTGGCATGCAATGTAACAGAATTTAAGTCTTACCTTGGGATTTTTTTGAAACCGGAACATAGATAGAGAACCTTCTTTTTTTTCCCTCTAATGGAATTACTAAAATAGCTACCTGATCATTGGGTTCACATTTCACTAAAAAGACTATTCTGGCGACAGTGTCCAGTGGCGTGCGGTCCAACCATGCAACCCTTCCCCATGGAGCTATTTCAGCATTCAAAGTCTCAACAAAAAGCAGCTGTATTTTCCTCTGTTGCTATCTATCACCAAACTGGCCCAACTACCAACTCTACGCTGCCTTCCCAATTGAAAATGACAAATGGAGTTAAAATGTAACTTATTTATTTAATAGGATGCACAATAAAGAACCTATGTAAATGGACTGCACTGTGACATAGTACAGGTACCATTCAGGCACCATTCACACACACATATTCAGCCAATACTGCCATACAAGGTGCCACCTAGTCATCAGATGAACATTCACACACCGATGGTTCAGTGTCTTGCCCAAAGACACTTCATTTTAAACATGACACATCAAGGATAACATTTTGGATGCAGCACCACCAACATTTTAGCAATCAGTCTTTATGTGCCGTTTCCTGTTGAATTTCATGTTTCTTTTGGAATTTTTGTTGAGTCCACATACATTTCAGTTATAAGTTTATAAGGCAGTGTTTTGCTTTTGTATACAAGTGTATGCAATGGAACGCTTCTGGGATTCTCGGATTGCTACGGTTAATTTCTGTGTGGGTAAGGCTGCCCGAATCCAATGTTAGCCTATCAGACTTGGCAAGGGTGGGAGCAAGTGTGTCATGGCTTGTGGACTGCATCTCTGAACACAAGTGTTCTTAGTGAATATACACTGATGTACAAATGTTTTCCCCAATAACAAATTAAAGCAATTCTTCTTCCATATATAATTCAAAACTGATTTAGCATTTCTTATGTCCTGAGAACATACACTGAAGAAAATTAAAGCGCAAACACCGAACACTTGCTTGGCAACAATCACACAATTACATGCTTGGTTAGAAACATGATAACCACTTGCTGGGCATCAGTGCATCATAATACACTGTGTGGTCTTCTAATGGATCTTGGCAAAACATGTTTGTTATCTTCTCAAACACAAAAAATATTGTTCATCACGGTGTATGCATTCAAAATATATAGCCTAATTGATAACATTAGATGTAACTGATTTCCATGCAAAGAAATTAGGATAACATTTCCGTCATGCTGTAATGATTCTGTAAAGAGGTTTGCGTTCAGCAGCAACAACATGCCATTCACGTAAGACCTATTAGTGGCAAGAACTCTAGTTTGACTTTTCTACATCTCAGTAATGACTTTAGAGAATGCCCTTTGCTGTACTAAAAGGGGATGTCTATTTGAAGAAAATACCCAGAGATAGAAGAGTCTACCTTTTCAAAATGAGAGGTTTTCATCATATTCTCTCCCAACTTTGATGTGATTGATTCAAAATGTATTTATCGTTCACCTTCTTCTCTTGCAGTGTAAAGTGTCGTTTTTCTTTTCGCCGTTACGCTGTGCTCACTATAGCATTGTACTTAGACCTACTGAGCTGTTCTCTCTGTACTTGTTACTGTCTGATGATCCTGCCATTATGTTTGTCACATTCATCTTGCTGCAGTACAAATCTCTGATGTTGAACAGTACAGAAGAAATACAACAAGAAACCTTGTTGAAAGAAGTGACTTAAAGCCAATCTCATCATGTCTGTAGGAGGGCTACAAAAACCATAGCTCTCTGTGATCGCAAGTGTCAGCCTTTTCACTTCTGAACGTCACCTTCGACTTGTCTGTTCCAGCAGTTCATTGTTCTGAGACTTTTCACATATTGGCCTCTGTTACCTGTTTGTCCATTAGTTATGTTCACATAATATAGTTAATGCCCGCATCTCTGAAGTTAGTCTCAGATTTTTTTGTGGGATGGCACTGTTTAAGAGTAACTTACTGTTGCAATCTATGCCAGCTCACTAAATATGTGTCCTCGTTTGTGCGAGTTTTCTCTTTTAAACAGACAATCAAGGTTTCTAGAGTTTATATCTTGGAACTGACTCAACTGTCGTTATTGACAATTCATTTAATCAACTCCTACAATGTTTATTTGAGCCTAAAAATTAGATTTTTGTTTCACTTTTGCGTGAACTCTATATGTATCCCAATGACATTGTGTTGAATCCCATGACTTTCAGGACAAAGTGGGACTGACAGAAAGCTTTAAATATGCTGCTTTGAGATTTGTCCTTTGACGAAATGTGTAAATTCCATGTCCAAATGAATTTTGCTTTAACATTTCCAGTAAAGAAGACTAATCAGCTATGATTCATTCTGTGAGGATTACAGTTAGACATTTTTAAACCCACGCGTTTAAAAAATATTCAATCCCATATCTACGTGTCTGTCCATCAGTCTTACTTAGGCAAAGTATAAAGAGAAAGGAATCTAAGAAAGAGAGAGGGAGATATACACGAGTCCTTGATCTCCCCAGGATTAGTTCTCCCTAATTGCCATGTATGGGCGCCTGAGTATACGTGCCAGCCCCTTTTATGCACACAAAGACCCTCATTAAGAGCTGGCTGGACAGCGAGCTCGGTGCCGAGGTGAATGCTGGCTAGAAGCACCGGCCTGGCATCCACATGCAGGTGCAGAGCCGCCTGCTTTAATTGACAACAGGAGAAGAAAAGGCTTCGTGCTGTGCATGACATGCCCGCCTTCTCTCTCTGTGCCTCGCTCCCTCTCTCTCTCCAACTCTCCCTCTCTGATCTGCCTTAACCAGGTTATGGGTCCATCTGACAACAGAGCCGCTCCGCTTCTCTATTCCAGCACTCAGCTCCAACTTTCTTTTTAAAATCTCTCTCTCACATACACACAGAGCCCTATCATTATTTGCCTTATTGAACATTTCAATGAAATGCAAGTTTTCCCTCTCCTTTGTTGCATTTTATGCACAAATTAGGCCTTTTAATTCTGCTATAGATATGTAGAGATTATTTGTATTTTAAGATAGTAATTTTCTTTTCTATTCAAGGTATCCTTAATATTTCACAAAATAGAAACACTGGTGTCTCCTGGATAATCTAATACTATTGGTATATCTCATATTCATCAGTTTTACTTATTTCAGCTTATGCGAAGTTCCAAAATCATAATTTTAACATTTTTCATTTTACTTTTAGTACTTATTGGAGCTTCCCTTACAAAGTATGTTCTTTTGCATGCAGTATGCATACAATGGAGACGTTGAGACTTGAACCATCTTGCTCATATGTGCTGTGCAGAGGATTGTGGGTTAGAATAGCCGGACAAACACACTGGCTTGAATACTACAAAATGGGACCAGACACGGTAGAACATCCTGGTATTTTTGGCATATTGCATTTGACATACTATGTATTAAAAGATATTAAATATTTTTCTGGCAAACTAAATAGTATAGTATTATGGGTATTGGAGCGTTCCCTAAGATTGTCAGGCAATGTGTTTTTTTGTCATTACTTTGGTATTGCAGACAGCTCTAGATACAATCCCAAAATAAGCCTGAAGGGCCACTAACATTGGTATTTGGAATTGTATCAAATTAAAATTTGTCAACATTGCAATTGATAATAAGAGGTTGCACCACCATTGCAGAATTCCTCCAAAACTGATGAAACCGAACTGATTATAAGCTGCTGAATGTGTTACTGGGTCACTATAAAGCATAAACTTTAGCACATGCTCAACTTTAACGGTGCACGCAACAGAATTTAAAACTTGGTGATTGGATGTTTCTCACAGCAATGTATCTTTAGAGTTGAAGTTCCCTTCTCTCCCGATGTTTTTAAGGTGCCTATGACTTTTTTTTCAAACAACCAGATATTTGCCAATGTACACACAATTCAACCAGTCTAGTTTCATGTCCATCCAAGCCTTATAGGTGCTCCAGCTGCCAATCACTTAACACTCTCTATGTAGAAAATGAATGTGACTTTGTCTCCAGGACAGTGGGAACTGGAAACGCTTTCTCTCATTTTTCTGCACCATAGAATTTTTTTTGGCATAAAAGAGCCAGTTCACCCACAGAGTTATAGGAACCCAACTGACCCTACTGCACCTTCCAGAGAGAAAACTGAATTAAAAGGATACAGAAATAATTTGGTATAATGTGGATATTTGGCTTTTATCACCATTATCGCCACACTGAAACGTTTTTGGTCTCAAGACAGAAAGGTTGGATTGGTTTCAGTTGGAAATGTCTATTTGTCACAGGCACTTGGCTCTCAGCTTAATGAAAAACAGAGAGTGGTTGGGCTTCAGCACAAAACATCTAATTAATTAAATATATGTTGCCACTTCTTGACAGCGAGAATAGGAAAGCATTCAGATCTGAGCAGCTGCAAAAGGTTTTTTTCTTTTTTTGCTAGTAGCAAAGATCTGACATGTTGGTCCACTTTACCGCCATCTCTTCATTCATTTCAATAATTCATTAAATTTCCAGAAATCATTTCAGGCAAAGAGCTTTCCAATTTTCAATTAAGGATGGAGTGCTGAGGTTTTTTTTTTTCTTCTTTTATATTAACAGGAAAATGGACCTAGAGTCAAGTGTCTATGAAAAGTTTCGATTTCAAAGTGAAACAAGAAATTATCCTGATGATGCATTTATACATACATTATGAAAATGAGGAGGTAGGGGGAAAAAACACATAAAGAGACTGAACTAAAAGAGGTGTGGGAAGGTATTTCATAAATATATTTGATGCTGAAAGGACCATGTTCAAAATAGGTTTAGTTCTTCTTTCTCTCTCTCTCGTCGCGTCACCTTTCCCCAGGTGTTTTGATTTATTTATTTACAAAGCCTAAACGGGTGCAGCTGCATGGGATAACACCTGTTCTGTGTTTACAAAAGACGGTGATTTTTTTAATTTTTATTTACTTCAAATCAGGGAAACAAATGACAAACAGATGAGGGGGTATGGAATTTGCACGTCGACTGTTCAAGCCACTTAACTACAGGAGCAAAGGTTAACTAAGCTGCTACGGTTCCTTTTGCTAAGTACTTGCTTCGAAGCTCATGTTTACATGTACTGCATTTGAATACATGTAATTTGTACACGCAGGTTATTCTATTCATTACCAACAAGTTCTTTCTGCTTTTCCTGCTTGGTATAATTTAGCTGTTTTTTAAAAGGTACACCTGTTCAATTTCATTCCATCTAATACAACAGGGGGATGTCAGTTTTGACAGTTTTCTTCTAACTTTCTCACGTATAATGGCATTTTTAGATATCTAGGTAAATTCTCTTGTTAAGGGTTTTAGAATATAACCTGATCCCCATGTGTTCCATATCAAAATGTTTAGAACAAACTCAGCTTTCTCTAAATTGTTCCAGAGCAATGTATAAAGAGATCATTTGGCTCTAAACTGGATATATTTCTCAAATCTCTCGTGAAAACGAACCTACACTCAATTGTTTTGGTGCTTTAAATGAGTTTACGAACGTCTTGGGTTCACAAAAGTAGCTCAATATATGAATAAATAGTAAATAAATGTCGAAATTTTGTAATATCCCTTTTTGAGTAGGAGTGTTGTCAAACATCACTTGGACTCGCCAGTGCGTCTTTGGTCCTCAAAGGGTTAAAGCGTTAAAAAACATGACTACATTTACAAGATGTTTCCTTTATTTTTTTAAAGGTCATTTATCAGTATTCTTATAAGGATTCAAAATGAAAGAAATTTTAACAGGGACACTGCCATTAAGAAAAAGGTTATCTGGTTGGATTTGGTGGAAAGCGCACTGCTTCTTACGGGACCTCCTAGAATCCAAGCAGCAAGCGGTAACCATACATCTTAGTCTTATTTAAATCAATAAAACCAAAAGCTTAGCACACATATGTGAGAAGTTGGGGTGGTGGAAGAAGCTGGGGCAGCAAATGGCATCGATCATCAGAGTCACGGGAAAGTTTGTTATAACCACAATGTACACCTGTGTGAATCCGATTAGACGTTACTAGTCAGCTGAAAATAAGACATTGTTGTAAGTGTTGATGAAGCATGAATGACGCCAAGGATGCCAATCAGTGTTCTGCCTGAAAGGATGGCATCCAACCTACGGAGTGGGAGGGTGAAACCTGATGATCAGAAAGTGATCGCGCCATTGATCTAAAGTCAGTAACGCAGCATTTCATTGGTATTTTAACACCTGCTTCACCTCGTGGAGTTTTGGTGGCCTAGTGCTCGTGCCGTATATGATCTGCTCGCTCGCTTTCACTTCACGCACGAGCAGATCAGTTTCTCCTTCTGAAAATCTCTCCTTTCTGCTAAGCAAATTCGCCATCATAATAGCAATGCTCCAAGGTACACTGTGCTTTTACATTATTCTTTATGTGTCTATTTAATTCTGTGAGCTGCTGAATTTGCATGTATAGAGTGAATATGCTAAGAAATAACTTCTGACAGCCTGGTATATGAATGCCCATGTGTATGTGTAGGTGTGTGTGTTCAGAAGTTGAGTTTTCTGAAGGTCAACATAAACTTTTACAGGGATGCTAATTGCTCATCACCTGTGAATGTCTGCTATTAGAACACAAACTTTATTTCTCTCTGACAAATTGTCTATTTGTTGTTGATGTGCACTGAGTTAGATGTATTATGAGAGATGTTGATGGAGAAAACAGATGAAGAAGCCATATGTTCCTGTGACCTTGGTGATTTGCATACTGTATTCTAACAAATAAGTTCAAACTGTTTTTCAAACTTTGTTATTCAAACTGTTGGCGTAATATGGAGAACCTATCTACAGTATCTCTTTAAACACATTTGCATGAATGTGCCTATAGCAGACATATCTGCAAGGTGATCAAAACGATAAGAACATGCGAAAATGTGCATATTCCCCTTTAAACCTGTGTCAGCACAAATAACAAGACAACATTAAGCTGTCCTTGGAAAAAAACAAATGCCCACTACAAAACTGCAGGCCACTTTTTGACAAATTACCACCACATTCTTCTCTGGATAAACATGCAAGTATCTGCTGCAACTTAGTACAGTGCTTCTAAACCAATCATTACTACACCACTAAATACATGTTGTGGCTTATTTCAACCCTGTCTCCTTAAAACATGTGTTCCCATACAACTAAACTGCATTCTCAATCACAGTTTTAAACACATGGTTAACTTTGACTACTTGGTTTGGTTTAGGCTGGGTATGTTATGAAAGCTAATTGACTTTTGGTTTCACATGGTGTAATGGGTTTGACACTTTTAAATGAAGAGGGGTGCCAGCGAGAGTCAAATCTGCCAAATAATATAAAATAGGCCAAACAATTGAGGACTATATAGGGCTGGACTGTTAATCGAAAATGTATCAACATCAAAATTCTGAAGCTGTTATTGACACATTTTTCCCATGATTTTGATAATGTATTCCTGTTGGTTGATCGATAGATAGATAGATAGATAGATAGATAGATAGATAGATAGATAGATAGATAGATAGATAGATAGATAGATAGATAGATAGATAGATAGATAGATAGATAGATATTGATTCCAAAAAAATGGGAAATTATGTTGTTACAGCAGCAAACATACATCAGTCACACAGCACAGAATATAAATGAAATACAATACAATATGCATACAATATACATTAAATAATAAGAAGAAGAGGAAAAAAAATTTGGAACAAATATCTGAATATATACAGGATGGGAAAACTGCTAAATAGTATGCTAAAATGTAAATAAACCAATTGTACAGGTTGACTAACTTTCTCCTTAAAAACATTCTACTGTGTGTGTAGTCACATGACTTCACCCGGACCAGTCAGTTGCATGGGAAGCATAATGGAGGATAACTCACACTCCGAGACAACTGAGTAAAAAAAACCTGCAGCGTCCATCATCTGGAAACATTTGGGCTTCAGAAATGATGATTTAGAACAACGTGATTACTTGTCAATTTATCTTTTCTAAAAATGTGCAATTAATTGTGATTTTAGGTCATATTGTGCAGCCATAGGACTATACAGTATGAGCCAAACTAAACACTATATGAACAGAATTAAGACGAGACATTTCAGAACCCACACATCCTTATGCCCTTTTGTCATTGGTTTATGACCAATTAACGGCATAATACAACTAAAAAAGCAACAATATGCCAATACAAAGCACTGGACAAATGAATGGGGCATTTAAACTAAAAAATGTCTCAAACATAAACAAAAAAAAACGAAATCTCAAGCATAATTCACCCTCTGCCTTTTTACCACATTTAATGTATTAGTTTTTTGGGGACATAATGTGGAACTTGGTGGCTTATATCTCAGGCTGATCAAGACAATGTTGTATATTTAAAATTGCACACTTGATTAATAGAGTTGATGGTTAATAATTATGTTGCACCTCTTAAGCTGCTTGTTGATTTGGTCTCATATTATTTATTCTGATTAGGTCATGTAGTGAAATCTATTGCTCAACATGGTGGAATAAACTGCATTCTGTGAGAGTAATTTGTCCATTGCAGTTCATTTTCATTGACATACTGTATTTCCCATTATAATTCCCTGCTGCCATCATATTACACTTTACATTATAACACACACATATTACAATGTCTATTAGATTGAGAAACAATTCTAAGCATAACATATTCACCAAATGTGTATGTATGTAATAGTGTTTAAGAGGCTGTGGATGTCACATGGACCACATGGGGTTCTCTAAAGACAACCACAGCTGTTGCTGCTGCTACTACTACTAATACTACTGTATTAGAACCCCAAACTAAAAGTTAGAAGTAACCCAACACATCACAGTATAAGGCACAGAAGGCTAGCCAAACATGTCTAGCAGAAACAAATAAATAACACGAGCATTGGAGCCATGAAGTGAGGAAAAGTGATTGACCAACAAAGACCTGATTTAAAATCAATAATGCAGCATTTCATTCTTAGTTTAACAGAGCATTAGTAAAATGTGTGCACACACTCTGCTTGTTACACACACCTTCTTCTCCTTAAAATATCTCTTTCCTGCTTAGCAAATCTGCCATCATAATAGCAATGAGCCAAGGTACAAACGCTCCTGGCTTTTAAAGGGAATGGGAGATGACTCTCTGATTGGTTTATTGCATGTTACACTCAAAACACACCTATGAATTAATTAAGACACTAAGTACAAGCCTTTTGAACCATGCGCCTGGCGCACAGACCCTTTTTTCTGCCATCAAACTAGGAAAAGTGGATTGGTAAACGCCCTAAATGTACCAGGCGCTTCACCCCCTGCTCTTAGATTGTTAAAATAGGGCCCATCATGTTTTGTTCTTGTTTTGTCATTTCAAGTCACTGCAGAGCTTTTCTATATTACACCAAGACAATGGACTTTCCCTAACCTAGTGCCAACGCATATCCATGGAAAATGTTAATGTTGCTGTAACTAACCAGTGCTTTTACAGCTTCTTAACCTTTTGCTTGCCACTGTTATTTTATAATTCCAAATTCTACTGGTCTTTGTCAGTTGCCATTACTAAAAACACTTGAATGCACCAACCTTGACAAACTTTAAAACCGTCTTTGCTGTCAACTGCGCTACAATTACGGTAAAATAAATTAATAAAGGATGCTGTTAACTTTAATAGATACTACCTGGAATCAATGAAGACCAGAGGCTCGCCTTGAAGGAAGAAAGAATGCATTCAAAACTCTGAAACACAGTAATGAGTGGGAAAATGGTCGGCAATGATCTAATGTACTGAATGATTAAGTCCAGGTAAATATAAGTATGCATAAATTATATACATTGGCAATACAAACTTTTTAACACTATCCGTTAGAAGAATAGAGTAGAATGTCTAAAATGTACCGCCAACATATTGGTGAGTAGAAGTTTAATGTGGCATCCAATGAAAGTACTCAGGGAATGTACAGTACATGTAATAACAGTATTTGAGTCAATGTACCTACTTTTGATATTCTTACTGAGTATGTTCATGTTGCAAAGCCTCTTTTTAGTATTTCTGTATATAATTCCATTTACTTATTCCTCATTATCCTCTGCTGATTGTCATCTCCTGCCTTCCTCTCCACTGTGATTCTTTCTCATTTTGTTAATCTGCAGTATGTGTCTCACCCCACTGACTTACCCCTTCTCCCTTGTAATGTGGTCATACTTGGCATCCACTCAGTAAGCATCTCTTCACCTACGCGGAATAAGAGCGAGGGGAAGACAGGATGCATTATACATGTATTACAGCCTGGCAGACAGCACAGCACATGGCACCCATTTCACTGTGATGAGCCCGGGAGACTTCTATTAATTCTACTAAAGCATGCATAGTGTAGACAGCGCAGACAAGAGAGATGAGACGCTGCTGAAGAGCCGCAGGGCAGAGCATTTGAGGAATTGGAGGTAAGGGCAAGAAAACAAGAGACGTTTGTAAAATATTTAGGCAAATCTTACGACTAGTGAAAGTGAGTACATGGTTGTATATGTGTATACCTGCATTTAGTATATATATATATATATATATATATATATATATATATATATATATATATATATATATATATATATATATATATATATATACATACATGTTTATTTTAAGAGCTTGTTTGTGTTTTGCATGAGTGCTGTACATGCAGGGGGCCAAGTGTGTGTATTTCTGTGTATGCTTGAAAGGGTGATAGGCAATTGGGTGTGAGAGTCCAAGCAATTCCTGCATAATGAGAGTCTAAAGTGGCCAACTGAGGTTCTAGTCACGTATCCATCAGGGTGCACACACTTCTCTGAAACCAGACATACACACAGCACACTTATACCTAGATAAACCACAATCTGGCATGTTCACGCTCACGCTCACGCACACACACACACACACACACACACACACACACACACACACACACACACACACACACACACACACACACACACACACACACACACAGGCCCTCAAGGTCATAAGCTAAATGATGTTTGTTTTGGCCCTAGAAGCTAATTTCTTCAGCAAAGTGGGATCAAGTTGCACTAAAAGCAAATATTGCTGAGTTAGTCTTAGCAAGAGAGAAACAAGAAGAAAAGAAAACGTCTGACATTCTTGAACATTGACAGCCAGGACGATATTGTTATGTTGTAGTCAGAATACACTTCATCCTTTAGTGCTTTTGTGAGGAAAAGCAGGATATATCTTGTTCCCAAATGCACTAACATGCTCTCCATTCATCTTCAGGCTGATGCTGATGGAGTGTTTGTCTGAATCCCCATGCTATTGATCAGAAGCTAACTCTGCTAGCTCTTCCATGATCACAGTCACAGTGTCTCCACATTGCCGACACACAGTCAAACTAACAGCAATTGATTCTGTCCCTCCTATCAGTAAGACATTTCATTTACTGGAACAAAGCCACTTGTGCTTTTGTTGTTGATTTTACCGGGCATGGAGACAGGATTAAATCTGTCTAGGTGATAACTATGATTGGGAAAGTGTGATGAAAAGTGAGGCAGGAGGAAGAGTAGCGGGTGATGTACAGGGTCACTGTAAGGCTAACATTTAATGATTTTTTCTTATATAAAGCATGCTATTCTTTATATTCCCAAAGTTTTTTAATTTGCATCTGTTCAGTGTCAGCATTATCCAATGAATTCAAACGTAGCCTGTAGAGATTAGGAGGATTTTATAAGCTTAGTTTTGACTTAAATAATTAAACAACCTTGGATGTGATCAAGCTGCACAAAGACGCAGAACAACACCTTAAGATGTCTGCTGGCACACCCTAAGAGACTGGAGTGCATGACATCACCTGTGAACCGCCAAGGACAACACACTGTGTGTGAACATCAAAACTAGTTACTGCGTCAACTGGGAAGGTGTTAAAGTCATCGACAAGGGTCCAGATGAATAAACAATCCTTATGCACAAAAAAAAAAGAAGCTAGGCAAGGGTGATATGAGCCAGAAAAATAAGACAAGAGACAGAATCTAAATTATGAAACATTGTTTGGTTTGTGGTGGTAGCCAATGTCACTGGTTGTGTGATTATTTTTTCCATACGTTTGTAAAACACCTGGGCATTCATAGACTGAATTTTGTTTAATGTTTTAATTTATTTATTTATTTAGTATTGTTATTTCCATTGGATCCTTTGTTGTGAGCCACCTTGTTATGCCTGTTTCATAACAGCACTATGAGCTAAATCAATGATTATCTTTGTTGTTTAATGATGATTGAGATGTTACAGCCATTAATGGTTTACAGGTTCTGTACGTGCAATGAATTAGCGATGTGGGTGCTAGAAATAGCCACAGTCTTGATTTATAGGTGGTCACGTAATGATACACATGACATTATGACAGCTCTATTGAATAGTGGAACGATTATGATGCTGGTTCAATTAAAGACAGAACTCTATGTTGTGATTGTGTTTTGTGTGTATGTTCTTTTTCTCAGATCCACTGAATGAGCAATTTTGCTTTTACCTGTAGATTGGCTTCTCTCTCTTGCTGATCATTTAAGACTATTAATACATATATTAGAACTCAGTGCTTTAGAAGAAAAACATACATACTCCTTTTTTCAATTTATTTTTTTATTTTTATAAATTTCTCTGGGTCATCAATCATAATCAAATGAAGGCAAAGGAAACCAAAAAAACTTTTTACATACTATGCTTCCCTCAATACCTATTATTGATTGTACTGACCCACCCTACCAACCCACCGTACCATCCTCTCACCTCTCCCACCCCCATCCCCATTTACCCGCCTACCCCATCAATTGCTGGTTCTCATTCAAGACAGGTCCAACAAACACATACACGACCACAACAACAATAAATAAAAATAAATAAAAAATAAGTAAAGGGGGTTCTAAAGACATACTCTAAAGGGCATTACAAATTTGGCTCTATTGGCTATCAAATTGTTTCTTTTTAAGCAAAAATATACATACTTACAGACTGAATACAGTAAGAAGTCTGGAAAAGCTGCAGCTCAACCGAGGGGTTGACATTATAAAAAGGTACCTTTAAACCCCGCCAAGGTACATTAAGCATCAAGGGGCATTTTCATCAACAGACTAAAGGTCAATAAGGGGACATGGAGTGGATCCAATGTGCCTCCCACTCTTTTGCAACGGCGGTCACAGACAAAGACAAACTGTGGTGCCAGCTATCAGTGTACACCCACTAGCGATCAGTTGCTAAAGATCAATGTGAACTACTCCTACTCGCTCCATAAAAAGTCCATAAAGGTGACGGGCTGCTGGTGGTGGTTGCCAAGTCTTTGAGAATCAAATAATCAAATTAATGAAAAAACAAAGCAGAGGAGGAAAAAATTATATCTTGGCTGACATTATTCTTCAGTTTTTTTTTGGTGCATGCACAATCTGAAATCCAATGGAGCCCAACAAGATTTCACAGATACACACACTGACTAAAATCTTAGAACTCGTCTTGTAGCAGTACAATGCATTGATGTCTGAGCCTTAAAATTGCAAAAAAAATAATTAAAAAAATGCTATTTCCTTCTCCTATTGCTAACATTCCCTTAAAATCCTGTCTCGAGGCTATATATTTGGCACTAGGGCTGAGAGGGTATGTGTCTCTTGCTTGTCATCAAAGTGGAACCTACAGGTCCAAAGCTGTCACTAAATCTTTCAGAGCCCCAGTGGATGGTGACCATTGCTCTGTGAATTCGCATCCTCCAGCTGCATGAGGGTAAAAAGGCAAAGGGAAAAAGGCCTGGTGGATTTATACAGTATGAGAAAAGTCTGCCAAGTCTCAGCTGCAGAGGGCTCCCAGCCAGTGGACCATCACATTTATCTGCATCTTGAATGTACTCTTTGAGTGAAAAATAGAACAGACAGAGTGTGAGGGAGATAAAAGTAACAATGGAGATGGATCGAGAGAGTGGGAGGATTGCAGCAGAAGATGTGGGGGAAGGACAGGTGAGATGGAGAGAGTTAGAAATGGGAGAATAGGGCAAAAGTGAAAGAAAGGTAGAGAGATGGAGATGAATGTAGAAGAGAAACAGGAAGCAGCAGCTGCACAGACAGGCAGACAGAGCCTCGGCCTCAGAGACTGTTGGTCATCCATAGGGTTTGGGATCAAGAACCAAATTGTGGTTGTACTCAAATTTGTTTTGGATGTCCACTTATTAATTCCGGAAAACAAACTTTAGGCCTATATTGGTTCCTATTCATCAACCAGTACTGAAGGTGGAGTCAAATAGGCAACATAGCATTGCATTGTAATTTATAAAAACCAAACAGTGTTCGGTTTAGAAATCTGACAGACGTCTACAGTCAACACAACCAGACGTCAACACAACCTAAACACAGCTGTATCACACGCTTCAAACTTTATCAGGTGATTGAATGGGCGTTAGCATTTGTCATCATTACAATCAATGTCCTCTAACCCTTACAATATAATCAAGTATGGGGCACACACAAGCTTGAAATCAATATAGGATAGCATCCGCTGCATATTATCTTCAGAGGGCGACAATAAAGCTATATAATCTGCGTACAAAAGAATACTAATCATTTCATGTCCACATGTTATCCCACAATTCATATTTATATACATATATCTCACTGCATTTGCCACACACACACACACATATATATATATATATATATATATATATATATATATGTAGCAAATGCAGTGAGAATCCACTTCTGCAATGAACCTAGGACTGACAGAGTTGCATTGTATCTTTGTGAAGTGGCATATGTTGTCCTTTACATTCTCTAATATAAAGTGGATGATGGGTTTATGTACCACTACATGGCAGGGGTAAGCATGCATTGGTACACATTGAAAAGTATTGTTTTCTCAAGCCAGTGATAATGCAAAAAGGCTCCTGTGGCCAAAGTAATTTAACTGAGTGAAAATATCTGCAGCAAGGACAACAGGCCTTGTGTTGAACATAAACGTACACCTTCATTTGTATTTGTGCATCTGATTATCTTTCCCTTTCCTCTGAGCATCACATGTGCTCTTTGAAGCTGGTTTCGCAGCACAGGCAAGACAGCACCAAGATGATAAAACAAGAATGTGAGGCATGAGTGATGCTACATTAATAGCAGGGAAATGCAGCAGGCTTGTGAAAATGATTATTTAAGTACCAATAAACTACCCCCGACAGGTAATTTGGCAGCCCAGCCCAGCAAAGTGTACATGCAAATCCAGACCATCTGAAAGCTAAACAGGGACTCGGGCAACACACACACACACAACACACACACACACACACAACACACAACACACAACACACAACACACAACACACAACACACACACACACACACACACACACACACACACACACACACACACACACACACACACACACACACACACACGTTTGGTGTTCTTTGCCCCCAGCGTCTCCTTTCAGGCAGCGTTGCAACGGTTATGTTTAGGGTGAAGGTTAGCTGCCTGGAAGGCAAAGTTGGAGGCAAAAAACACCATCGAGCCCCACACACAGACACACACACACACACACACACACACACACACACAGACACAGACACACAGACACACACACACACACACACCCCAACTGCTGATTTAAATATTGTACGTAAACAAATGTACAATTAACATCTCTATACACGCAAGGTTGGGCAAAAAAGCAAACAATTAATACAAAACTAAGATGCATGCAATACAGTATTTAGATTTATTATTATAGAGTGACATGAGCTACATTTGAATATAAGTAATGGTTAAAAAAATCTCAAATCCATATTTTAAATCTCTTCTATTGGCAAACAAATTCCAGAACACTGTCTATCTTGCAAAGACAAAGTTAATAGCAATGTTTTGGTATTAGACCTTCATCACCACAGTAGTGTGAGGGTGTTTACATGTAGGGACCCTCACAATGCTACTGTGGAAGTGTGGTGCTAGTTTGCGCCTTGTTAGTGGTATAAAATATTTATTTACCCTATGCCCTAAAAGCTAGCGTTAGCAGCTATTCACCGGTTTGAAGTATCTTGGTTTAGGACTAGAGCCCGATCAATATATCAGAGGGAAGATATAAGGCATTTCCCGATCTATCGGTATCAGCATTTATGATAGCAGAATATAAAAACAATATATTTATTCATCTGAATAATTTATAATGACAAATAAATGATTCTGATAAATGAATATTTAATAAATAAAAACGGACGGTCAACCATGTTAAGAGTGTTGGTGTTGCATAGTTTGTCCACCACAAGGCGCTCTACAATGTCTGTTTGGCAACACTGATTATTTAATTTTTTTGTTATTGTGTTTTTGTTCAAAGTACTTTAAGTTTCACATCTTAAGTTTGTATTTTTATGCATTTTATTTATCAGAACTTTAATATATTTTGATGTTCCTCTGTTCTGTTGTGACAATAAAGCTAATTATTATCATATTATTTTAGTGAGGACTCATAAATAACTACAAATAACTAATGTTAAGGAAATTTGATTACGTTTTGTTTTTTTAAATATAAATCGGCCTATATATCGGCATATGGGATTTTTAAATAACCAAACCGGTCTTAAAAATCCTTTATTGGACGGGCTCTACTAGAGACACATTCAATTAGCATGAAAACAGATCCCAGAGAATGACTGACTCAGTACACATACTGTATGTTATTAACCCCTATGTTCATTTTGCGTCAGAATTGTCATTTAAGACCATTCATATGTTTTCAGTTAGTGCTGGTTTTACAAAACACCTATAGTCAAAGAATCCCTGGTGTGCCAGTTTTATGGAAGAACAAAAGGAAGTATACATAGAAATAATAGTGAAAGGCAGAAAATGAGGGGATGAATAATAACCTATTGACCCATATTCTCTCCTCTTTTGCCCTCTGGCACATCTCAGCTTTGTTTTTTATAGTTGTTTTCTTTACATAAGTGCAACAAAACGCTTTCATTAATAATGCATTACACATAATTATCCTCTTCATTTCCATTTTTTACCCCTCAGTGAAGACACAAAAAGCAGTGGTGTGTCTTATGCAGTAGGTCATTAATTAGACAGCCTCCAAGCAGGGCATTGCTTACGTACTACCTATGTCTGCGGTTTGTGGGTGCAGTAAACTATCTGCTATTTGTTCCAAAAGGGTTCAATACATGCCCTTAATATAAATCAAGTGCCTCACATGGTTTTCATAACACTTGCACACCTGGAGCTTTCAGTGCATAGCGACTACTCCAGAAGGTTTCACTCTTCGGGACACATTTTAAAATACAAACACTCGTACAGACGAGTACGTCAACTGCCCAGAATACAAATACATTATTGTTTACTATTGTTCGAGATACACAGAATCCTTGGGGTCAAAGAAAGTTTATTGAGGAAGAGGAGGGAAAAGAGAAAAGGAGTGTACAAATGGATCATGCTAAACTATAGGTATTCGAAGACATGGAGCAACCATCACGATCAAACCACCAACTGGTTTGTGGAATGAAAATAGAACGTTATAATACTAATAATAACAAGAATTATAACGATACCAAAAATGGGAAGAAATACGGACACTTTTAAAGGAACCAAAACATCAGCTTAAAATAAATTTGATAGAATTATCTGAAATGTAACCTTCATCATTTAGGCAAGGAAACCAGTTAATAACTTCTTTTAAAATTTTCCCCATTATCTTATGTTCCCATAATGGAAATTCCCATCTCTAGACCGTGTTTTGCAGCTGCCTCCTCTCTGTGCCAGCTATCTGCACTGACCCCACGAAGCATCTCCTCCTCTGTGTTGATAAAAGCATTACGTGTCTGACACTCGTCTTGATGAGAAGGTAAATGGAACTCACTGTACAGTAGTTCAGCCACCGAACCTTTATTCGCTCTCCTCTTTCATCTCGTCTTCATATCAACTTTTTTTTATCTGCATCTCATTCAAACTACTAACCCATCTGAGCCCGAGCTTGTTGTATACAACAAAAAAACGGTTTTCTGATTCATGACTTATAATAATTTCATAATTATGAGTTGAAACATACCGTTTCATGCAGCTGAAAGCTAACACTTGCGCTGTTCTGCTGATGTCTTTGACTTGTAGTCCTTACAGAAGTTTTTTTTTTTTTTTTTCAGCATTAAATAATGCAATAATTCCAATCTCCATTCAAGATTGATAAACCTTATGTCCACAATTTATGGATTTTCGGTTGTTGTATCGCTGCTAGCTTTGATGCTAATTACCATTTTACTTTCCCATGATGCTCCGGGAGAGCATTCCGACCAATTAAAAGCTTGTTTAGGTCTTGTCAACCAATGGAAGATTGGTCCGGCTATTCATAAGTGCATGCGTCATTGCAGATGGAACAAAGATTGTGTATAGTCAAGAGGCAACGCATTCTCATGCACGGCTCCGTATGATATCGTATGAAAATGTACGCACACCAAAATGTTTGCTATCCCACGAAATTAGGAGACCGCCGGCTGGTCACATGATGCCTGCTAGCTACAAGCTCCATGACACGCGCAGCAGTTTCTAGTTGTTTAAGCAGCTACAGAGCTTCACACTCCGGCTAATGACCGCCATTGTATTAAAGGGTATTTTGTGGTTCACTTACCCAAAAACAGGTTACTTTGAGCCATGTGCAAAGCACTGCGAGCTGCCATTCATTTTGGCGGACATTGCGGTTAAATTTAGTCCACAAAATATGGGCGTTTTACCAAAACAAAAGTTAAGATTAGGCACCAAAACAACTTGTTAAGATTAAGAAAAAGATTGTGGTTTGGATTAAAACACTCATTAGGAACACACATTTCCTGGGTGAACGGCTTTAGTTTTCCTAGGAAGCACACTCCGCTGTCTGGCTTTAAAGTGATCTCCTCCCTACCCGGCCAGCCGCGTTCTTATAGAGGAACAGTCAGTGTAATACAGCAAAAAAACAAATGAAATGTTTATGAATTACAGTGTTTCATTTTTTTAGTTTTTAGAACGAATAGTTCATGAGAAAGGCAAGAGGATTGACTCGAGGGCAGAATAGTTCTATGGGACTCACCCAAACAGAGAGAAAATTGGCATTACTGTTTTGAGGATTGGCATAAGTGAATGTCAAAGAAAAAGTAGATATTTTGTCCACTCTATAAGTTATAAGTTGATTTTTTACTGTTTGACTCCCAAAACAGAGGAAGACTGTTTTAGACAAAAGAAATGCTTGTGTAGCATTGCTGTGTGTGTGTGTGTGTGTGTGTGTGTGTGTGTGTGTGTGTGTGTGTGTGTGTGTGTGTGTATAAATATCTGTAAGATTCAATTTTCATTTTACTTTCATTTTTTTTTATATGGTCCCATAACTTGTTTACATTGAAGTTACATCACTGCAGCACAAATATTCTAATAGCCCAGTTAGTACTGACAACAAAATTATGTTTGTAGATAGATACAGCAGGGTTAATGTTTTCCAAACTTTTTTCGAACATAAAACAAGGTGGACCATAAATTGTCCAAAATACCATAGGGCTCAGAGAGTTAATGGGTTTACATTGCTTTGATTTACTAATAAGCGTTTGTTAAGATTCATTTATTTCTCTTTAACAACACATTGTGGTATGGAGAACAAAATATAAAACTAAACATCAGTACAAAAGTAAATAGCAAGAATGGAAGTTTAATTGCACAACGTTGCTTAAAAGGCACATATCCTCAAATTATCCATCTGTAACAATAAAGATGGATGGGTTGCTTATTTCTGTGGTCCATAATGCTTAAAACATGGTATTCGTCCCCCACACAAGTGTTATCACATACATTACAGAACCTTTTGTTCCTTTCCAGACCTTTGTGTCTTCCTGTTATTTTTTTAGGAATTCTGTTATTAGAGACTTAAAGGCTACAAATTTTCTGGACATGCCTTCTGCTCCATAAAGTACTTTAAATTCCTTTTAAAAACGTAATCTTCTTTCCAAAATACTCTTTTCCTGGCTCTTTCTTTCACTTTTAACATTCTCTGAAAGATGTATTTGTTGACTTTTCCCAGCGTTTTTGTTATGGTTTATGGTTCAAGGAGCTGAGAGAATGATATTTGTAGTTAATGCAAACCAATACAGTAGTTATGGGTGACTTCACCTGCTGGCTTCAGTGAGCATTAGTGCAGCCAGCGCAGGCCTCCACACCATCGGGACCATCGTGCCTGCTCTGCTTGTTCCCTCTGTCTTCTATGACCATCAACATCAGCGACAGGAAGGCCTAGTGCCGCACAGCAGTCTCTTATCCAGATATAGAGGAGAGAATATGGTTGGTGTTTTGTGTTGGAGCTACTTCATCTACTCTCCTACCCCCCTATAGGAGGGTAGACTAAGTAAGTGGCGTCTGAGACAATTGTTGGATGAGTAAAATGAAGAGGGAGCGTTGGTGGTGTAAAATATAGACCAGGTGTAAGGACCAGAGGTTGGGTGTTTATCTTATACATAAATGGTACTAGAACAGAAACAGTTTGTTGATTAATCAATTGTGTGCTCAGACAGAATAATTTACTAGCCACAATTTTATTTTGAGTAAGTCTTTAAGCGAGGATAAGGAAGTTTCAAAGCATCTAAACGGTTAACTGATTTATCAAAAAATGTCTCACTTTATGAATCCATAATCTACAATTAACCAGAAGTTGTGCTGTAGCTTAGCCTAGAAGTCTAGACGCACCCTAGTGGCAGCTAGGGTCAGTCTAACAACTCTCTGTTGGCTTGCAAGCTGGAAAAACCAAATTCTGGTCAGGCCAATCAAATCGTGTATAGAGTCAGTGGGCGGGCTTAACATACGGGCGGCAGAGTTGTGACAGTTCCCTGCTACTTGACAACAAAGAAGACTGCTGTCGCTGTTGGCAAACAGCGGTCTTTTGAATCGGCTTTGGCGCGACTCTGGAAGACATTCTTAAAAAAGGTGTTTGGAATTTTGCCAACCATATACGCCAAAAGTTTAATCAATCTAGCATTGCTCTGGTTGGCTATTGCGTGCAGAGGTAATTTGAAAGACAACCATTTACCCCGCCCCTCAGATTGAGCCCTGCCAATGGTGAGTTCCCCAGACCCAACATCTTGATGTGGGTCTGGCTTGTCAGGCTAGCTGTGGCATACATGTCAAATCATTTTGTCTCTTACCAATACTGTATGTATTTTATATGCAGAGGGGGTCTCTGGTAAATGTGCCCTCTTGGATGCCTCTATGGTAGATAAAACACGATAAAGTGAAGAAACAGAAACTTCAAATTGAGAAACCGCAATGCAGTGCCATTAGGCTGCCCTATACATGTACATGCTAGAAAACATTTTGCAAGCCTGTGCCACACTACATGCAGCTGGTGCCCGCCCCTCAGACAGCCCAAGTCCACCACTGATTTCAGGTGTAGCACAGCATCACAATGCAGGGTCCACTGAGAGTTACATAATAATATATTCCCATTTCTGTGTGACAACATTACCGGACTCAAACTACGGGCAAACCAAGATAAGCTAAAAGCACCCAAAACTAACATTAGCCTACATAAGCCGGGCTAAGCTGCAGGTGATCCAACATTAGCTATTCACAAAGCGAACACAGCATTGGCGGTGCTATGCAGATGATCAAACATCAGCTGACAGGGATCAAAGCTAACATAGCATTAGTGGTGCTAAGATACCGGTGATCCAACATCTGCTGAGAGGAAACACAGCTAATAGCTGCATGAGCAAATGAGCCCTTATAGAAGTTAGATTTAGTAATAATGTTGCAGCCAAGGGAGCCCACATAACGGCCACAACTTTCTTGCTCCTGAGAGTGAAGACAGGATTAAAGAGAGAAAGAGAGGCAGGTGGGAATGCTCAGGTTTCATCGTGATTGCCCTTCCTTCCTTCCTTCCTTCCTTCCTTCCTTCCTTCCTTCCTTCCTTCCTTCCTTCCTTCCTTCCTTCCTTCCTTCCTTCCTTCCTTCCTTCCTTCCTTCCTTCCTTCCTTCCTTCCTTCCTTCCTTCCTTCCTTCCTTCCTTCCTTCCTTCCTTCCTTCCTTCCGTCCTTCCTTCCTTCCTTCCCTTCCTTCCTTTATTTGGTCCTCACACTGAAGGATATGTATTGTGCAAGTCAGACTTTCTAACTTGTTTTTCCATACCTTTACCTGTCAGTCACTTAGGGTTAGACTTTCTGTCAGAGGTGAGAAAACCACAGCTGGACGACCAGGGAAAATGAGAAGAGCAGCCAGCCCCTCTTCATTTATTCATCCTCTCCATCATTCCACCATTGTACGAAACTAAACAACAGTGAGATCTGGAGCAGCAGCACAAAGGTTATTAAAGACAAGAAAAGCTTTGCCCCTGAGGCAAAACGCAAACAAGAGGGTTTAATAATGAATGACGGTGAGGAACATGACAAAGTCAAATCATTCTTTGAGTGGAACTCAAAAGAAATGCTTCACTGTATTGCTAAAATACCCACAATAGTTACACAAGACACAAGATACAAGGGTTTTCAGGGAAGCTCATACAACTGCTTGAATTTCTTGCTTCCATTTCATGTCACCCACCCTTGTAATTCCCAGCTGTCAGGGAGTACTAACACTATTTCTTAAGCAGATGTGTACTAATTATTCTGGTCATTTGTGCTCATCGCTTGCTACGCCCCTGCGGTTGAGCGCTTGTTGTTATTTACTTTAAGAAGTTCTCTTGCCTGCAGTGAACGCCATAAAGAACCTTGTTAATATGGCCAATTAAGTAGTGTTCCTGGCTCTGCCATCCAATCCCACTACAACACATGCATATGAACTTACCCACACATACTGATCCTATCCCTTCAAACCTGTCCCCCAACACCCTTCTACATATTGTACATCCCCACTTTACATCTTGGATTTATCCCTTGCCACCACTTTCTAATAAGACATAGGTCAGAGGTTTTATCTTATGGCTGTCTACATGTTTTAATAGGTTATTTATCATAGAACCGTAATTGGCTTTTGGGTTAGTCATTAGGCTGGTGTACTGTATATCTAGTGTATAGATTTTTGGCAAGCCACTTGCTATAAACAGTTTGACCCTTTTTGACATCAGAACGCATTCATGTGTGTACATTCATGAGAGCACTAGTCGGAAAACAAAGCAAAGAAGAAACAAATACTTGAATGAAAATGTGTTAATCAACTAAACCAGATACATAAACACACACATAAACAAGGCTCTCACCTGCTTGGTGACAAAAAGAAGGAATTGTTTACAACTTTATAAAATATCCATAAAATATGCCTGACTAGAAAGTGGAATCTATCCCTTATAACTAACTACTTGCTATTGTTGGGTAAGTCATGGTTTGAAAATTGAAACATTAAAGATGAAAGTTGTAATGTGGGTATTACAGGATGCAACTATTTTACTGACTTCACTTGTTTTGCCAATGTACTGTATGTACATTTGTATGATTCAGTATGAACTCAACACCTGGTGCAATTAGAAAAGAGGTGAATATGCTGCAGATTCCTGATCATGACTCATGTGAAGCCACTGAGGCCGTACAGTAGCTATCAAACAGAAGTTTGCATCCTTAACTGCATCAAGGTACTATATTTGTTTTCTGGTTTAACATTGAGTTTTTCTTGAGTTGTCAATCTGATGTCTTTGAAAGTTGTAGTGTGTAGGTGCCATTGGACAAACAGAATTGCTTTTTATAATAACCAGTGACAGCTTTTCAACAGCACTAACATTTTAAAACCTTTACATTTTCTGTGTTAAATCTTACTGTTCTAAATGGTCACACATCAAAAATATATATTTTTAATTTTGTATCACCTACTGGGCTAATTCACTCATATTAAATTAAATAGAAAACAACATGGGTTTCCTTGAGGAGGGTAGCTGGCTTCTCCCTTCGAGATAGGGTGAGAAGCTCCGTGAGGAACTCGAAGTAGAGCTGCTGCTCCTCTGTGTTGAAAGGAGCCAGTTAAGGTGGTTTGGGAACCCCCTGGACCCATCCCTGGGTAGGTGTGCCAAACATGTTCAGCCGAGACTAGGCCTTGGGGAAGACTCCATGATTAGGTGGAGAAACTATATCTCCACCCTGGCCTGGGAAGCCCCAGTCAGAGTTAATGTGGCTTGGGAAAGGGACGTTTGGGGTCCCTGCTGGAGCTGCTGGCCCAGCAACATAAACAAATGACGATGGATGGATAAAAAACAACATTGCATTGCACTATTGACAACAATTTGAATTCAGTCAGTGATCGCATTATACTGAGAAGACTAACCAGTATAAGTGTTTGCTAAACTGCATCTAATCAACTACAAGTCAAGCAGTTATCTTACTATCTTAGGTGGCTTGTGTTAAATATAAACTGTATTTTTTGTTCTTATTTGTTGATTAGCTCCATACATGTACAGGCGGAAGGCAATCAGCAGACAATGCAGTATTTTGGGACTGATGTCACCTGCGGTTCTGGTCCACTTGGGCAATCAAGCTCTGTTCTTTGTAAAGCACCATGGGAGGATGTTTCCCAACAGCATTTTGTGAATCACTCATAATAAGGGAGTCAATTAAGGCGGACTCCATAAAGAGCTATATTTTTCCCCTCCCTCTGGTCCCATGTTGAAGATCTATTTCTCTCTGAATCTTTTTCTCTTGTTTGTTGCACTCCACAATGTTATTATTTGGAGCCATTGGGAGCATTAACTGCACTCATTGGGAGTGGGACCACCAGTCTTGCCAGGCTTTTGAAGTTGTTCTCTCAAACAATGGATGATCACCTTAATGATTTTCTTTTCAGAAAAGTCCATACGCTTTTATCCCAAAAATTATTTGTGTCCCCTCAATGCATTTTCGGCCTGATATCAAATCAAATCAAGCATGGGTTGAAAGGTCGCGGAGGAAAGTTGACATTACATGTGTA
>JABXJD010002042.1:0-63885 GCA_013375575.1 Percina caprodes
GGAATACTGACAGCAGAAGATAGGTATAGTACACTATAATCTGTTTATTTATTGCAAGACTTTCAACAATGTTATTGCATATCACATTATGCTCCTCATATTGTGCAGATCTAGACCACAAGTAAATGGGTTTGCATTTCATTATTTTGGGATGGAAAGTGATGATACTAAAGTTTGCACTAAAAACTGCTTTAGCTTTAACTTAGCCAGGGAATCATTACATAGCCAAAGTAATCATTTTTTCTTTAACTCACTTCATGATAGTGAGGACATGGTTAGCAGTGAGGACAAGGTCTCCTCACCAATATCAGTCTGACCCTCACTGTCCTGTACTGGACTCTCACACCAGCCAGGATCCAGAGGAGGTCTGTCTTGTGGTCCACCCCATGCCTGGCACCACCAATCTGAAGGGAAGGGTTTCAAGGCTGAGAGCAGCAGGGAAGGAGCTGTATCGACTAACTGTTCTCAGCCTCCTGTTGTGGGGCCCCCTCCTCTTCTCTCTTTCTATCACGTGTTTCCTATTTCTATATTTCCCCCTTGTTCCATCTATCACACTCTCTCTCTGAGTGTCGGGGTCTCAGGCCCCAGAAACAGCAGGTGGACTTCTACTATCGACCAGCTCTGGCTGATTTAATAGCAGTTTGCCACCACTGGGAATCTGGAATGTGCATGTGTTTGTGTGCCAGCGGTTATTCTAAACCACCGCACTGACCCAGCAGGCAGCACGGTTATTCAAAACTCTTGCATGTACAGGTGACCACAACATGACCTTTGAACTTGGCTGTCTGTGAGAGGTGAACAAGAAGCCAACACAAGAAATTCAAGATGACATTTATCTGTCGTATTGTTTTCAGTTATCTGTATGGAGGATGGATAGCAAATTAGTGCCTGGTATGTTGGGCACATTTGACATGTGGATGATTTATTTGTTAATAAGAAGTGCATAATGTGCATTTATTTTAGCCACAACAGATGTGAAAAATGGATCATGTATGTATCTGTCTCTCTTTGGATTTGTAACACATGTTCTGTGACCCTCTGACATTTAATAAAACTTGACTTGAGGCAATAGCATGACTGTGAACAATTCTGCTTACAGGGGAACTTTCAAGTATCAACTTGCTGTAGAGAAAGCTTTGAGAACAAACCTATTATGCCAACATATTATTGTTACATGTTCTGTACATTTGAGAAGCAATTTGGACTTATTTTAATTTTAACTCTTTAGTGATTGCAGAGACTTGGAAACAGTGTTGCGGTACGTCAGAACATTACTGCTGGTATAAAGCAACACTGTAAAAGTGGTTTTCAGCCGTCTGAATCTGCATGGAGAATCACATTTAAGGGGTAACTGATAAACTCTACTGACTAGAGAAAACAGATAGGTATTGCAATGAAATTGGAAAAATATTATCAGTCAAATTAATTATGAAAATGATTAGTTAGAAAATATCAGTAATTACTTCAATATCATAAAAAAATAATTGTAGCAGCAATGTTTTTTTAACAGCTGTTGTTTAAACAAACATCAACATTATAAAGAGATTGACTGGCTTCCTTGAGTTGCCTTTATTATTTGGTTGTATACACCCTTCAGCAGTGGAGTATGTGTTTGTGTGTATGTGTTGTGTTCATTAACTGGTTTCTATATCTGTGTGTATGGTAATTCCCAGATGATCCTCCTAAACAGTTAGTGGAGGTCAGCTCTCTAACTAGGCTAATAGACTAATTACCACACACACACACACACACACACACACACACACACACACACACACACACACACACACACACAAACCCACTTGATATTTTTTTTTTTCTTCAATATAAGCTAATTGGCATGCAAATTATGAATGCTAAATTTGCGATGTTGGGCGATAATGGCGAGACAAAAGGAAACCAACATAATGGGAAGAAGTGAAAATTAAATATTCCTAATCATTCATTTGTTATTCTGTGATATCTTCTGTAAGCCCAATTACACGCACTGCAATCCAAAGAGAGAAGAAAAACTAAATTCTCACATTGCTGGTTAACAGATTTGTACAAAAGAAGAAATGGATGTAATTGGATTCCATGACAAAACAGCATGCTAAATGTCCTTATTCTGCTAAATTGTGTCTCTCCCTCTTTCTCTTTCTCCTCTGCGGGGTGAGATCTCAGGAGAGGCAATGAGAGCTGCATTTGAAAGGGCATCTTTTACTCACTGTCTGTCTGATATTTAAAGTGTTATCTGAATGATCTGGTCTCTTGAAATGTGCTCACATTTACACACATGCACACAAATGAATTGCACTACACATGGACACACAAATATTGACACTTTCATGATGCAAGAGAAGTCTATAATCTGCTAAAGGTGCAGACAATATACAGGGGCAACTGGGCTATCGCTGCCAACAAAACTATAGTGGCCATCTATGATAATGGGTAGGAGGAAATAAAGAGGGAGAGGGGGAATGATATGCATATTATCTGAACTCAGAGTTTTCGCTATATTATTTCTAAAGTTACGTATCATATTTTTTTTTTATCCTCTATTTTATTTTTACTTAAAACAACTAGAAAACAATTTGTGTCTTTTTATCTTGAAATATAAAGTAATAACTACATGCTCTTAGTTTGTCTTTTTGTGTGTAATATAAAGCAAAAGTGAAAAACCAACACAGTAAGTAAGTCATGGCTGTGTGTGCATTTACGTGAGCAAAGCATGTGTGTTATGGACTTTCCATGGTGTTAAGTTAGATTGGTTTTGCCTCTGATAGAGGCCTTCACAGTCTCACTGTGTGTGTGTCCATTACACAAAGTGCTGCTATTTTGCTCCACATTCCATTTCATCAAAGGTACTAAGAGAGATAGTGTGTATGTGTCAATCTGTATGTGCACGCAAGCACGCACGTACACACACACGGACTGTGACCACTCTCCTCTCTCCCTATAATTCAACACCTTTTTTCACTCCAACTCTACTCACACAGTCTGTTTCTATAAAAAGACTTGTTCATGGCATCCAACAGTCTATGTAACCCCTTTCTCTCCTCCAGCCAGGCTGTAATGGAATCTACGCTACACCAAAGGTTATTGTTTCCTTTGACATAAGAAAATCATAAGTGGTTATGATATTGACTCAGCAGGGGGGATTTCGGATGTGTGTGTGCATGTGTGTGTGTCCGTCTGACCTGGGTCTCAGACATGACATAGAGGTAGTGGTGGGCAGAAGAGAAGGCCATGTCTCGCAGGATGGGTCCATTCTCCACCGCCTGTACAGTCTCATACTGCAGAGCACGAGAGGAGCCATCGACCCGAATCTGGAAAAACACAGAAGCACATTAAGAATAATTTTGTTTAATATATGCATCATATTTCACTGCAGGGCTCTCATTGCTCGACAGGTATTGTAATATTAACAATATATATAAATATATTTTTTGGGGGCAGTTTAGGCCTTTCTGTGTATAGGACAGCTGAAGACATCAAGGGGGAGAGAGAGGGAGGGGGAACGACATGCAGCAAAAGGCAGCAATTTGGAGTTGAACCCGCGGCCGCTGCGTCGAGGGGTACACCTCTATACATGGGTGCACACTCTACAAGATGAGCTACCCAGGCGGCAAATATTTAAAAACAAAGAAACTTCTAAAATCATATATGACGTATATTATCCAACAACGGTTAGACATTCATTGAATTAGTGCCAATGGTAGAGAAACCCCACAGTTGTTATTTAAATTGATTTTGGAAAAGAGAGTAGACGACAGGGCAAAAATATAACATTGAAATAAAGAATAGCTGAGGTAAAACAAAAGCAAAGGGAGAAAGAGTTGCCTTCCACAAGGAAGGACTTGGCAATGGATGAAATGTGACATCTAGGACAACAAAGAGTGCAATTAGGGACCAAGGTATCATTAAAAAGGTACTTCTGAACATTGGTATTGGCATAATTGCCCCATCTACTGCATACAGCCTTAGGATTTTTCCCATGCATCATGGCTTTCTGTGCTGTATCCGAGAAGCTCATCTTTCTCTATTGCAGTTCCAGCTATTCAAAAGTGATTACACTAATTAGGCATCTGGGCAAGAGGTGTGGTTTGTGGGCCCCTAGGTGTGTTTACTCAGCAGAAAGTGCATGGAATTGGCCCCATGCACACATGGTGGTATGATGGAAGTGTTCTTGGTTGAGCCCAAACATCTGCTTACATCGTCACACAAACGCAGGGTGTGTTCCAAATTATCCTTTCTAAATCTGGTCCTCTGGCTGTACTTTCCCAGTAACACATAGCGTTGACACATACCTACTTAAGCAATTTTCAGCACCCAGTAGAATACACACTCACACTCACACACAGACCTGTGTGGGCTTGTAGACAAGTGTGAAGCAAGTCTTGTTAAAGTTGTGTTGACTCTTGGTAGTTCTTTGTGCTCTTTAGCACTTAAGGGTTCATGGGTAACAGGCACAAACAGGAGATAAATGGACAGGAAGCAGGTGGTTGAGCAGACAGGTGAGTCACTTCATGATTATTTATTTATTTATTTATTTATTAATTCAGCTCTTCAAAAAGGTCAAGAAGTCCCAACTGTTCCAAGTATATAAACTGAACTGTTTAGTTAAATGTGCAAAAGTGGTGCTGTACCCACTAAAAACTGGTCTGTGTCAGGGACCAGTCAATACAGTCACGTATTGTTAAGACAAGTGTGTACCATGTGTGAACCATGGTTCATGAAGCACAACAACAATTCTTTCTCTGAATCTCACATCATTTTCAAATAGCATATAGAATGAATGTTAGCTTTTAAGAAACACAATATGCACATTTTTATGCTCCAGCCCCTGACTTTAGTCTACACTTTACAGTAACAGAAAACAATCTACAACCATCAACTGCTCTACTATAGTTCAGTGGAACCTTTCTTTGTATTTGCTTAGACAATCAGCTATTGTAGAAGAAAAGCTTAGTACACAGGGTGCAGTTTACGTCCTGCCCTACTGCTGCTGCTTCTACTCATATCCAGTTTCACAACATGACATTTCTTTAAACAGGCACTATCTTTCACCCTGATTTCACCCTACTCTCTCTCTCCGTCATTCTTCCTCTCTCGCTCTGCCTTCTGCTTGACTTGTGTAGTGATCTTGATCTCAAAGGACCTTGAGTTCTTTTGTGCATCAAAGCCTCACACACTTTCACTGGGAACTATTGTTTGTACTTGGGTCAGTTGTAAAGAAAAGAACAGAAGGTGAATAGGAGAGAGAGAAAGAAAAGAGGGAGGTAGTAAGAAAGAAACTATCGTGCAAGCCAGGGCCAGATTCAGCATGTGGGGTTATCTAATCTGCTTGATCGGGTGTTAATTTGAGGCGCTGTGCGTATGCGCACTACACAGCATGTGTGTGCATGTGAATGTATGCAAAGATGTGCGTGTATCTGCTTACGCTCACTGTATATGAGCAAAGTGTGGAGCCAATTGCAGAGCAGATTTAAAGGGCAGACAGTCTATGGCAAAGGCTGGATATAGAGTATTGTTTTGGACAGATCCACAGTCACCAGGGAGCAGAGGGGTTTTAAGGGAAGCTCCTGTATATTATCCCTCAATCTGACCACCAACAAAACAAATGAGCCACTAGGGAGTGCACAGCATGTCCGAAAGCATGCAACACAGGCACACTGGGACTGGAGGGGAACACGTAAGGGAAACGACTGATTGACATCAAAAACCAGTGGAATTATTTGTACAGTAGTTGGTTATTAAGTATTTAAAAGCATCATCATAGAAGGGTTATCCTGGGCTAGTAAATTTTAAAACAACTGTTACAGACTTCATCTCTCCTGATATCAAACTGCACTTCAAAGAAATATTCCAAATATTCCATTACTCTAAAAGATCCACCCGCAGCAGCAAAGTTCTGAGAAATGAACTGAAAATAAACAGATTGCAGAGTGCATATTACTACAACACCACACAATAAAAAGCCTACTCAGCGTAAACTGAACCCATACAAAGCCAAAGCTAATGATTTAGTTTTTTTATGATATGACTAATCCTAGTTTCATTTTCAACAACGATAATTATCAATATATCTTATTCAAGTCATTGTTCATCATCTTATAATCATGAAGACAGCTACGATGGTGTTAGCCAATATTATCTGATTCCTTTTCAACGGTAATAAAGTGGATTAGCTGCTCTATACTAAATGGATTAGAATGCTAATCTCTGCTATCACATTAGCACTACACAATAGACATTCACTGTCAGACAGACTTAATTTTGCCTCTGAGTAGTGGGAAGGTGAGAGATGCATCGGCCCCACATAAATGCACACATACAAATGCAGCAATAAAAACATTGGCCTGAGCTACTCATATGGTAATGTCAAGATACTCTGGGGAGGGTGTCGAGAGAGTTACTGGTTCTTTTAACTCAGAGAGCACACTTCCTCAGCTCTGCAAAATATATGTAGTAAACAAATTCTTTGATAGCTCTGTGTGTGTCTGAATCCATATGTATGTGTGTATCTGTGGGAGAAATCCATGTTAAATCACAGATCATACAGAGAAAATGCTTGTCCTCAAGCAAGCGACCACCATGGCCATAAACTGCATCCCCCTAGTGGCTCTGAGGGATAACTACACTAACACCATAACTGAAGACAGACATAGTGGCGTCTACAATAAAAATGCAGTATAGATGCACTTCAAGTATCTTTCTCTGTGATCTTGAGTGTTTTACAAGCTATTCAGACCTTTGAGATCAGTGGCTATCCTTTATTTTCTTGGGATCTACCGTTACATTAGAACATATTGGGAGGGCAGTGTTGATCCTGTATATCAGAAACACTCACAAGACTTAGCCTTCTCTATATTAGATTCATTTAAAAAACAGTTTCAGTGTTACAGCTCAGAGAAAAACAAATGCAACCCCATGTGAAAATGGTATTTCCACTTCAAATTTGTCAATGAAAAATAATGTGCCCAAAGTGACTATCTCCCTCTCTCCATGTGGCTAACAGCTAGCAGAAGGTGTGATACAGACAGGGAAGCCATTCCGGTGTGAAAAAACCACAGGAGTACCCTCTCTCAGTTTCCTAGTATTGGCACTGTGCACCACAGAAGTACATGGAAATTACCACTCTTCCTCTACTATACATATGCTGTTCAACAGAACCAAATTAATGTAAGACGTGGTCAAATTATTTATCTTATGTTGCACAATAGAATCAATAGCATGTATGCTGGAAAATATGCAAAGTATATCAAGCATACAAAATATAATATATCAAACATACAGATCTAAGAAAGAACTTCTAATCTATTTAAATTCTATTATCAAGCTATTGCAAAGTCAAAAGTCACGGATTGCTTACTTTGCCATTATCTGAATCCAACAAACACCTAGGTCAATAATGTTGTTGCCCCTCTGGAACACTGTTCTGGTGAAATATGTTTTTGTACCTGTAGTTACACATATACCCTCTTCTATTCATTTTAGATAAACTCTGAGAACTGGTGTGCCATTATGTAGAAATGACTTGACTCAAGTAGTGATATTGATTTTTACCATTTTATGAGTAGTCCAGTCAATCCTCAGGAGAGATTAAAAAATACTGCTGTAGTAGTGTTAATGCAGATAGTGGTTGTGGCTAAGTGCAGGAATTACACAGTCAAAATGACCACATCTTGACAAGACAACATTGCAGAAACAGCTAATTCAAAGTGTGCTTCTTAAAACATAAAATAACTAAAGGGGAGAAACTGTCTGCGGGTTTGGGGTAGCAAAAGAAAAGCTAGTCACACAGAGTTGCAGTCTGTTAAGCATGGCACCCACACTAACACAACATGGCTGGAACACACCATGACCAACATGCTGCTGGTGGAAGCCAGAATAAGCTGCTGACTATGGTATCACTGTGGTCTGACATGGGCTGTGCAACCACAGAGAGGTGAGTGGGCTGGAGAAGAATGTCATCCAAAGTCACACTGCATGCTGGGAAACCTAAATTACCACAGCATTTGAGCGTGGAACTCCATCAAATCCCTGAAACGTGCCTGGGCAAACCTGGTGTCAGTGCCAGCATTTCTGCAGCCAAAAAGACATGAACCTTCTTTGCTGCTAGATATCCACATTATAAGTATTGTTCCAAAATGTACATACAATACAAGATGCTTTAAAATAATAAATAGGGTATTGCAGTATATTGGTGATCTTTTACCAATGCAAGTTACGGAATTGTGTTAAGTTACACAAAATCATGTCATTAATCATTAGATACTACGTCTTAGTTTACCACACCTACCATCCCTACTGTAGCTGTACATGGAACTGGTTTTTACAAAGCAAGTGCATTCACTTTTATCTATATATTTAATCAAATGGGTACATATTTGGGTTAAACTGGCTGTTGTTGCTTTTCCCAATGGAAAAGCTCAAACCAGGTCACATTCCTTGATCTCAGCAATTAAATTGTAAGTAAGTAAAATTCCAAGCACATTGTGCATACAGAGGTCTCCTGGGGTCTCTGTAAGCCCTTGGGTTTCTACCCGGTTCAAGATATCAGAAATCAGAAACATTTTGGGGCGCCAACAGCATAGCCACATGCAAAATACCAATGTAAGCCAACCTGCCACACTTTGCTCAAGTTTCAACCCTCTTTGTCCAACCACAGCAGAGTGGTAAGTATTCAACCAGACAAGGCAAGACATGCAATAAGAGCCTAGAGAGAGAGAGACAGCCAGACAGACATACAGAGACAACTGAGAACATTCACTGTGAAAGAGACATGAAGGAAAGAACCAACGTATCGTCACTACATAATGGCAATGTCTCTCTCCACGCATTCTATTCATACCGACAGCAATACAATGGTGGCTGTCTGATTGCCCAAATCTGTCCAGCTCACTGAAACATATGGCAGACTGGAGAGAAATGAGGGGGAGGAGACGGACTGGATCCATCGCTCAGTGTCAATCAATGCCAGGACAAACTCTCCACTTCCACATTCAATGCCTCAATATATAGCTCTAGGCGAGATGGACTGGTGCGAGACTAGTGGGGGAAAGTGTGGATGATTTGACATTAATCTCAGGGTATTAACAAGGATGTGGAAAACTAACATAGGATGCCAGGCTGCTCGTGTAGCATTGCCGGAGCAGAGAATCACATATGATCTGCTATTCATCACCAGGGGTTATTACGTACAATAAAATACAGACACGTGTTTTTATTCTGTCTGAGACAAGGACTGGCCAGAGAAGAAGGCACGAAACATATGTGGTTTCTAAAACAAGTACTGCAGGTGACACATGAATGACTAATGTCATGGTACTTCAACACCTACAATGTCTTTTGGCAGAGTATTTTATGTTTTATGACAAGCTATAATGGAGATGTTGCAGTTATCCAAAGGTACAACATGAACTCAATATTTTACTGGTTTCCTTTATGGAAGTAAAATATTCATTCAGTTCATTAAAGACACTTTAAAAATCCCCCCTTCTTTCCCTCATCCTTTCTTTCTTCTGGCTTGACTCCTCTCTCTATAGAAAGATGAGTGGGCAAAAAACCCCACAGAGTGGAAGGGAACTCATTCTGTGCTTTAAATTACTATTCTCTGTTTTATGTTTGCGATTAGGCATATCTGCTACACAGCAGGATTTTAATTAATGCAATTCCCTGATGCCTGCACTGTGAAAGAAGGTGCTTTGTGGGTGCAAATCAGGGAAATGTCATTGTTAGCAGGGAAGTATATACAAAGACTTGTATTGGCAGCATTGCACCTGGGCAAAAATTAGACATCTACAATGGCTCTCCTGTCGGGTTTGGTTTCAAAAGGTTAATCCTCTGCAGATGTTTTATTTTGGTTAGGTTGTTAAGGAACAGGAGGTTAAAAGAGAATTCTGGAAAACCTGGCCTGGGTGTGAATGTGTCAACACAGCAGCAAAACAAAGTAACTAAGGAGGAAGAGGAGCGTTGCATAAATACAGGTACTCAAAAAATTAAAATCTGTTTTAAGTTTTGTGCTTGAAGAAAACATACAGGCACTTATGTTTGTTACTATTGGTACTAAAGTCTCCACCACCTCACATCTGGGATCTAATATAGCATAGAGCCGCAGGGAAACCCCTTGCTCAGTGACTGACGGTTGTTGCATTAAAGGTGTGGTACCTGTTAGCCTGCAGGTCCATGTGGCCTACTAATCTAACCGTATCCCCCTGCTGAAAAGTAGACAGAAAAAGCAAGGAGAGAGGCAAAGAGAAGGACAAGAATGTCATTGTGAGGGATGATCGTGTTTGATGTGAAAGGGGACAATTGTCTGGAGGCTTCCTAACTTATTTCTCCCCCTGCTCTCCTCTCCTTCCTCATTTTCCCCAATGGCTTCAAAAGGTGAGTGACAGGTCTCCCTGCTATCATTCCCTTCAGTGCTGAGCTGCCTTAGATAAGGTGACCAGATTTCTCAGACAAAATCCGGGGACATTTTCAGCTCAGATGCGTAAATACCTCCAAAACAGGTCATGTTTTTATCTTTGTAAAACTTAAAACGGGGACACTGCCCCAGGGGAATCACAGGACCTAGAGCTGCACTGGGGCACAAGAGGGGTCCATGGGCATGCTCCCCTGTAAGAAAATGTTTCAAACAAAACAAGACTAGCTCGCCCCTTCCACCTCCTCAGCCCCTCCTCTTTTGCTGATTATTTGGCTGGAGAAAGCGCAAATATACCGCAAACCCAGACGGTGTGCTGAAGGAAAATGAAAATTGAGCAAAAGTACGTAGGAGGGCGGAGCCAGGCTATCAATCTGGTGCACTTTGCAAAGAAATTCAGAGGTTAGACTTGATTGTTCTTATCTATGGATGGAAATATTTGTGCTGTAGCCTGAACTAGTTTGCACTTCAGAATTTTAATCATGCACACACAGGTGGAAATGTTTTTTTCTTCATATTTTTGCATTAATGTCACTAGGAAGCATCCCATTATAAATATATATTCATATTGTAAGTGGGATATATATAAGTAAGTGAGATTGTCTGGAATCTGGCAATATAATAACCATTATGGTGGGATACACTGGCTAAGCAATTTACAAAATTATCTGTGCTGACATAACTAGTTTATATGAGAATACAATATAGTTTGGAGATCATGTAGAAAATTTGTTGCAATTTCAAACTTACAGATTACTCGGGAACCGCTTGTTGTACTGATGCATGTGTTGAGTGAAGCGTTTGAGGCATTTCACAGAGAGTAATGGGTGTGCAGATATTTATGCATAATGTAAACATGATAACATTTCATTTAGGCCACATTCTCATTAGGGGCTGAGCCCCCCCTAAAGGTCTGATCCTAGAATCACCCCTGCTACTACTTCATACACCTTCTGTTGTAATGTTTACTGAACTACATTTATGTGACAGCTTTTGCTTTATTGCTTCAGGCTTGTTTCTGCAACAGCTCATAGAGTATCGGATACATTAAAAACTATTGAGGAAATATTTTCCCTTGACATTGACGCAGTATTAAACGAGATCGCTGCAGTCGGCAGCGGCGAAACCAGCAATGTAAGTTAATTGGATAATTGTCTAGTTTGTATTTACGTTCATAAAAGTGCTCGTTTTGCTACTGACAGACTCAGATTAATATTCTAAGTGTCTGACAACATTATGGAAAGGATTTCTAAGGAGGTCGACCTTTCTGTTAAAGATTAAGATCCTTTTTTAAAACATAAAAAGTTTAGCAAAATTGCATTCGCTAAACCCACCAGACTCCATGTAAATAATCAGTATTTTTAGCATCGTAAAATATGGCTTTCTACAACCTCTCTGAGCTCTGAGCAGCGCTGGCTCTGGCTGTCTGGAGCCTGCGTGTGTAGGGTGGGGGTCTATCAGCTACATTTGGTCAGTGTTTTCTTTCTTTCATTCCAATTTCGGGTCTGTCAGTCAAAGTGAAAACCGGGGACATTTCCGGGGACAGATCCAGCCGGGGACAGGTCACCAAAACCGGGGACTGTCCCGAAACCGGACTGTCCCGGAACCGGGCGTCTGGTCACCCTAGCCTTAGAGCACGGTGACCAGGCAGAGGGCTCACAGCTCAGCTTTTGTTACTCATTTTCCTCCTCTGCTATTTCTTTTCCTCTTTTCCCCTCTCTCTTTCTCATTCTGTCTCAATCTGTAAGTCATGAGGTTAACTAAAATACCTGCATCCTTATGGCCAGTTCAATCTTAAGAACATTTATGACCGCTTGACTTCTAACAACTTACTCAGTTTCTCTGATTTACATTTCAAACTTCTGTTCTTTTCAAAATGTCATCCTCTCTTTCTTGGTAAGTTCGTTGCAGACTCTATTCCTCTTTGGCTGGAACAATGCATTTGGTATGTTGTATTAGATTAATCTGCTTTTTTCAGACTGAAAACTTTTCAGCCTCTTCACACACCCCTTCCAACTCCAGAGTTATCCTTCTGTTTAGATCCAATGCTACCACATCTTTAAATTACTAGTAGTCCTTTTGGTGCCTTATTCCTGTTTTGTCTGGTAAATTTAGGTAACTGTACAGATGGCTAAAAGCGAAAGAAGGGGCACCGGTAACGCTAACAGAGGTGTAACATTACAAATGGCCGCTGTTCTGTCGGGTTCCTGGGTCTGTTTTCCCAACGGTTCAATAAACTGCTGTTAGCGTCCTTAGAGCTGACCGGGATGGTTGCTAGCTGGCCGGGGCTGTAATGACAGTGAATGTTTGCTAGCTGGCTGGGGGCTGACTGTGGAATGGATGTGTCCGCGGACCGGGGCTGTTGTCAGCTCTCATCCCGACTGAAGCCTGACAGCGCCGGGAGACTGAGGCAGAAGACAGGGGTGTGCTAGCTAGCTAAATGACCATTAGATTAGTCATCTATCTATACAGTTAACTTTACTGATGAATTTGTGGGTTACCTAGACCAGAGTTGTTTACTGTGGTTGAATCAATCATACTAAAAATAAATGAGCGTGTTGAACGGTGTCGTAATCTTACGTTACCCACCAAGAATTGCATTAGCATTAGCTACTTGTCAACCAGCACCTTTACAGTAGGCACCAAACCACTTTCCCTCTTCGTTCCCCCTACAGCGTCAGAGCGGAATTGTTACCGTTATTCTGAAACAATTTTGGAAACATTATTTTAAAGTACAATAGAATCTTTGGTGTTGAATCGATCAACATTGAAATCAATAAATATCAATAAATAAGGTATCTGTTGTAGGCCTAGTACTGTGTTGCAAACTGGGATGTAATCAATGACAAAACCATGCCATGTGGCAGAAAAAATGTTGCATTGAGGGCCCCCCACAAAAAAAAAAAAGAATAAAGGTTTGTATCAAATCGTGGGTCAAAAATTGTGAACAAAACCAAAGTTTGGTGTATCACACACACACACACACACACACACACACACACACACACACACACACACAGTGGGGAGAATATTTGATACACAGTGTATCAAAAAATGTATCAAAAAATATTTGATACACTGCTGATTTTGTAGGTTTTCATACTTACAAAGCATACAGAGGTCTGTAATTTTTATCATAGGTACACTTCAACTGTGTGAGACGGAATCTAAAACAAAAATCCAGAAAAGCACATTGTATGATTTTTAAATAATTAATTTGCATTTTAATGCATGACATAAGTATTTGATCACCTACAACCAGTAAGAATTGTGGCTCTCACATCCCTCCTGTTCTCAACTCATTACCTGTATTAACTGCACCTGTTTGAACTTGTTACCTGTATAAAAGACATCTGTCCACACACTTAATCAAACAGACTCCAACCTCTCCACAATGGCCATGACCAGAGAGCTGTAGAAGGACATCAGGGATAAAATTGTAGACCTGCACAAGGCTGGGATGGGCTACAGGACAACAGGCAAGCAGCTTGGTGAGAAGGCAACAACTGTTTGCAATTATTAGAAAATGGAAGTTCAAGATGACGGTCAATCTCCCTCGGTCTGTGGCTCCATGCAAGCTCTCACCTCATGAGGCATCAATGATCAGAAGGAAGGTGAGGGATTAGACCAGAACTACATGGCAGGACCTGGTCAATGACCTGAAGAGAGCTGGGACCACAGTCTCAAATAAAACCATTAGTAACACACTATGTCATCATGGATTAAAATCCTGCATGGCACGCAAGGTCCCACTGCTCAAGCCAGCGCATGTCCAGGCCCGTCTGAAGTTTGCCAATGAACATCTGGATGATCCAGAGGAGGAATGGGACAAGGTCATGTGGTCTGATGAGACAAAAATAGAGCTTTTTGGTCTAAACTCCACTCGCTGTGTTTGGAAGAAGAAGAACGATGAGTACAATACCAAGAACACCATCGCAACCGTGAAGCAGGAAGGTGGAAACACCATTATTTGGGGATGCTTTTCTGCAAAGGAGACAGGACGACTGCACCGTATTGAGAGGAGAATAGATGGGGCCATGTATCGCGAGATCTTGGCCAACAACCTACTTCCCTCAGTAAGAGCACTGAAGATGGGTTGTGGCTGGGTCTTCCATCATGACAACGACCCGAAACACAGCCAGGGCAACTAAGGAGTGGTTCCGTAAAGTAGCATCTCAAGGTCCTGGAGTGGCCTATCCAGTCTCCAGACCTGAACCCAATAGGAAACCTTTGGAGGGAGCTGAAAGTCCGTATTGCCCAGCGACATCCCCGAAACCTGAAGGCTCTGGAGAAGGTCTGTGTGGCGGAGTGGGCCAAAATCCCTGCTTCGGTGTGTGGAAACCTGGTCAAGAACTACAGGAAACGTATGATCTCTAATTACAAACAAAGGTTTCTGTACCAAATCTTAAGTTCTGCTTTTCTGATGTATTAAATACTTATGGCATGCAAAAAATGCAAATTAATTATTAAAAAAATCATTCAATGGTATTTTCTGGATTCCTTTCCATTCTATTACTTTTACTGTGCAGACAATATGTCAATGCTTTTCTCTCTTTACACAACCCTTCTATTCCTTGTCTTTTCCCATCCCATTGCTCTTTCCCTGTCTCATTAGAGCCGCAGCAGGGTGTTAGAGGAGACAGGTAGAGATCTCCTGACAGACCTCATTTAGTGCAGACAAATACCTGGCCTGGCTGAGAAAAACCCTTACGCGCATTTCTCTTTCAAACCAATTCTTTCCTCTACCGGTTCTTGAGTCCCAGCTAGTGGCTGCAGCAGCAGTGGTGGGAACAGCAGTTCTTATCACAGTGATAAGAGCTGCTGCAGCCACTAACTGGGACTCAAGGACCACACAGAGGCAATGGCATAATTTGAGCACACATCACCACCTGTGTCTCTATTAGTGGTGCAACCTAGTGCAGTGATACAGAGTGGTCTGCACCCCATTATATGACCAGAGGCCACGGTGTGAAAGCTAAAAGGCTTTGGGGGCCATTAATGAAGTCAACATGCTCCCCGCAGTAGTGAGGGCACCAAAATCAGCCTATTGTGTCGAATCAAGACTTGGCCTTTCAGGCGACACAGCAGTGCTTAAAACCCAGAGCTATGGATGCCATTCATTTGTAAGAGTACAGCTGGAAAACTGTTTCAGCAGATTGAATAGCCTGAATACAGCCTGTTGAGTATAATAATGTTGATATTACACTCAGGGAGCTGTATTTTGTGTGTGTGGTCCTATACAAGTGTGCACCCAGGAAGCTGGACATATGGCAGACAAAGAGGTGGCATCTTTGATGTGAGAGAAACGAGGGAAAAGAAGAAATACTGTAGGAGGTTGAGGAGGAAAAGATGGAAATATGTACCTCCACTCTTTTTCAGTTTCATGCACATTAAACTTTTCTATTTATTGTGATTTTTATATGAATACCATGAAGTCCTAAAAATGACTGACTTCCAGTTAAATGAGAAAAAAATAGAACTATGTGGTTTTTTTTTTTGTTGCATTAATGACCATCAATTGGAGTTGCTGTTGGTTACAGCACTGCTCACTCATTTCCCTGTCTCGTTTCCTCCCACAATGACTGGCATTATGCCTTTAGATAGAGAAACTTTTCAGCCAAAATCTCTGCCCAAAGCGCAGAGAGCATATGTTCATGGAAGCTTGTTTGGGAAGTTGGTAAGGTCCAAGCTGAAGAAGTCCCATATGTATACATGTTATAACAGGACAATATTACCCATATTGTTCAATGGAGTCACATAAGTAAAGTAAATGGTACTTATATTAGTTGACCACATCCTGCTTTGTTTTCTGTCAATCACCAATTAATTCAACCGTTGAGAATAATTAATAGAGGATTTCTTTGTTTAGTGATCAAAGGAGACACAACTAAGATAACCTAAGGTCATGATTAATTGGACACACAAAAATAGGAAAATATTAGATCAACCTAAAATAGAACAGGTATCTAGCTCTGTTCAGGAACATCAGATGAATATGAGCTCTTTACACAATGGTCTGTTGATAGACTGATCAGCATTCATAGGGTCATCTCACAAACACACCCAATGTGACCTATTTCATCTCTATGTAAGGTTGTGTTTCACAACACAATAACAGGGGTTCATTCTTTTATTCTTAATAGGCTTTTCTTGATTGAAGCATTCTCTGTTTCTATTAAAGTCAATCAGTAGTCTATCCAAACATGGTGGTGGTGAAAAGCCGGGTCCCCAAAGAGATGTCTGAGTCTGATAATGAGCTACTGACAAGGCTCAGATCAACTTCAGACAAAGAATAACTTTGAGAACTCTTTAGTCCTTATTTATCCAGAATATGATTTGTTTTAGTAGTTATCTATCAATTTCTTTTACTGATTATCAGTCCTTCTACTGTCCTTTTCTCTCTGGTCAATAAAAATTTTCGCCTTGTTTACGAGGGTAAACACAGCAGTTCATTGACTTCAAGGGTGTGATTTGTTTCCTAGGAGATAACCAGAAATACATAAAGACACAACCAGACACATTCACAAATTTACGCTCAAACATGCACAATGGAAATTTCAAGAAAGAGTCGAAAACCCTGAACTTTTCACTGTTCAGCTGCAAAAAAGTAAGATATGAGGGGAGAGGGCAGTGTGTGTCTGTGTGTTCAGGTATGTGAATAATAGATGTGGAGCTGAGAGCCAGATGCTGTCTGAGAGCAGACATCACCCTGGATTCTGTTACCACACACTGTCATCAGAATAACTCTGGAGACACAAGTGCACACACACACACACACACACACACACACACACCAAATTTAACATTGATACACATGCACAGGGTGATTTACATGCATGGTCCTGTGCACACTGTCACATATACACGTGACCTTTCTGCATCCCTGTGCTCTGTTTGTCAACACAACACCATGTCTTTCCTGTGTCTTTGCTCAGGTGTAATTACACCTCAGTTCAGTAATATTATCAGTGGAAATTTAAACTCTTTTTAAAAAGAGGTGACGTTAATAAAGTACACATTTATGCAGCAATATTCCTGAGAGCAGTGGTACAATATTCTACTGGTGTCACCCTCAGACAGACTAGATATAGTATAGTGTGTGTGTGTGTGTGTGTGTGTGTGTGTGTGTGTGTGTGTGTGTGTGTGTGTGTGTGCGCACCAGCATGTATATTAGTAGCATGCATTGCTTACCCTTCAATTTTATGTTGCAGTGATTTATTAGGTTCACACTGAAGTTTCTAATTAAATAGGGAAGCACCTCACAACCAATTCCTCAGAGATAAGCAGGTGTGAATTTCTGTGTTCCCTCCTTATTGTCTGTGCTACAGCAGTGTGTACATGTGCATGAAGTATACGCGTGTGTCCATGTGTACATTCCCCCAAGGGGCGCTTCCTTTTTTTCTCTCATCTCTCATCTCTCCTCTTTGCCTTTATTCTTTTATTAAACAGACTTCCTCTTTTACACCTGTTTTCCTACTGAAGTGAAAAATTGCATTGCTGGCATAGCAGGGGACAGAGAGAGGGAGACAAAGACACAGGCTGAGAGTGAGAAAAAAAGGAGAATGAGGAGGACAGGTAGAGCGAGGAATAACAATGCAGTAAACCCTCAAGGCATGTGATATAATAATGGAATCATTGGAGAAAAGATGGAGAGAATGAGAAAGAGCAACAAGAATAAAGGCCAATGTCCACTGAAAATTATTTGGATGCATTCAATGAAGGCTGTGTGTGTAGGAACAAATACAGAACTGGTTGATATAATGTTTTCAGAGTTCACCAGCCGCAGGACCAGCAGGAGCTGTGCCTGAGCAGGTATTCCTTAGTGTTATTTTTGCCACATAATTAACTTCATTCAGTTAGCTTACAGTAGCACTGTATATTTATGGTGAAAGTGTATAAATGGCTGAAGCATGAAATATTCTTTTTTTTAGTAAAAACTATGCTAAAAACTATGCTATGCTAAAAAGCTATAAAAGTATGATATTTACCCACAAAGAAACCCCCCATGGCTAATAATGAAATGTGCTTATAGGAGTTTCTATAAATCTAATATTGTATTATCTGATTAAAACTGCAGTATCATTTTCCTTTTTGGGACTCAACCATCAGACAAAAGGTAACAATCCTAAACAAACCATGTTTTCTGCTGGCATCAAAGTAGTTGTCATGAAATGACATGACATTCCCGCTCAAGCTAATCATTTTTGCAGTGGACATTTGCCAAAAGAGGTAAAAAAAGAGCAAGTTGAGAAAGAAGAACAGAAATACTTTATGTACCCAAGAGAATCAGATCAGTTCCTTTAACTCACTTCTACTTTCTTTTCTCTTTTCCCCGTTTTATTCTCACTTCAAACATCCACCAGAGGCAAACATTAATAACAACACAATAGCATTTCCTTACCTTAAACATTTATGAAGCAACCGGTTTTGTTTGGGCTTGTCAGAAAAATTAATCTCAATGTGATACATTTTTATGATGGATGAGTCTAAGTGCCATTCATTACTAGGTTGTATAGCAACTGCCTCAAGTTTTGTGATGCAAGCTAAATTATGTATTCCATCCATTTTGCTCACTTTGAGTCAAGAAAATTATTCCCAACCTGGTCATGAACTGAATCTGTAAAATTCTGTATTTTGTATGTATTCAAACACATTTCCGTCTCTTACACCAATGAAGTAGTCACACGTATAAGCTGTCCTTTCACTGAGTCCACAGAAGGTTTTTCTAAAATTAGTGCTTCTTTATCAAGGGGTGCATTAGAGTTTCACACCCATGTATTATGCCTTAGCACAAAGCAATGTTTGTGCATGATAATGGAGGCTTCACAGCGGGAATCAAATAACTTCACCCCATAAATAAATGAGCATGTTGTTTCAGGATGATTGGTTATCTAATCACAAAGACGATGGAACAAATAGTAGGAGCATGCATGTTCAAAAAGCAAGCATGTAAAAACAATACCTTTACTATGTGTGAGCATGCAGTGTGTAATTACACTGACTCAAAACATGGAAACAAACACATTAGATACTACAGTGTAAACATAATTAACATACACAATGGTGTAATGGAAATGTAATTCTGGGTCGATATTATTGATAATCTTTCAAAGGACAGGCTTGAATATTGTTCCTTATTTGTATATTTTATATTTATTTTTTAAATAACAGGCAAACCAAGTGCCTCTGTTGGAGCATTGGAGCAGAGCAATCCTGAATGACGGAGAGAAAAAGAGACAAAGAGGAGAGATTGAGAGGAACTAAGACAGATCCACTGGAGAATGTTCAGATATACATGGGTGCACTAAAACGCAAATACAGATAAAAGTCAATTCTATCTCATGGAGAGAGAGAGAGAGAGAGAGAGAGAGAGAGAGAGAGAGAGAGAGAGAGAGAGAGAGAGAGAGAGAGAGAGAGAGAGAGAGAGAGAGAAGCATTTAAGAGGATATTTGGTGAATGGATCCTGTCAGATTGCATTGTGCAGAAATCCTCTTATACCTCAACATTTCAATTAGGTAAGAAAACGTTTTGGTGCGATGCACTTTGTCATTTTTGCAGAGGAAGTACAAGGTGCATGAGGTGGGATTTGTCACAGCAGTGACAGGCCTGCTTCACCTACATTATAATTCACTAGAACACACACACACACACACACACACACACACACACACACACACACACACACACACACACACACACACACACACACACACAAACACAAAGAAATCTCCCCCTTCCACCTGCCAAAGCCATTTCAAGTGACAACAGTGTTACACTTGATGCTACTTCAGTGTTCAGTGAGCAGTGTTGCAATTGAGTTTGTTCCACTGAAGAGGATCTGAAATTTAAACTCCACAAGTTTGTGTTGGGCTGCTGTCGTCTGTATGACAGCTAGAATTACACTTTGTGTCAACCTCTCCAAACTGACTTACAGTAATTACAATGCCAAATGTAGCAGCCCATTTTCATGTTTTTTTTTTTTTCATTTCATTCTCACCTTAGCATTTCGCTATAATTTTACCTTGTCTGTCACTATCTCCCTGACATACATGATAGAAACATGCATGATAGAAAAGAAAACATAAAACCTGTCTTAAATTCTGAAATTGTGTTTAAAAGGACAATTAAGGGTTCAAATATCTACTAAGTTTCTTTATAGCTATTCTAAAGTTTTTAACATTTCAGATGCTCAAGAGAATGGAGTGTTTTGTTTATCCATTCCGGTTTACAGTATTACAACTTGGGTCTTAGTTATGGCCATTATTTCTATGAGTTGTGGTAACATCACACTCAAAGTAACAGCTAAGATCTGGGAACATGGAGACATGATTGCAATAAAGTCAGAGGAAGTATGAAACATGAGTGGACCACCAAAGTTGTAATTAAGCAGAATAGCTGTCTGAAGCGGCCTACACATGATCCACAGTAAAACCGCTCCGCGCTGCCCATTATCCTTGGCGTCACGCACCACTTGGATTTGCTGATGTGCTCCGCGTTCAAGTTTAAAATTATTTCAACTTTGACCTTGTTGCCGCTGACCTTTCAAGGCACAATCAATTCCAGAACGTTCCCGTTTTGCCTCTTTGCTCTGTGCCCTACCTCGCGGTTTTGCTGCGGATCATGTGTAGGAGGCTTGACTATACAAAAAAACCTACTCACTTGCACCTCCCCTTTCTAATTTCTCACTTCTCCAGTCCATCACACTTCCAGGCAAGTTTGTGCTCTTTTCTCCTTCCCGCATCGTCTCACCATCCAATCTCTCTCCTCAAAGCATTTCACCCATTTTGTTATCTATTCCCTCAGTCTTCTTTACAAACCATTTGTCTCTTGTTACCTCTGCATCCCTTCTCCCCACAAACATTCTCTCACTTACTCTTTTACCCCTTTTTTCTCTGCCCATCTAGCCCTTCTGCTCCTTTCTTTCCCAAAACTCTATCCTGCCGTTCTCTTCCTCTCACCTTTCCCCCCCTCGCTCTATTCCCAGCTTCCCAGCTGGCTTTCATCTTCCCCAGGTTAGATTACTGTAAAGCACTACCTGTCTGCCAGCATTCCTGAAAGCTTTTCATCTCTGCTCCGATTCATCTGGGGAGACAGAGAGAGCTAGGGAGAGAGGGTGAGGAAGAGAGAGAGAGGAATGTGGAGGACTTGAGAGAGAGAAAGAGAAAGAGAGAGAGAGATAGAGAGAGCAAGAGAGAGGGAGAGAGAGCAAGAGAGAGGGAGAGGGAGAGCGAGAGAGGGCTGTGTTGTGCTGCAACTATGGATTTTAGAGCTTTAAGTGGTTTAACCTGCACCACACACTGCATTGGCTGATGGGAAATTTCCCCGCTGGTCTCTTGGCTGTCTGTGAAACGCCCACTCAGACCTGAAAGCATACCTCACTGGGGACAGACAAATATGTGCACAGACACACGCTCACGTTGGCAGAAGTAACTCTTTAAACACAAACAACTTACGCAATATAATACGCCATCACATACAAACAAACCAGCATAGTCTGAATGTACATTACACATGTGTAAGTTAACACAACAATATGCATATTAAAGTGAAAATAAAAACGAAGAAAATTGCCCAAAAGATGTTTAAAGAAGAGAGTAAACTGTAAGAAAAAAACTGATGACTGATATTATAACTTTTTTTCCCCCACTGTGCAGATGAACAAAAATACAGTCTACCAGACTTCACACACAGCCTTGGCAGAATGATGTATGTATGAGATGTAAATGCAACAGTAAATGTGTGTGTGTGTGTGTGTGTTTGTGTGTGTGGATAGTAGCACATATAAAGAATTGAAATCAAAATGTGCTTTCTTTAACCATGTTTGAACAGCAAATCTAAAATAGCCACTACTTTATTTAGTGAATCATCCTACGAATAAGGTCAGTATCTGGAGTTTAAGACAGTCTAAGCCACTTCAGCCTAGGGCTATAAACACATTATTATAGGTATTGATTAATTTATGTATTATGCAGTATGTGAGAGCATTTCAGCTATGGCTTCAACCTAACTCGGCATTCTCCTTCAGTCACAGTAACATCCAGATCTCATTGTACCAGCTCTATCCTCTATGATGGGGCTGTGTGATGATATGGTGCTCTGAAGTATTATGGCCATTCCTGCATGTGATATTTATGGACCTGCCAGTCTCCCAGCCCTACTCACAACTCCCACACCCTTTAATCTTACTGCTGTCATCTACTGTCATTGCCTTATGACTATGGCCTTGGCTAACTGCCAGCTGACACATAGGAAGTGTGTGCGTGCGTGAGTGAGTAAAGGGAGCGTACTCAGTGACAACACACAAGGAAACATGCTCTATGTTCATATACAGAGAACAAACCAATAATACATGCCAAATCACAGCCTTCGCTCCTAGTCCAATTCCTGTATGTTAGGCGCAACACACTAATTTGGTGAGAAAAATAGGAAGAGAAAGGAAAATACTTAAGAGAAAGAAACTAGTGGTGGGGAGGAGAAAACTGTCCTCCAAGCAGTACTTTTACACTAATGAATTAGCAATTTCTGAAAATAATAATTCTTTAGTCTTTGGCAGAAACAACTGTACCACCCCCACAAAGAAAAACCAAAATTACACATAATGAATACATTATCATGTATGTCATGATAATTCTTATAATCAAAGCTAACAGTATGTGGTGGTTATTGCCCTGAATATTATTCAGTTTTCTCAATAGGCCCTCAGAGGCTCTTTGGTTGATGTCCACAGCCTCTGTGTGCAGATTCAGAAATAACTTGAGGCAGATGTGCAGTATCACTGAATGAATGAATGAAAAATTTTGCATGCACACACAAGCACAAGATACATTAATACAGACAAAGACAAGAGCCGAGCCTTACCCTGTTATGATAAGCATTTATCACTAAAGCCTTTCACAAAACAGCTAATTTGTCAGGCTCTGTGGGAAGCTTGTTGTTACTGTAGAAGTGAAATTGCTGTGATCAGCCAAGTAAGTAATTATAAAAACAAAACACTATATTGTGCAAAGTTGGAAAGCAGCACTCTGCAAATTCTCATGAATAAGACTACACACAATGCCGTTTACAGAGTTGCAGCACAATATTGTGCATCATGTAATGAACTTTGAAGATATGGGTAATGTCAAATATTATTATAAAGAATTGTCTCAAGCAAAGAGTGCAAGCTACCAGGACACAGAAGGTAAAGGTCAATCTCCTTAAACCTGGATCCTCCTTAAAGATACTACATATATAATTTATAACTTCTGGCAATATAATTTTTATTCAGTAAATCTGCCCAATGCCAAACACTTTACAATATTCCAAACAGACCATTGTCAGGGTCTCCTCCTCAAAGTAGCAGCCACAGGGCTAAATGGTCCTGCCTTTCTCCAACATCTAGAGTGGGTTAATTGCACAGTCTGGGGGGTGAGTGCTGCTTTGGTGCCTTAACTTTGGACACAGACAGATGGGTTCGCTCACCCTTTTCCTCTCTCTCTGACTGTCTCTGGGATAAAAGCTAAGTATCATTATCTGTCAGGAAGTCTTCAGGTGGACCTGCTGAGTAAGCACATTCACCAGCCTCATCAATTTTCTCTATACATCTTTCCCATTGTTATGGGTGTGTTACGGGAACTAATACTGCCAACATGGGAAAACCAGTATATGTATTCCTAATTGTGTATTCAATCAATTGCTGCATTATTAAGTTGCTGGCACTGTGGTGTTTAAAGTGCAATCAATAAATGCAATTTATACCACAAAATACACTGCTGCATTTTTTCACTAGCTGCCATTGTGTGGTAATAGTAAAAGGGATTATTGTTGTCACTACTCAGGTAGCTTGTGTAACGTCAGTCTTTGGGGAAATTAAAAAAAAATTCCCCGTATTCATTCTGCTTTGCAACCCCTGCAACTTACATACTGAGTGACTGAATGACTGATGCCGTGTGCACTGGCTGGGGGGGAAGGCACAAACTCAAATGACTGGCTTCTCTCCTGTATAACTAACCTCTTCAGACCCAATAACTGCAGCATGAGCTTCTCACTTGTAATTGAAGCTGTGTGTGACCTTCTAACTGAACTACTTTAGTTTCTTCAAATACAAACAGTAAAAATAACAAATTGGATTGACTATGTTTCTTAGTCTTGTTTTTTTAAATGCAAACCATAATCAAAGTAGTACTCTCACAATAGTCAAAATGCAAACAGAGACTGACCAATGTTTTTCTTCAAGCATTATACACTGCTCAGCCTAAGATATGTTTTTTTTTTCAGGAATATGAGCATGTCCATGTTTTCTGGCAGTAGTTGAGATCTTTGGGCACTAAATATGTCTCTTACAATTCAAAAGACAGTTGATAACCATCACAACACTCTTTGTGGAGACAGATGTTCTTTTCTCCTGTCTCCTTTTCATTAATTGCAGCCGTAAATGAGGAAGCAGCTATTCTAGTATCAATTCATGACCATTTTAAGACAAGGGGAGAACATTTCTCTTTATCATTAAAAATAGAGTTAGGCTTTGCTGTCGGCTTCCTGACTCATTTTAGAAAAGTCACACTGAACGGTTGCTGAGGTTGCCGTTGCAGACATGTGTCTCGGGTAAGCAAGAGAGAGAGAAAGAGCAACGTTCTAACACTGGGTTTTACAGGCTGCTTTTTCCAAATGCAACTCCGCTATCCCTCTGCAAAACCTTGGCGAATAGGCGGGGGATCTTCTATGCTAATTTTACGGTCAAAGCCAATGTCTGTCTTGCTGGCTGCTGGTCTGCACTTGTGTACTGATATTGCGAAAACTTTTCACCTCAACAAGAAATATCATCGCAAGATCTTATAGGACAAGATCTTGTCACAACTCTAGTTACTGTAGAAACCTTTAAGCATCCAATACTACTGAACTATCTGTACTTACTAATAAAAACTTGCTCTACTGATGTTAAACAGCAAAAGAGACACAATTTGATATTTACAAATATAGGATCACACCAATACCCTCAAAATCAATAAAGCTTCCAAGTCAACGTTGACCCTTCATCCTTCATTCCTAGCCCCTGACTGTCCCATTTAAGCACAATCATTTTCATCTCCCAGGAGCTATGTGTTTTAGTAAGCCTGGTCTCAGGCCAGGAGGTGAGGGCTCTAAGAGGGGACTGGTAGAAGGATTAGCTTCCATATCCTCCTCCAGCTCTTTACCATTTTAATGAGGCAGAGCTAGAGGGTCTTTCTTCTGCCCCAGCCATCTGTGTCATATTCTGGGCTTGGGGACAGAGTACAGCTGTAGGGGTTCAGGGCTGGTTCTAATACAGCACAGCCATTGTACGGGGAAATGGAGTGAGATATGGGGCTGATGAGAGATGAATGAGGAGAGGTGTGCGTATGAGAGAGAAACAGACAGAGACAGAAGTATGTAGGTGTTGTATATGAACGTGTCCGCACATACCTCTATGTGTGTCTTCTCCCAGAATAAAAGAGTAATTTACGCCTTTCTATGGGCACCTCCAAAGCTCCCCTGGTATGCACCCCGATCACACAAAGAGGGCACATATGGATTAGCTCTCTATTGAAGGAACTGTAATTACCTGCTGATATGAATATTATTACTAATGGGCAAAAACCTGACAATTTTCCTTTTTTTAAAACTCCACAAAAAACAGCCAGGTGAATGGTAAGAGTTAACTAAGCAGGGAGAAAAATTGGATGGTAATGTTTTTTTTGCAACATCCCTTTCACAAAAGACAACGAACACGAGGCTAAGTCAGTGAAAGGGCAACTGTCTGGGACTGTATTATCCTGGGATTTAACATATAAGCAAATGCTTCCAAACTACTTTTGTCTGCTTCTCTTCAAATTACAGTTAACGGCCATACATTGTGTAGTGGATTCTTTCAACCAACTGTAAAATAAAAGCTGTTGACAGAAAGTATTAGATGAATCATGGCATTGCAATCAACAGGACGTGTGTGTGTTAATGTATTCAATATTGGTTAATTGGCTCTGACATACGCTTGCAAAGCCACCTGGGTATATGCAAGGCAGATGTCTATTAGATGCTTTAAAAGGAGGACAAAGCTACTGCAACTGGGGTGAAAGAATGGACAATAAGCCATTGGGCTGCCATAGGGCTTGACAGGGACGGACAGTGGTAAAAGCAAAGAGGCTGAGAGCTCTAGTGGTGTGTGTAAAGATCAAAGATTTGTGTGAGCACACGGATGTGCATGTACTTGTCTATGCGTCCATGGGCACAAACATCCAATGACACCTCAAAGAAATCTATTCTGATTTTTTTTTTAGAATCTATAAAACCCCACAGCAAAACAAAACTGCAGTCACAGCAGGGGGTCTGCGGGAGTCCTCTCTATTGGACAAAAGGTCTGTCACTCATCACAGGGGGTCAAAAGGGTGGTCAAAACTCAAAAAAGGGCTCAATGGCCCTTTGGGACTTCACACTCACTAGCACACACACTATGAAAGAATGCATGGCTAATCAACCTTGGAAAAAAACACAAATAACCTTGAACTGATGTTCTCTGTGTGTGTGTGTCAGTGATAAAGAGTTTTATGAAAAGGAACTAGACCAGCCAAAGAATGCTACTGATGTGAATGCATGCAGCCATCGCTATTGAATTGGCTATAATGGAGTCCATAAGAGGAGTCATTGATACAGGCCACTTCACAGTGGTTTTGGCATTGAGAGGCTGAGACTGAGAACTATTTCACAGCCAAAGACACTTGGCCTTGGGGCAGAAATGCCTATGGAGTAGGCATAGGCTCAATGCTATGACCTAAGGGTGTCAAAGGGCATAGAACACAATCATGTTCTGTCACTAAAGCTTTACAATTACATAGGCTTTGTCTAGCTGTCACAATCTTTCTCACGCATACATTGAATAACTTCAGAAACAAGTGGCAAGCACCCATTCCAGTCAACCAAACCTCTCTGTAGTCATATCCTGAACAGCTAAGACACACTTTTCTCTGAAATTCTTTGCTCTTTTTCTATATGCACTCTTCATATTTCCTTTTACCCACCCAATAACCTTTTCTACTAATGCCCCTCTTTATCTCTCCCCCCCTACTTCCACCACATGTTATTTCTCACACTACACTTTTGTCTGCAACCCTCTGCCAGACCCTCACCTCTATTCTGCTCACCTGTACTCTCTTATTATTTCCTCAACAAGGCTGTTTCCTCTATGTTCAGGCCCTATAGTCCCAGGGAAAGCTAAATCACAGCCAGCCACAGGCGCTAAATAAGAACAAACGCCTCTGCTTTACCTGGGCAGCCTCCCTTAGGGGACACTCAGACTAGAAGACAGCTAGAATTCTCTCTGTATACACCCTCCCCAGCTCCCCTCACTCTCTGCACTGTGTAATTGAAAAACACAAGGCCCATAGGCCTTTACTTTCTCGACTAAAGAAATAGGGCATATGCGTCAAATGGAAAGTAAGAGAAAGGGACGGTGTCAAGGAGACAGTGAAAGTGCAATGTGAGAAAAGTGAATTGAACAATAAGGCAGTCACTAAGGCATGTATGTACCTGGGTACTGGAATGTTTATGCGCACCATGGAGCACTGTTTTAAAGAGGGTAGAGGGCAGTAGTTGAGAAAATAAATAGAGCGGGAAGAAAAACATATAATTATATAATCTTAAAGATCTAATGAGAATAAAGATGCATAGAATACTGGGAATTTCAAACTTCCATGAAGCTGTTTGACTCCACTTTGTGGGCCTGGTCCTATCTAGGGCTATCAAAACTAGCCAAAAATTACGTTTGAATATTAGTTAAAAAAAAACACAGAGGTCCGACTATCTATTTTACGCTTACTACTAGTATAACGCTAGTCCACTCTCCCTCTTTCTCCCTGGAATGCCTTCACAGAGCCGATCATAGTTTCGTCTTAAACAACCAAGTCTCTTGCTGTTCAATGAATTTGTCCAATATTTTTTTGTTTCTCTGCAGTTAAAGATTTATGTTAGCATCTCTGTGGCGTCTTCTTCTTTGCGCTCGTTGTTTGTTTACTTCCGGTAGCGGCAGAACATCCTCAAAACGCCCAGAAAGAACTGGAGTTCCTGGTAAGTGTAGAGATCAGTCAGAGTCTGAGCTGTCACGCAAACAAATAAATGCACACTTGGTGCTTGCAAGGCATAGCTCCTACTGGGAATACAGCATTAAGTGACAAAGTTACAAGCTGAGACATGCTTGATGTTACTCTATAAAACTCTATCTGTCCAATTTGATTTCCAACTTGTCTGACACTAAAAGATAGACTCTGCATGTGCAGAAAATAAAGGAGAGGATGTGCAGAGGGGTGCTTGCAGGATCCTCCATCCTGCTAATTTTTTATTTATTTCAGAAAGCAGGTGTGTATTAATTCCCCGTACTACTACTGATAGGACACAAGCAATGGGGCTCTCTCAGAACTCTATTCACACACATACGCCCTCACGCACAAAATAGTAGCATGTGCACATGAGGGACATACACTACATGCTGTACGTGCAAAACACCCTTGTACATCTTTTAGTTAACAGTCAAATCAACATCAGTCGAGTCATAAATGTCCAACATGTTTGTCTTAAGCAACCACTCTAAGGCTAGATCTGCATACATATGATGCCGGTGTGTGACTAATTATTAATTTCTTCTTTGTGTATTAGTGTGTGTCACTGCTCCTGCCTGACTGCTTTGCATTCTCATCTCTCCCTCTCATGTCGTGCACACAGATGAAAGCGGGACTTGTGTGAAATTAATTGGATATGTTTGTAATTAGGGGCGAGAAAGGGAGAGATGCATGCAAGCCTCCTTTTGTTTTGTCTGTTGCGCCTAACAACAGCACAGGAAAATAAAAACTGATTACACGGAACACTAATTACTATGGAATTATCCCCCTCACTTCACAGGGTTAATTCTTATTGTGTGTGTTAAAAAAATATTTCCTGTGAAAGTGTGTGTGTGTGTGTGTGTGTGTGTGTGTGTACTGCACTCATACGCATACATACACACAGATGCAATTTGTTTGCCTTGTTCTACATGGCTATGGGCACACACTTTGGTGCTACAATCAGTATGCTATTGACCATTAGCCAGATCACAGAGAGGCATAAACTCGGAATGGAAAGTAATGAAATATTTGCCTAACAAGAAATTGGCTTGCTTGTTTGTTGGTGAAACACAGTGTGGCACGTGCTTTCAAAATGGACACAGCTGAAGATTTGCTTTTAGGCAGGACACTAACTAATGAGCTCCGAGGTCCATGGACTAACAAGAACCTTTTCTCTCAATTTTGTTTAAACTTGCCAGACCGTATGTATGGTATATTTCAAAATATCCAGAATATTTAACCTTTCCAACAGTAAGAAACACTGCACAAAGGATGGAAAATGGAATATCTTCCATCAGCAGAAATAGCTAACCATGGAAAAGTAAGATTTAAAAAATTAGAGAGTATAGGAAAAGGGAAACATCATGGTACAACCAAGGATAGTGGGCTTAACACTCTTAGAATGTGTGGTTAAAACCATTTAACATCTGGGTATATTTACATTTACAAACTTAAATCTTAACATCTAACTCACAGCTTAAGAGAGATCTTTAGAATGTTGCAGTGAATGGCAAGGGACCATGAGGTCAGAATCCTTTTATAAACAAGGCCAGGCAGCTATTAATATTTTTTCAATAAACTGCTCTCAATGTACTTGTGTTGGTCTAAAAAGTCAAGCTCTGCTGCCAAATGAGCACAGTCGTGCTTTTACTGTGCCTGTTTTCCAGTTATTTTTGCTCTTTGCTAAGCAGGGAGAGTTGGTAATAAGTTGGTCAATTGTTTGGATTTTTCCATTCATGTGCAGTGTGTATGCCTTCCTGTTTGTGCCTAAAATACCATCCGATTACCAGCCCCATGTTTTTAATACTTAGTGGTGTTAATAAGCTTATCCTCCGGCAGCTTTTATACAAACAAACACAGACCGACACCAAGAGACTAACTATAAAAGCATTTGAGGCTTTTAGAGTAAGCTTCTATTGGCATGGGGACATAAAGAGGTCTATGTATATATACACACACATGCATCATGATAGGTAAAAACCTGTGCAAGTTGCAACACATTATATGACAACTCAATCTGAATTCTGTTACTTTCGGCCCATTCAATCGACACCATCTGGTGTCACAACTGTAAAGTAGTTTCAATTTATTGTGGGTGATACACAGCATATATTATCAAAAGGTTAATATGAACAAGAATATGTTTACTGTGCTAATAGAGTTTGCACCACTCATCAGAAACCTGGAAACAGATTTTTGTTCAAATCAAAATCAATGATAAACAGTTTGCCTCATACTTATACATTTTCTCTTTTTCTCTGTATACTCCTCCTAAAACAACACAAACACCAAGCCAAGCAGATAGATGACAGCATGCGCAAATAAAGCATGTGCACTCTGATTGCAAACATAGCTCATTAATCTATTTTTCCACTGAGATGGACCTGAGGGGGAGACCCTCTTCCCTGCAGATTACAGAAAAGGAAGAGTGGATCCCTCTAGACCTTTGTTTCTCTCTTTTTCTCTCTCTCCTTCCTAAATCCCTCTGTTGCATGGCTCGGCTTGCCCCATGTTACCATGGCAACAGGAACTGGTGCAGCATGGCGAGGACTATGGAGGGAAAAAAGAGAGGAAAAGAGGAAAGGGAAAGTTCACCTGCAGTCCCCTACCAGCAGGAGAAACCCTGAGGAAATTTAGTAGAAGAGAGGAGGAGACAAGAGTTCATCCCCAACTTCCTTTCTCACACAAACAGATTTGTCCTTTAGCATCAACACTGACTTGTCCTTCAGTCTCTTCCTCTATTATCTCCATTCTCTGATCCTTTATTCTGCCCGCCGCTTCTTTCAGTTCCTCCCCAAATCTTTGCCCTTCCAACCTTTTCTTCCTACTCTTTTTCCCCCCTTCTCTCCCTGCCTCCTCCAACCCCTGGAATGAATTAGTAATGACAGTGGTTTGGGTCGACAGTGGTGAAGGAGAATTGTAATTATAAAAATGTCACTCCTGGTTAGGCCAAGAGAATGAGAGGGACCATTACTGTCTGTGACATCTGTACTTTGTTGGAGAGATGGAAGAGAGAACTAGTTCTGCTTTATTTTATTTACCGGGTCATATCAGTCATTTATGTAACTTGAGAGCATGTTGTTATAGTGAATTTCTTTTTACATCACATCACGTCACGTCATGTTTGAGAGAAATATTTGGGCTTGAAATGTCACCTGATATTATGTGGCACACATAAAATTGACTGCTGGATCTCCCATGCCTCAGTTTATTTTCACCCAGCAACTTTGTTATGTATTGTGATATTCATAACATTTGAACATTTGTATTTTTAAAGCACTTTAGATGCAGAAGGAGATACACTAGAAGAGGTTGACAAATGATAGTATGCTATTTGATTGTCTACCAAAAATAGATAAAATAATCTGGATGTTCATGTTTTAAGAAATTCTACATCCCAGATATTCACACGACCTTGTGTGAAGATAGGACTTGTGTTGGAGTGGTGTCAGGTGCAGTGCATTAGAACACTGCCATTGAACCAGAAACACAAGGATCTAGGCCCTGCATCGGCAAGCATCCACTGTGCTGGGGTGTCTTTGAGAATGATTCTGAACACGGCTCCAGAGCTACTGTTGTTCTGCAGATGATCCACTTTGACCAAGAAAAAAGCCAATTCCTTAATGATCAATGATATCAAAAAGTTACATTTCTCATGCTCACCTACAGCATACTTGCAATATACTATTACACATTTTATAGTGATAGTAAACATGCTCCCTTATCATAATTCCCACAATAATATGATATGAGAAACGTACGTGGCTTTGGAGCAGTGAGTAATAAAGTATATCTATATCATTGCTGGTTAGAATCACAAGTAAAAGGTAGAGCTGTCACACTGATGTAACAATCTGACCTGAACAGGGCCAGGGTGCCGAGACTCCCATCAGACTGATAAAGATGTTCATAAAACGATTTATATTGGCTGTCACAGGGTGCATAGATTCATATCAAGCGCATATAGATGCAACATCCATGCACATGCACAACTACACACAAAGATAAAGATGGAGAGACAGACACATCACACATAAGCCAAGCTCCTTCTCCCATTCATCTCCCTATTTATGCTAGCAAACCGACTGTGATCTGAGTGATCTCAGCAGCTGATTCTGGTTCAGATTTGAGGTATTGGATGACAAGAGGAAATCACATAGAACCCAGATATGATCAGATTCAGGGACATCCTCTAATGCCTTGCACCAAAACACAACTGGATCACATTTTGACACATAACACAGGCAGCCTGCTTATCCCATCATTACTGCAGCTCACATTCCCTTTGGAAGACCACATAACCCAATTACCAGCATCCTGTTTTTGACAAAAACAATATATGTGTGTGTGTGTGTGTGTGTGTGTGTGTGTGTGTGTGTGTGTGTGTGTGTGTGTGTGTGTGTGTGTGTGCGCGTGCGATATTTCAGATAAGTATTACTGCACTGGGATGAATCCTCCTAAAGGCCGCTCATCTATATCCCTCCGTACAACATATCTTTTTTTTTTAAGACATTTAGACTGTCTGATACAGTCTGATGTCACATTTAAAAAAAATGTTTGTATGGTCATTAATTGAGGTTTATATTTGCAGAGGAATATAAATATGGATTCTAGGAATCATCAGATTGTGTTGATGAAACCTGAGTTGACGGAGTCTTAACCATTATTAACTGTTGCTCTTTTTGCAATAGCATTTGCTGTCACACAATCCAATAGTGATCTAACATGTAAACACCAGTATTGCCATGGCTACTATCAGTGTGCTGATGTGGGCCACAGACACCACACAGTACGCAATCGCAATTGAAAGTGCAGGATTATAAATCATGTTGTTGATCACCATGAACAGTATTAATCAATTCTTAGCACATAGGCTACACTAAAATGATATAAAGTTTGAATAAAGACAATACAATCTGAGTTTTATACCAAAAGAGCATCACAACAAGAGTATGTTGTAAACATCATACTTTAAAAATGTATCTAAAATTGAGAATTGAAAGAGTGTAAAAAGACAGGGGAAAGATGAGGTACCGAGACACAGATGGGACTGCAGGAACCATTGAAATAATAAACTCCATCAGTGTCCTTGTCACTGTTGAGTTATACAACAAAATGCAAAAACAAGATAGTTGATTAGATTAAATGCAGTGGATGTTGGATGAAGAGGTGTTATAGTGCAAAACCTATTAATTAACAGAATCCATTAGTGTTTAAATGAACAGTAGAAAGAATACAAACAGGATAGACCAATTACGATGTACTGACCTGATGCAGCACATGTAGGTTTGATATCTGTGTTTGTCAAGTACTCAGAAATTAATGTATGTAGATTATGCGTGTGCACCCACTGTCATGTGCGTTTCAGAGGCTTACAAAAATCAGAAACACAACATTGCTGAGTGTTATCAGGCCTCTTTCAAGGTTGCCATGCGCTACTTTAATTAACAAACACTGCCAGAGGGAGGCTCCACTGATACAAGAGCAACAAACCCAAATTCTCTATCAATGTTCCAACAACATTGCTGCAGGCCGGTAATATTTATGTTGTTTCCACTGAGATGCATCAACAATGAATCAAACTGAAAGAAAATACAGGCCCTTTTAAACTTCATGTGGATGCATGGTGATTGGGGAATTAATTTAACACAAATACAGTTCAACATGCCAAGGACACATTTAAAAATACTTTTAAGGTCAAGTTGTTATTGTGAGACACACATGTCTACAGTGTGTATACTGTATGCAACTTTTTTGTTGTTTGAAACTTCAAAATGAAAAAGATTTCTGACTTGATTAGGCCAAAATGGTTTATTTAGAAAAATATTTTTTCCTTTTTGTGTGTGTGAGAGAGTAAGTGAATGTGTGAGTGTGTGTGTGGTGAGTGTGTGTGTGTGTGTGTGTGTGTGTGTGTGTGTGTGTGTGTGTAGAGAGAGAGAGAGTGCCCACTGATGTCTGAAACATGTCCTTGAGCAAAGCAGCGTGCAAAGAACAGAAGATAAGGGCCGTCTGTGCACACACACCTAAGAATTAATCTTTGACACAATAATTCATAGACATACAGCTAAGCTATCTCTCTCTCATACATACACATGCATCCATGCACAATCATCTAGATATGGTCCTTTAAATTTTCTCTGTGCAACAAAATAGTCACACAGAGCCAAAGAGGGCACCAGCAATGCCCTGATCACAAACACTGTTCTACTATGTCCCTATCACATACAAACACCACTATACAATACAATATATTGCCAGAGAGACTTCTTTTGGTCTATTCCAGCTCTCGTTCCATTAACCCTCTCAAATTGTTTGTATCCTACAGGAATACCCTCCACTTGCTTATTGTTGTCCTTACACACAAGGACTGTAAACTGTAAATATAATAATAATAATAATAATAATAATAATAATGTATACTTCATTAGATATTTAGATTCACAACATTTAAAAGTGACACTTTATTGTGTATAGAGAAGAAAAACAAAGAAATAATGGTACAGTGGATCTGACACGAGTTGGCCAACAGATAACAGATTTGACTTGAACTATAATAAGAATAAATTAATAGGAAAAGAATTATATATATATATATATATATATATATATATATATATATATATATATATATATATATATATATATATATATATATATATATATATATATATACATACATACATACATACATACATACATACATACATATATATATATATATATATATATATATATACACACATACATACATACACACACATACATATATATATATATATATATATATATATATATATATATATACATACATACATACATACATACATACATACATACATACATATATATATATATATATATATATATATATACACATACATACATACACACACATACATATATATATATATATATATATATATATATATATATATATATTAAAATTCCCACAATTATATAAAGTATTAGAAGGATACACAGGCCTCCTCACTATAGCAATGGAAGGGACTAATGAAATATTACTAGAAAAATCCATGTTTGAAGACCGGAAACAAAAGGCAACAACTCAACAAGGTGTGGCAGGACATATATGAAGCCTTGTAAATTTAATGGCTAAGAAATAAGGACTAGGTATGGTGACTGAGAGCGTGGAGAAGTGTGTGTGTGTGTGTGTGTGTGTGTGTGTGGTTGGGTTTGTGTGTCAACAGTGTGGGGAGATGTTTATGTTAAGGTAAGAGTATGAGCATGTTTAAGTGCAGTTTAAGATTCTGTGGAGTAGAGGTATACTGTTACTAGTAGGAGTGGTACTCTGAATGGAGTATGAAATTACACAATATGTATTACTTCTTGATGGAAATAATAAAAATAATTATAAAAAAAAAGAAGAAACAAATCCCTCTTCCATTATTCTCCCTTATCTCCCTTTACAGTTTGCCTCTGACCCAATGCTGCCTCTCTTCTTTCTCCCACTCTCCGCTTCAAATCCTATTCTCCCTGATGGCCTCACTCTGTTGAGCTCCCCGACATGCAAGCGGAAGAAGAGAAGAGCAGTAAAACACAAAGGGAACAAGAAAAAATAAAATAGAAAAACAATGATATAGAGAGAGCTCCTTCCCCACTACAGAGTTCAGAGAAACAGAGGAAGAGAAGAACAGGGAGAAAGGAAAAGGAAGAAGAATGGTAAAAGGTAGAACATGGTTTGCCAAAACTAATGTACATGTAATGTAAACATCACTTACTAATGTACAAACAACACTTATACAACTAACCTACAACAAAAACCTACTGTACTTAAATACAGTGAACCAAATCACAAGCCTACTGGAAAGCTCTGTCAAAAACATTTGTTCATGTAACAGGCATGCCATTAAACCATGCCGAGTTGGATTAGGGAAGCGAAACAGGCAGCGAGGATGATGAAAACAAATGACAACCTTGATGAAAAGTAAGCAACAAAGGTAAGAGGAGAAATGTAATTAAAATGAAACCAGAACATGTTCAAAGACAATTCAATGAGAAATATTAACTGAAGAGAAGCAGATATGCAGATTGAATGTGGCAAAGCTAACTGTAATGCAACATACGATTCTCTGAACATAGAGAAAAGAAGGAACAAAGGAAGGAGAGAGCAAATAGAAACAGGAGAAGAGAATAGAGAAGAGCATGTTTCCTCTAGTGCTGGGTCCCCATGTGTCTAACAGTCCAATGGATGATTTATGGCGAGCGTTGTCTAGCACTGTAATTGGCCACCATGTTGGTTCCCAGTGTGGGAATGAGAGCATGAGCGAAGCGGAAATATCTCAGGACATGTGTGAACTATCTCCAAATAGCAGCAATCTAAAAAGAGAAGTAGATGGTAAGGGGTGAATAAGCTGACAGGGAAAAGAGAGGGATGAGGGAAGCACAGTGAAAGACAGAGGCCACACTAACAAAGGCAGAGTGTGGCAGACAACCTTTTTGCATTGTTCTCTCTCAGCATCCAGCGGGGTGAAAATAAAAACTACACATTTACAAACAACAAGTATACCTCTATTTCACACACATACACACATCTTAATTGTCATCTAAACATCTAATCAACATGTCTGTGTCCAAAGACATAGTTACAACCATGTATTGCGTGTGTTCGGCAATAAAAGGTAGTGCATCATGGGATAGGATCCACTCCCAAGAGACTGCGGTTTTGGGGAAGAGGACAAGGTTTAAACAACACTAACATTTTGGATTTAGACCTGTCTTAGTTTTTGAAAACTAAAAACCATAAAACAAAACTAAAATGATTGATGATGATGAAAGTATTTTTTGAAACAGATATTTATGTAAAAATATCAGCCCTATCAAGACTTTTTGGTTTCATTCGGGTAAGTAAGTTATGGCTATACAGCGCCAAAGAAATACTACTTTGTCATTAAGTTCCAGCAAATAGGAAGGGACCAAAAAGCATTAACAATGTTTTTATTAAGTTCTAATAAGAATGAATGGGCCACAATGCTTAAATGCCTCATCTAGTGTTAAATACAGTACACATTCTAGAGTCATAGGTAATAGTAACATCAATGTAGCTAGAGTTTGATGCCGTTGCAATTATCTATATTTACATATATTTTTACAGTAATGAAATCAATCATTTTTTTAAAGTCGGTATCCCATATAATCCACTTTTGTAGTATGACTCTTCATACACAGATAAATGATTGAGCATATTCAATCATCTGCTTGTCCTAGTGGGCATCCATGTTTGAAGTCAGAGCCTGTCGCTCTGATGTGTAAATAACATTGTTACAAAGTTTGGTGTTTAACTGATGGTCTTTTGCGAAATACATCAAAGGGTCTGTGTCTTTAATCTTCCCATCCTGGAACTGGTTTAGTGCATACACACATGCACATGTGCACACACCATCATCCACCCACCTATGCATATACACACATAGAAAAGAAGACAAGGGAGAGAAAAAACAACTGCACTGCCATCCAAAGAGTCAAGCCAGATAAACTTCTGCTTCTTTCCTGCTCTTCCTCTGATGCACCTCCAGCACTCCCTTCTTACTTGTTCCCTCCCTCCTCTTTTGTCTCCACTTTTCCCACCAGTGCTGGCACTCAGTAGAGAGAAGATGTTCTCGCTATTTTCTCTGTTTGAGTGGACCAGGCTAATAACTTCTCTCTTTAATGAGCATGTCGTGGTCCTTGGCTCTGCTCATTCCCCAAACACACCCTCTCCAAAACTGGCAGCTTTCTGGGCAGGGGGTGGTTTGGGCGTCTGTGTGAACATGTTTGTGGGGAGAAAAGGAAGTAGAGAGGGAGATATTGTTGCTATAGCAATAACTCCTCTCTTAAATGAGTGAATGTTATGTTCCCCTGCATTCTCTGTCTCTCCTAACACAGCCTCGAAAATTGATAGTTTCTTGATGGATGGAGAGAAGGATTACGAGGAGAAGAAAGGAGAGTATGGCGAAAAGTGACGCAGTTAGTGATACGAATTAAGTGAGGAATGAAGGAAGAAAAAGAGAAAATTAAGGAAAAAGAAAGTAAGAGTAAGAGTAAGCGAATAAAAGAAAAAAATATGGAAGACAGACTGAACTAAACCAAACACCTTCAAATAAGCAGTAAACTAAAGCCGTGAAAGGTTTGGAACATACAGCCTCAGATACAGACACATACTTGATGTATAAATGCCAGCATCCATGCACACACACACACACAGCCTGGGGCTACACCGTCAATCCACAAAACCCTTCTCACCAAACTGTAAGCCCCTCAACCGTCCTTTCACTAGCCCACAGTGATTTCCAAACCCTCCACTGATGTTGCATCACAGCTACTATCAAGTTGATGACATCACAGACTTTCCTTGAGGTATAGCTCAGTATTGTACATAAGACACCGCATACACCACCAAAGCTCCTCATAGCCCGAAGCTGGTGAGAAAAGGCTGATTTGCATAATGGCCAAGCTATTAGCAGGTAAAACAAATCAGCCTGTCACCATTTAGTAACCCTTGCTATTTCATAGGCAATAAAAATACGATATGTAATCTCCCACCAGGAGAATAAAAGCATCATTTTACCACAAGGTCAAAATATCAACCAATTATAGTTAATTTTTTATGTGGCAAAGGATATTACTTTACTGTGCAGGTAGAATGTTACTAAGAAAATTATATGGAAATAAACATTGTTATAGCCTATTCTAAGAACTGTGACAACAGCCGTGGGGCACACACACACACACACACACACACACACACACACACACACACACACACACACACACACACACACACACACACCCTCAGGTCCAAACTTCTGTCTAAGCAGTAATGAAACCTGCTTAAAACTTTCTGCCGGATGCAGGTGTGGATGAATATTCATGACCAGAGCGTGTATCAGGTTGCCTTTCCAACCACTATTGTGTGAGTGAGACTGTGTGTGTGTGTGTGTGTGTGTACTTAGTGTGCTTCGTATATCTGTGTCCTCGTGTGGGTGGAGAAGTGGCAATTGCTCAGAGAGGAACAACTAAAGAAAGACAGGGTGAAAACAAAAAGCAGACCAATCGCAGTTCTGAATATTCATAAGGTGTGGAGTGACTCACAGTAAATCAGCAGGAAAGCACAGGAGGTGGGGGGTTTGTTCCACTAATTCCTGTTCAATCAAGTTTGATATAAGCTTGGAACAATATTGCATATGTGGTTTTTTAGTACTTTTTCTACAGCAAGTGCTTCAAAGCAGAGACTTTAGAAGGTGGTCTTTTAAAGCACATAATAGAGCTCTGTAGCAACCGCTATGCATTTTAATCATCATAACTTTAATCAGGGTAACTAGAAAAGTTCAGTAAACTGGAAAAGTGAGGAAATATAAGCTCAATATGCAAAAATGGCTAACAATGTTCACGCTAGACTTTTAAAGAAATATGAAAAATAGGACCCATGATGCAGAAATAGAGCAGAATGAAGAGTCAGCTACTGGCCATAATTTCTATAGGTTTTCATAACATTTTACTCACCAAAGCAACTGCTGTGCTTTGGGAAAATGGTGGCATTGGTTGAACAAAGAAAAAAACGATCAGACAGGCTAGTAAACAAGCCAAAAGCTTTGTCAGATTATCTAAACTACTTTGTTTGGAGGTGAAACCAAAAGTGAACACACCCAAAATGTCCTTATAATCCCTCATTGCACAGGTGTGTGGACAACGATGGTATATAGTTAATCAAAGGTGAAGCAGGAAGCTGGTCTATGAACTGTGATTTACGGATATTTTGCGTGATGAATTTAATGTTTTCCCTTGATTTCTCTTCAAAATACATTTGTCTAAGCTAGAGCTTTACTTAAAAGCTGTATGACTGCCTGTTCCCTTCTGTCCCTTGCCCTGTTGGACTTTATTATTATTTTTTTTAAATTGACATCGCCACCTGCCGAGATTCATTTACAGCTGTGACTTTACTGATCGAAATGAAGAAATAATAACGGCCATCATTTCAAGGACAACAAAACAACTAGAGAAAGAGAAAGACTGCTATCAACTATATAACAGGCAAGGAATATAGTAAAATATGACATAAAAACAAAACATTAGCAAGCATATATCGTAGATATTACAGTTCACTGTGCTTTCTCTTTGTTAGTCTCTCTTTCTCTCTCTCACCCACATCTGCTTCAAAGCCTTCTTCTACTGAATAGGGAGTTTTATCAAAAACCTGGCCTCCAAAAATCTGAGGGACACGTTTCCAAAGGGCTACACAAATACACACTTGCATTCATATTGTACACACAGGCATGGACACTATCATACTAAAACGCTGTCAGGCAACAATAAAAAGACCAATAGTACATTTTCTCTGATCATAGTGTATTTCCATAGTAACATTGTTTAACAGCTGGTTTGCATGCCAAAACTATGCTGGTATTCACCATACATAATTTAAGCCCCATTTAGATGAGCTTTGTCCACTCAGTGATCTATTGGGGCCAATGGCAGTCATACATATTTTAAAAGCAGGATGGGGCCATAGACTGAGAGATGTAGTTGTAAATTGAGTACTGGAAAGGTTCAAATATCCATGTGGCATTAGGTGCAAAGAGTAAGACTGAGGAAAAGATGAGGATGGAGTTGAAAGAGGAAAGAGTAGTGGAGAAAACCTAGCACACAAAGAGACAAAGAGGGGTGAAGAGAAATGTGAATTGTGAGGAGAAACAGAAACAAAAATCTTATTATTTCACCCACAGAGAGAAAACAATAAATTATGTATGTATACTCTGTTTTCCCTCCCAATCAGTTAGGATTGTGCACTTCTTCCAGTGAGTGGGGAGAGAGCAAAAAGAGAATGGGGATAGAGCGATTGGAGATTAGAGATTGGGAGAATATCTCAAGGAAAGTGAGTGCTGAGGACTCGACATGATTGGCATTTTAATGTGATACAGAGATAGCTGTGAGACCAGCAGCTCACTATGGTTTCAATAATAGTAATGACAGTAATAATGGCTTTGCAGTTGGACCCACATGGCCGAGCAGAGCACTGTAGGAATTTGCTAAAGCTATTAATTTCTATTTTTACTTCAATTCATTACCATCCTCTCGTCAGCTCAAACAGTTGCCAGGAGTTTCGGAGTCCCATGTTGCACGAGAAAGTAAAAAAGCCTTTTATCTCATCATGTTTATGTGTCCCTCTAAATTACAATGCCTGCAGGCCAACTTTTTAACTCATTTAGTTGTAGCCGTTTAACTACAACTCAAAGAAAATATCCAGGAGATTATTATGCTTTTTAAAGTGAGGATTGAAAGCACAAATAATGGCAACAAATTTGCTTCGGTTGAAAAATTTTGAATGAATGCAAAGTCACATTTAGACACTTCGAATAACTATACTTCTATAACTTTTATAACTTTAATCATTCTAAGCAGTAATAAGTGACTCATGTTATTGGTGCCAATGACCTATAAATCAATAAACCTATGCCAGCTGGCTATGCAGATAACTCAAGGTCTCTGTGTGTACAGTATGTACGTTGGTGTATGACCTTCACATGTCTAGTCTTGTCAGTCAGGATAGTATGACAGTAGAGAAAGAGAGATAAACAATGAGTCAGCAAACACCCTCAATGAATTTCAATCAGGCCAGATGGGCTGCTGCTGTGTCATGACAAATATCCAGACCTGCATTCCCCATGATACTGCCATAACAGCTAGTGCAGACAACAGGGAAAACTGAGGGACCACATCAGGAAAAAACCCTAAACAACATGACTGCATGTTATGTTGCAGAGACAAAAAGGTGATAATCATACCTATAAATGGCAGATGTTTTATGGTAGAAGTGCTAATACACAGGGTTTGATGTGACTATATTATGCAACTAAACACATATTAAATACATTTGATGGCGTCAAATTTGGTGGCTTACCATGTGAATAATGTTTATCCTGTCACGGTTATTGGATATTGATTACTATTTCTAATTGTTATAAAATCTGCACAGCACTCTCAGAATACCACCTTCAGAGTTTCAGTCACTCAAGTACCATTCAGGGGTAACTCTGAGCAACCGACAATAATGCTCAACTCAGAGATGTTTTTGTCCCTATTCAAATCTCTACCACTAATCACCCACCTTCCTTTTTCAACCTTTCCTCAAGCTGACCAGCCTGCTGTTTCAGTGTATTCCCTCCAGGTAAGGAGGGATCACACCAGCCAATGAAGCCATGCTTGGACATGTGGCACTTCTGCTGCTACACATCTCATCTGCCTAAGTTAGCATGCCTTACACTATCACATGAGCAAATTGTGAGGGAAGGATGACAGTCAACACTAGGTGGGGGACAGACAGACAAAGATGCAGCGAGGCTGTAAGTGTGTGTGTGTGTGTGGGGGGGATAATAATGGTGATGAGGACGTAAGGGGAATACAGAAAAGGTGTATATCCAGGCTGAGCAACAACACAAAAAAAAAGCTGCTCAGCTGCTTTTTTTCTTGACACCATCACAGCCCTCTGACATTACCTGACGGATTAAGTGCTTTTTTATCTTGTGGCAGAATTTTTCACCCAGAGACAGCAATTCAAAATCTAGCTAAAAAGTCCTGTTAAGAGCTTAACAGCCTCCTTTGTGATAGGGGGGAAAGTGCTAGCTAAAAGGTCAATAAGCTTCCACTTAAGATCTCAATGATAACAGCGACAACGACAGCACACGTTGGCATGATAATTTCTATGGCGATGTATATTGCTTCTGAATGTGTTTTCATCAAAACCTACACTGTTGAAGTTAAAACCACATTTTCATGTCCTTGCACAAAGTGATAGAAAAGAGTTTTCAGTGTTTCCATTATGGTGGATAAACACAACGGTGAGACTTGACATTTTCAATACATTACTTCAAATAAACACACTCACACAAAGGAAATGTGCCAATAAAATTCAGCAGCACATAACTATCAGTAACAACATATGCATACTAACAGTTTTTTTTTTATAGTTTAGACATGTCTGTTGTCACTGAAATGTCAAAATGAATTCTGGGGAAAGCTGTAAAACTGGGGAAACGTTGCAAATATTTGTTATGATAGTTTCATATCCCTGGTTTCTGCCATGTAGGGCAAGGCAACGAGTACCAAATGTTTCACAATTCTCAGCAAAGAATATGGAAGATGTTTTTTTTCTGTGATTGGCAACTCTTCTTACACTATGTAAATTGTCATGCAGCCAAACTGACACATCTGTTAGAGTGAGCAGGTTATAAATAACAGTAGGGATTCTATTGGAGCAATGATACATGAATGATAATTTGAGGCAGTTTATAGGGTAAAACTTACTTTAACAAAATCTCATATTGAGATCCACATTTATAAAAATAAATAAAAAAGAAACACAAGCAAGTGCTGTGTTTGTAACATAGTAGTGTACCCAGGGCTTGCCATTGTCTTTTTTGCTCACTAGCCACTGTGGCTGGTGGTTTTCCAAATCTACTAGCCACTCAGCATTTTCACTTGCTGCTATTTTGTGGAATTAGGTTTTATTTTAATAAAATTGACTACAATGTGCTACAATTAACTCGGAGAATCATATTTACAACTCCTTCAAGTGTAAATGAGCCCTGAAAACATCCAAATCAAGACTACATGAAATGTAAAACACTGCAGTCATCAAATCTTCAGCTCTGATTATGTGAGTTCATTATTGTATGGAAACATACAACCAAATAAGACAGATATAAAAAGAGTAGCTCTTATTTCATAGGCTAAGTGGTGCAGGGGTGTAGAAGATTAGTTGAAAGTGGTTTGGAGCAATTGCGTGTCACTTAAGCAGCCAGCATGCACCCTCTGCAATGGGAAGCAGAGCGCACCGACCAAATGTTTTTATGTGCTGCACGCTCGCTCTGTACTTCTTCTACAAACCTACAGACGTAACCATTGACTCGGCTTGCCATGTCGCGCTGAACGGAGCTCTGGTGGATATTTTACGAGATTGCCATGGATTGCTGGTCTGGTGTGCCGTACGGCCTACCGTACGGGCCACCATACGGGCCACCGTACTCCGGCCGTGGACTGCACACTGAAGCTGTGTTCCTGTGTTGCAAGGTGGTACAGTGGTTCTCTTAATACATCCATGGGCACAGTAGTGTACTCCTGCCACCAGTGTTACAAAATAAAAGCATGCCACCCGCCACCGTGGCTAGTAAGAGTGACTGTGTTACACGCCACTGCCAAAATCTAACTGCATTTAGCGGGTGCTAATGTCAAGCCCAGGATTGTATCCATCACCTTCATATTAAAGCTATAGTGTGTAGTTTGTGTCGCCCCCATGGAATTCTGCCATGTAGGGCAAGGCAACGAGTACCAAATGTTTCACAATTCTCCGCAAAGAATATGGAAGATGTTTTTTTTCTGTGATTGGCAGACTGAGCAGATTTGTAAAATTGCATTATTGCTTGACATGTGAGCTTCTGTGACACAGCAAATAGCTGGGGAACATCTTTTAAAGCCAATCTGTGTGTGAAACCACCAATACACAACCTTTTGTGCTGTGGAGGGGAGAGTTACTCAATAGGAAGGTGGCTGCAAGTGTTTTGAGCAGTAGTATACTTTTTACATTTATTGACTTGTGTATGTTTGTGGGAATGAAAGGAAAGAAGGCAGAGGAGATGAGCGCAGATGCAGCTGATTTGGCTTTTTTCTCTTTATAATTCTTGGTGTGCCAAATGCTAGTCTGGTCACATAAACATTGACAAACTTACACCAGCATAGTCATTTGCTGTCTAACAAAGAAAAACACAATATGCATGGAGATTTTATGAAAGCAATCACTCTTAAAAAACATTTGCATGTGGACACACACACACACACACACACACACACACACACACACCTAAAGTCATTACAGGGCCCTCTGTGGACCTTATGTGTGGTAGCAAACAGTGCTGACAATGCACAGCTATATCTGCCTCAAGCCATACTATTATACAGGTGAGTGTGCCGCTAAAGGAACATCATCCCTGAGCAAACTCACATACTTGTCTTTCTTCATATTTAAAAGATAAGAAGATCACCCTCATCCAGGCCAGAGTTTACACAGACCTCTTATTTAGCTAACAGAACAGAAATTAGTCTGTCTGCTGTACCTCAAGTATCACTGCTTCATACAAGGTAAACAAAAACAGAAGAGAGGACAGCAGCTCCAAACACATACAGTACCAGATGCTAAGCAAGCAGTGTGGTGCCTGCTGTGCCAGCTGCAAATTGATTAAGAGAGCCTCTGGCCAGGGGCAATGGCCCAAACAGGATGGGCATGCAGGTCACACACACAAACCTGTGCAAGATCACATGGCCTCAGAGCATGCTCAGTCAGCACTAAAAGGCAAGGCTGACAAAAAGATGAAGTGGGTGCAACAGGAACAGTTTGACCTGGCCCAACACAAAGTCACAAATCTGAATCCCCAAACAGGCTGAAAATATCTGGGCAAAGAAAGTAAGTGTGTTTCGATCCAATTGTGCAGCTAACGTAAAAACAATAACAAAATTACAAAAAACTGTGAAAATTCCCTGTTTATTGACCTAAGGATTAAATTAGTTGGTTTAGTGCTGATTTGCATTGCTGCTAAACATTATGATAAGGCTAGGGATCCATTTAAAATATGACATTCGTAATTAAATATAAAATTGTTTAGTAAGATAAAATCTAGCCTGAACATCTTAAAACCTGTTTAAAATGTGTATCAATCATTCTGCAGGAGTAAATAACATTTTATTAGTAGACTCATCGACCATAATTACTTTATTTTTACTTTTTTATTTCTACAAAATAAAATATTTGACAGTCCTGATTCATTGTCCTCATATAAATCTTTATTGCTTACAATAACTGCCTGTTCATACAGGGGCATAGTGTGGGTGTCTTAAATGTGTGTATGTTTACATACCTGATATCGGGAGAGGGCCATTTCAGAGGTGCACAGAAGTAGAGCCAACATGGGAATATGGAAGAGAGGGAAAAAAGGGAAAAAAACATTAATAAAATATTGATTGGGTATAAAAACAAGAACACACAATAATGCTTATGAGCAAAACTTATTAAGACTGGCACAACAAAACAAATCAAAAATGAAATGCTCAATTTACACCACATAATAACCACATATGTCAAACTAATTTAACAACATTCCGCAGGGGGTTGTTTGTGTGAAGCGTAAAACACCCACAGGCTGAAATGATCAAATTTGTCAGGCAGTTTCCGCTCATACTGTACCCAAAATCTAATTTTCTTCCCCCCGTGCAAACTCTCAGCCCCTGTTAGCAGTGACAGCACCCACACCCTGTGCCATGTTGTGCCAGTGCGGCAGGCTGGGATAGGGCTGACTGGCGCTCTGCAGTACTGTGAAAGTGCAGCGGCACTGTGGCCGCCTCAGGTTAGAAAGATGTGATTCATTAATCAACACTCCCCGCAGGGAATAACGCTGCCTGCTGGCACAGCCTCTCTTTCCATTTTTTTCCACTCCCTCCTGACTATCCACTGGACAAACAGAACAATAGTAAGCTGTATACATAAGGGCTATGCATGTAAAAACACACTGGTATTCATCCCACTCGTAATTAAACACACTTACACACACTTACACACACACACACACACACACACACACACACACACACACACACACACACACACACACACACACACACACACACACACACAGCATAAATATTCATACATTTCTTTTCCTGAGCTCTGTCCCTCGAGGCTTATCTGTGATAGAATGGGCTTGGTTTGGCGACTGACGAGGCTAGGAGAATAATTAGTTGAAAGCAGGGTGGGAATTTTTATCTGAAAGCTCCAGATTTCTCTTGCCATCCCAGCCTCTTTGGTCAGTGGTTTACATCACTTTTTGTTTATGTAGCAACAGATGTTTTATATCACTGTCAGCTATAATAGGGCCTGGAGTGGCCAGTAATTGCTGTGTGCACTGTTAGTAAAGTATAGGTACCAAGTGTTGTTCTGTAAAGGTGGCAGGGCCTTAAGGGGTGTATGTTTTTTTCTGTGATGCATTTTTTACCTTGTTAGACTAGAAGGCCTGCAGATATCAGTTTCCTTTACTAAAAGCCCCTAACTCAGATGACAGTTGTCATTTACACCTATCAGAGTGCCCTGCAAGCAAAGACACTCAATGCAGTGCTCTCTATCAACACACTGAGGATGAGTGACTGGCTTTAAAAAAATCTTGCACATGCCATTAAATGTCCTAAGGTTCCTAGGCTCTTGTTCAGTTCTGGTTTAAGATCATGATTAACAATGCAGTCTGCCCCATGACCCCAGACAGACATTTTAAGAGGATAGCCTTGCTGTGATTAGAGATAAAAGACCATGATTATGCAGCTAAAACACTGTTGACACAGTGTGTCTCTCACATCCACCTATAGCAAACAGTCTTAATGGATACTCTTTAGTAAACAATGGAGCCAAATACCGGCAGTAGTTCTCTCTCTCTTGAGATGAGTCACTAAGGATATACCATATCTGAGATTGTTTTGTTTTTTGAGATTCAATGAAAAAAACAGAACATGAGAGCAATGTTCACTACTGCTTCTGAAAGAGTTGAAGACTGTAACACACAGGAGCTGACTGCAAGTGTTTTTGGCATAGTGTTTAAAAGGACAGAAAAGCTGAACAGAGGTGAAATGTAAACGGTCAGCTCCAGTCCAAACAGCTTTTTGTCTCTGGCTGACAGGAAGTAGTAACTCTTCGCTATTTAGAGCTGGGTCTGTGTGCTGAATGTAATTTGTGGAGATGCTGGCTCACATTTAGGTCCCATCAGCTGAAGACAAATGGGTCTTGTTTCTTAGGTACTTTGTTACTAGGACTATGATGTTTGGGGGAGTTAAAACTTCCTCTCCAAACATCTAATGTCATACATCTAATACATCTAATAATATTAATAATAATCCAGTAACAGTAATATCACAGTATTTTCACTCTATGTAAAGGTCTCAAGATTTGAAATTACATTGTTTGTAGTCCATTGTAAATATAATTAAAATAATTTGTCTTTAGTCTAAATGAATAAACTGAACAATAATACCCAACAGTTTAAATACACATTCATATTTCTCTATTACGATCTAAAAAGTACAAACAATAACCATTAGCCATCTAACTATTAGCCATCTGGTTTTGCCTCATTGCACAGGCTATTGCGGTTGAGAAACGGTGTTCACAAAAGCAGGAGTATTATCTACTGCCCAGCTGACTGTGACCAAATACAAGAGTCAGACTAATTTTGCTGAAACAGCACATCAATTGCATGTCCTGTCAGGCACCTAAGGGTGTTTCTAGATGTCAAGGAATTAGTGAAACCCACCACCTACTTCAAATTAGTCCTACTTTAAAAGGGAAAGGAAAATCCATATTGAAGCCCCAAAGAATGCAGGGCCATTGCCAGCAATCATGGCAGGGCACAGTGCAAAGGATGGACCGAGGAACATCACTCAACCTCCCTCTGCATGTCCTCCATCTATAATAACAGTAACACAGTAGGTCAAGACCCTTTTAACGGGAGCAGGTCTGATCTACTGGAAGACACTTATTTCATTATCATATTTCAAATTCACATTTCAACAACATATGTGGCCACCCTGAGAATACTTCCCATTTCACAAATTAGCATTTTAACTCTGCAAACGAGATAAGAGTCCGACAAGGGGGAGATGACGGGAGAAAGGGAGTGAAGAAACATAATAGTGCATGAAGAAATTATGGAAATTTTGATTAAGGTTCAACAGATGGGCGTCATTTAGATGAGCCACAGCTGACATTTCTATGCCAGGGAAATGGGTACTGAGACTGGTTCTCCTAAAATAAGACTGAACTAAGTAAACAATTAGAGGAAAGGAGCATTGCAGTATGTGTGCGTTTGTGCATGAGTATAAGCTAGGGCTGCACGATTATTTTAATCAATATTGTGATCACGATTAATTATCACAATTATTTGTTGATTTTAATCAAAACATATTTTATTGTCACATAGGCTATTTATAACGGCTTTCACATCCATATAATGCTACATTCTTATGTTGAAGTTGTATGTTGTATAGACATACAGCTGCAACACATGTAAATGAAAATTAGCTATCTGAAATAAATAGCGTATGATATATATTTTTTTTAATGTATCTTTTTTTTAATGTATGTATGTATGTACGAAATGTCTGTATCGTCACTGTGCTGCATTTTTATGAACTATCATTTTCTGGCCATGGGTCACATCTCTGGCCCAGGTCCAGTAGGCTAAGTCTCACACGCTATTACACTATGAACTGAAGTTTGTTGCATTCAATAACTTCTTCTGTTTTTCGCCGTAGCGGCCGCAATAGCAGAATTATCAGCAGAAACACTGGTACAAATGCAGGTTTGCCTCTCATGCTTAACAATATACAGCTGTGTTAATAATAATAGTGTGGGCCGGTGCCGCTGTGTGGCAGGGCGCGGAGAGTAAGAGGATCATTGGTCCTGTAACGCAAAATTAAACCATATCTATATAAACAACACTGCAGCGGATGCGAGGACGTTAGGTGCACCGGTGCGACCTAGAGGAAAAATATTACTCGCGCCCTTGAGCCCTGTGAGCTAACAGACACTAACTAGCACCGACTAGCACTGGTCACTGCTGTTGTCTGAAAAACAACACAGACGGGACAAAATGTTGCGTTTACTAGTAAACTGGTAAACCTTGAGCCCAACGTATTTCCTCCCGTTACTCCGTCCTATGTGACTGTCTACATCTAGAAACTAAGCTGCGCGGTGCAGGGAACAACTTTGATTGGCACATGATCAGACAGTGGTTTACGGAGCGGTAGATTGGCTTTGGAAAAAAAAAACGGAGCGTTCTATGAAATCACGCAAATTTGATCGTGGGAAGTCAAAATCGTGATTGTGATTAAAAAAAATGTTTTACTTTTATGATGCACTCTTATTATAGCCTTCTGTTTTTTCTTTCCCTTTACATATTGTCTAAATCTTTTAATCTCCTTTCTTTCACCTTTTCTTGCCATTCACTGCCATTGTTGATCTCTTCCTCAGCCTCTCATCTCCCTCTCTCCTTGTTTTGCTCTCTCCTGCCATTGACAGCTCCTACAGCTTTTCTTTGCAATGCAGCAAGCACTACCCTTCCCTTGCCCGTTGCTTACTCTTTCCTCTCTCACAATCTGTTAGCTGCACACTCTCGCCGCCTCATCCCATTATTTATTGATTGGGGAAAAGGGGACCAGAGGAGGGGCTGGGTATGGGTTCTGAGAGGAGGCTGAGCAGTATTTCCATAAAGGATATTTAGGGCCGTTGCCTCTCAGTCCCTCATTTCCCATCCCTGGAAGACATACTGTGGGGTCATAGGGCATGATGAAAAGAAAAACCCGGCCCTCATGAAATATGGACAGCTTATGAGAGTGGCAATAAGGGGACAGGACTGAGATGGGGGAATTTAAGGGGCTTTACTGTAGATTTTAAAGATGGGATTTGGTTGCTATGTTGTAAATTTAAAAGTAAGAAAGATATAAAGATAATATATTTATTCACAATTAAGTAGTGGAATGGGCTCTGTCCTCACTTAGTCTCTCATTTCCTTACTCTCTTGCTGTCAGACTGGTTTAAGGCCACCCAAGCCACCCTTTCTCCTTTGAATAAAGGACAAATGGTGCACCTGGTAGCCTGGCCGGGGAGCGCTAAAATTGAAGCGACATTGTGTGTCATTAAATTCCTCCACACCAATCAAGACTTTGCTGACTCAAAGGCACTGCCAGTAATAGGAATAGTGTGTGCATGTGTGTTCTGAGAGTCCTGTAAAAGGTCAGAGATGGCACTGCAGTCTCTTGTCAGCATTAATGGTGAACCGTGGGCCAGGAGAAAGAAGAGGTTGGTGGTATCTTTTCATTTAGGTTTCCCTGGAAAATAGTTGGGGAAATGAGGCTGTGTTTCACATCTGTCTCCATAACACACCATGCAGGGAAGGAAGAGAGAGAAATACAGCCAGTGGACAGAAGACGAGGACATGCAGAGGGATGCTGAGAGATGCAGAAAAGACTGCTGATGACCAATGGAACGCACCCAAGGTGTGAGTGCTGTTTGGTGTGGGACAATGTGTATCCGAGTATGTGTGTCTTGCCAGGGCCAAAGCACAACCTCAACGACTGACACTCACCACTGCAACACAACACAGATGCCAGCATGCAGACAGACATGCTGAATGAGGGAATACAGAGGCTCTGGATCATGAACAGAGGGAGACTAAGGTTGACTAATCAGTCAGCCCAAAGCACACAACAATCGCAGCGAGTAGAAAGAGGAGAGAGACTAAACACATTTGCTATTGAGGTAATGAGCTGGAGCTAAAATGGGTTAACACAGAATTGTAAGTAGGAAAACAATACAGACACATTAGCTGGGCAGCTTGAAAATCACTAAACTTGGGGAGAAATACAGGGAGAGACTACTGTAGTGAAAGAGACAGGGAGAGACAGATGCAGCCAAGGCAGCAACACGCTCATTCACTCTCCCCATTGGGTTCTCTTAGGTCTTCCTCTCTAGTTACAGTATACAGGATCAATTGGCCATCATTTAGCAAGGCTGCATGTTAATCATTCATCACAGTAACCATTATGTATGTAGGAGGCTGATAGCTGGCAAGCCAACCTATGTGATACAGAGAGCAGAGGGCTCCCAATGGGACTCACTAGAATGGAGAACAACGATAGATCATCCGATGAACATTAATCATACTAGCCTAGTTCCTTATACAAAGTGCCAAAATGAAGGGAGTTCAGGTATGGTGTGTTACTGTATGTGTGTTAGAGTACAAAATGAAGATGAGGGCATATACAAACAGAAACATGTATTATGTCAATTACCATTCAAGTGCTTCATAATGCACAAACCAATGCACGTGACTATAAACAACAATAGGTTTGTGCATCAGGATAATGAGGAAAGCAGGGTATTTAGTGTATCATGTGAAAAGGTCAACAGGTCAACAGTGAAAAGGTGGATATAAAACTGTAAGAGCAGGTTGAGAAGTTAAAAAGATATGTTTTAATACTTTTCCCCAAAAAATTAAATTATTGCTTATATGCTTATGATTGTGCTACCTTTGGTTTAAATCTTATGTCAACATGATGATAATGCAAAATTGTTAAAAAGCAAGAAGCTGCCACTATTGTAAATATCAGGCTGTCTGAATTTGCAAAAAGCAGATCAGCATACCAATTGTGTGTGTGGTGTAGTGCGTCAATGCTGACAGAGAGCAGACAGAGAACACAACAGCGTTAACTGCAAGCAGGGAGCCTGTCACCTGAAGACAAGGGAGGGAGGCGAGGGGAAAAAAGAGAAATAAGAATATGGCAGAAGAAAGATTAAGAGAAAAAATGGAAAAGTGCAAACAGGAGATAGCAACACACCTGATCTACAGGCAAGCAAAGGTGAACAGGGGAGGAAAAGAAAAATACAGATATGGATAAACACTGGGATGGAGGAAAGGATAAAGACAACAGCAGGCCATCTGGTGTCTGCATGAGCATGTGTTTGATTGTGTGTATGTGCATGTCGAGTGAATGGGCTCTTAGTTTGTTAGATGTATGTATATGAGCATTTATAGTCTCCCACTCACATAGCCTCTGCAAGGATAGAAAGGTAGCTATTACTATACAGCAAATACACACTGATGTTTCCTTGAGAAGCCACCTAAAATGGTTGACCTGTGTGTGTGTGTGTGTGTGTGTGTGTGTGTGTGTGTGTGTGTGTATTTTAGACGTTTATCATCCCAGTGTCTAGGTAATAAACAGTAACAGCTGCAGTCAGTCCTAATTAAATACCTGTGCATCTGTTCCATGATCAGTCTTGCTTCTTGTATGTCTGTTGAGTTTGGTGAGTGGGTGGCTGTGTATTTCTGTGTGTGTGTGTGTGTGTGTGTGTGTGTGTGTGTGTGTGTGTGTGTGTGTGTGTATGCATGAGTGTGTAATACGCAAACTTTTAAGTCCTTATAAATAGTCTTAACAAATACTCCTTTATAATTTTAGCCCTTGAACTGCTATATCAATGTGTAATTAGTTTAAACATTAACCAATTGCATACTTTTAATGCAGCATCATGAAAGATATGGCTGGGGCGGCCTCTAGCTCACCCAGAGAGAGCGTAAGCCCCATGTGGGCTGAGGCCTTTGCAGCAGCCCGGGTTCAAATCCAACCTGCGGCCCTTTGCTGTGTATCATCCCCCATCTCTCCACCACCTTTCCTATCTATCCACTGTCACTCTGAAATAAAGGGAAAAGGCCCAAATCTTAAAAAAATAAAATAAAATAAAAGCTATGGCCACAATGGGTATGGCCTTGATTTTCAACCAAATTGGAGACATACTGTAACTGTCTTCATAACTATTTATGACGGAACGAAATAAGGGTGGCTATGAAGACACAGAAGAGGAAGAAGAGAAGAAGCCAGAAGGTCAAAACATTAATCACTTTTGGAACAAGATAAAGGGATGTTTGATGAAAGAAAAGCAGATGCTTCCGTTGTGATGAGGATGATGAAGATGGTGAAAGACCAAGCAGACAGAGACAGAGCTCTTTGTGTGTCATCAATAGAGGTCAATGTCCACTCTCTAAGCATATCAGTCTGTCCTAATGTCTCCATTCAACTCATCACCTTCCCTTAGGCTACATTTCTAAATTGAGGTTGCATGTCAAAAGTGTGTATATGTATGTGTGTGTGTGTGTGTGTGTGTGTGTGTATGTATGTATGTATGTATGTATGTATGTATGTGTGTGTGTGTGTGTGTGTGTGTGTGTGTGTGTGTGTGTGTGTGTGTGTGTGTGTGTGTGTGTGTGTGTGTGTGTGTAATACGCAAACTTTTAAGTCCTTATAAATAGTCTTAACAAATACTCCTTTATAATTTTAGCCCTTGAACTGCTATATCAATGTGTAATTAGTTTAAACATTAACCAAAGTGTGCGCGCATGAGGACAGGCATCAAAAATGTAAGCTTGGGTCACTACATCCTACGCAAACAGGCACAAAAACCACATGAGAAGAAGCAGACACACACACACACACACACACACACACACACACACACACACACACACACACACACACACAGACATCATCATGCCTGGGAGGCGGACGGACAGCAGTACTTGACCCTGTTAAATATTTACTGCCACTGCTGTCATCAAGTGTCTCACACACTTAACTGCTGTCCATAATATCCTACTTTCCGTCTATCGTCCATCATCTCACACAGTAAAGCAATACGACAAATGTATTGCCATTCTTTGTCCGCTCTGTATACCCTTAATGTTTCCTGTATTTTTTAAACAATATAGGCACCCTGACCCTTGTCACCAAAATTGTTTAGTAGAAGCCTGTCTAAAGATAGACCTAATGAAGACCTCTGTACAGCTGATATCCATAGAATTTTGTATGTCCATGGCATACATAGGACGAGTGGAAACAACCAATTACACAGCTGACACACTCCATTGTTTGGATAATGGTAGAGGCAAGTCATGCATGCATAAAGGAGTATATTTTAATATATATTTATGCTTGTGTTGTGTGTGTGTGTGTGTGTGTGTGTGTGTGTGTGTGTGTGTGCGTGTGTGCAAGACAGACTTCACCCCAGGGGTGACACTCGGGGCAATCGTTCTTGCCTCTGCATTGTGTTTAACCCCTGACCTTTCAGAACGATACAGTGTGAGAGTGCAGAAGACGTCTAAAGGAGAAAGGAAACGAAAGGAGTTGGCTTCAGGACATCATTGACTAAGATTTTAAAATGAAAGAAGAAAGACTATAAGGATAAGGATTTTGGATACTATGGGAAGGGACTCTATTGTTGTTGCAATTCAGGTGAACAATGTCTGGAAGGCAAGAGTACCTGTGAGAGTTTGTGTCTATGTGAAAATGTTATTTTTACATTATACAACAGTAGTGCAGCATTTTACTTACAAAGTCATTCATTCAGACTGAAAAACATTGAATGAAGCTTATCAGCTTTAAGCTAAATCTGTTTAACTGCATTTAAAAACATTATTCTTGTTGGATGGGGAAAGAGAAAATGTACTCAGTAAATGATGAGCAATTGATCAAATACTGTGTTGGCTTAAAATACTGCCTGCAAATGAAATGGACTAAGGCCAAAACATATCTATGAAACTCTGGCAAATAGAAAAGTGACAGTAGAAAATAATCACATTTTCATAGCTGGACAAGACAGGTTACAACACACCTGCTGTGTGTTTGGTTCATCTTTATGATTGAGTACGTGCTGTAAAGCAGCAATCTACATAATGTAATGGAAACTGACAAGGGCTCCTGAAATGGGATACCCAATCTCTGATAATCTCCCTTCTGTGTTTAGGTCATCTGTATTGTGTCAACACAAGCTTAAGTGTGTGCTTGTGTGGTGTCTAGGGGGGTTGGGAGTTTTGGGAATCAATAGTGCTAAGACATTTGCTAGGCTAGTTATTGGCTGGGATCATCAAACAAAGCACACTTGACTTCATGAGTCTCTGCAAGTCAGAAAATTGGGGCACTGTCCCACAAACCTTACCTGCATAATTATGTGTGTGATGGTGTGTTTTGTGTATGACTTTGCATGTACTCAAGACAAAGGTGATCCTTTGGTATTTCACATTAATCCCATTACAGAAGATAAAGGGCACTTATGGATCAAAGGAAGGACAATAAGAAGGTCCTAGTGTTTCAAAAACATATCTGCTATCAAGGGAGAAGTACTTTGCCCTATGAAGCCCCTCTCCCTCAAGTATTGGGGTCTTGAGAGCTTGTAGGGGGAGGAGGTAGGAAGTATGAAATATGGCGGGTACTAGTTAGGCAGTTTGCCTTAGGGATGCTCTATATGGTTTTTATTCCATCCTCCGCTCCATTGTGGCATGTTGTGTGTCCTAGACCAGTCAATACTCCCACCACCCCCCTCCCCAGAGGTGAGCCCTTCTAAAACATGCATGAGTTTATGAGCTGGGAATGCGCCACTGGAGGCCTTTAGGGCTTTTTGAGGTGGTGGAATATCTAAAAGCTAAGTGAGACCATCTTTCTGGGATTAGGTCTAAGGGCTTTCCACTTCCCCACTAATACTCTTTTACTGTTCCTGCACTCATCTCCTCCTTCTTTTACCTCTTTTTTCCTTGCTTCTTCCCACAGAGACATTTGACTCTATATATATAAATCAGTCCTAAAGCCTCAACCCTTGGGTCAGTTATATCCACAGATACAGCCTGTTTAGTGTAATGAAAGAAACTCCAATGTCCTTTGTATAAAGCTTATATTTTAGTCACTCCATCAGAACTTTACAACCCACCATGTACTGTGAAAGAAAATGTATTTTGAGCAAGACACTCAGGCTCATCCCTTTTGATCTCACTTTTTAGAGCCCTATGAGGCTATTTAGATTTAAATGTATAAATGCTCAATCATCTCTGAAGCCTATTTGAAAAGGAAGATAAGGGAAACAAGGGGTGGCTAGGTGGAAGGAGAAGCAGGGAGATTTGGGTTAATTAATATTTGATGAGCTCAAATGGCCTGTTGTGTGACCCAGCTGCTGAAGGCCACATGGGCTTTTAGTGAAGGGCAAAGTGCAGCAGAATAGAGTTGAAGCAATGAGAAGCTACAGAACACAGACAGAGATAAACATTAGGGAAAAGTTTGCAAACAGCATACTATATATATATATATATATATATATATATATATATATATATATATATATATATATATTCTTTTTATAAAGTCAGGGTACATTTATTACGTTCCTTATCAAAATTCACTTTTAAGGAGTACTTTGTTTACTTCCTACGATATACAAATTTTCCTTCCACTAACAGAACAAGTTAGGATCAATGTATTGTCATGCCTAATGTGCACCATCTGCAATCCTTCATATTCAAAACTGGGTCTTGGTATCAGAGCATAGCTGACACAAATCACTGCTCAACAGTAAATATGGAACAAAGAATGGGAAGAGAGAGGGGTAGATGGATGGATGCTGAAAGGGAGGACAGCCACAGCTGATGGAGGAGAGGACCCCCTGCTTACCAGCACATGAATCATTAACATGCAAAAACAGCAGGAATGAAGGCCGACAGGATGACGCTAAAGCCACAACAACACTTTACACTTAGTTCCTGATCTCAAACATGATTAGCAACACGGAGGGGCAAGAAGAGGCTTCTCTTATTTAAGACATGGATAGGAGTTGCATTTTTCTTTTCTAACTACTTCTCACTCCAGCTAATCAAAACTTCCAACTTTTTTTCCCACAATGGCTTCAAATCTTACTTCCGCTGTCTCCACACATTTCTCCTCACCCCCCAGACTATTTGTCGCTGTTATAGCTTCTTCTGTTCTGCATTTCTCTATCCACCTCTCCCTCCGCTTTCTTCCATCACAGACAATGATGCTTAGTGAATATTACACTCATCCATCCTTCTTTTAAGTGGTGCAATTATGGTTACCAGATGCACTTACAGCTTTTTAAGCCCATTGATTGGCACAATCAATATGTCATCTTCGGAAAGTTTGGAGACACTACATTAGAGCTCCCAGACGCTCTTAAAGCTATAAGCAGTCGTTTGTATGGAGATGGGTGCTAGCTCATTATGTTAATGGTCAACAGCAGGTGGGTTGGGTTGAGATCTAAATGCCTTATGGCTTCTTCCGGTATTTAAAAAAAAATAAAATCCACAGTCTGCATGCTAAACATTATTTTTCTCATTTCAGGCCTTCTGACTTCTCACTTCTCACTGCTATTATTGTTATAAATGCCCTTGCAATATTTTTTGACATAACTGTCATAAACTGTAGTTTACATAATGATGAACTACTGCATAGAAAAGGGCCATGGTGTTTGGTTATATAATTATGTGAAAGTGTGCAACAAAACAGTGACGAATACATATTGTGTACCGCTTTGTGAGGTTCACTCTGGGTTCAAGGGTTGTTGTGTTTTCTTGGCGAGAGATGTAGGACTGAGAAACACAGGAAATGTCTAGTAGCTTCTGATAAAAATAAATACATAAATAAATAAAGATGCTTTCCTATATCACTTGATTTTGCACCTGGAGGCACTAAACTGCCAGCCAAAAGGAATTACCTGGACTTCACTGTGCAAGGAATGGAATGAGCCATGAGAATTGCAATGGCTTTACACTGAAAAACTTGGGATTAAAAAACTGATTCAGTTGTTAAGTACACTCACATAAAGCATAATTCAATTCAATTTTATTTATAGTATCAATTCATAACAAGAGTTATCTCAAGACACTTTACAGATAGAGTAGGTCTAGACCAGATAGAGTAGGTCTAGACTACACTCCAGAATTTACAAGGACCCAACAGTTCTAGTAGTTTCCTCCAGAGCAAGCAACAGTGCGACAGTGGCGAGGAAAAACTTCCTTTTAGGCAGAAACCTCGGACAGACCCAGGCTCTTGGTAGGCGGATGATGCAAGTCAAACTTTTGTTTAAATGCATAATTGGTACGGAAACACCACTTTTAAGATTTACTGTATCTTCATTTTCCAGTCAAATGGCCTTTTGAATGTGAGAGCTAGGGGCACTTCTATGATAGCATCAAAATCAACATTTTTAAAACACTAAAAAGGCTTGACACAACATGAAACCTTGCTTGAAGTATCTACACATTAACTCAAGCATTGAGAACATTGTGTACACAGAGTTTACTAAAAAGAGAGGTTTTGAATGAGTCTCTTTAGCAGTTGTTGTTTACGCTATCCGCCATCTCGTCAGTCAAAAAGAGTTGATCTCCAAATGTGAATGAATGGACTCCGTAGGAGGAAATGTCATTCTTATATAAGGCTCTTTTTTCAACTACAAGGTCAATATTGTTTTTCACAAACTTAAGAATTATCCGTGCATTTCTATGGAACTAAGCTTTAGGAGCTTTCCATCTTTAATCTCCCTGTTACGTTGCATTCGGAGATCAACACTTTTTGATTGGAGAGATGTCAGCAACCGGAAACACCAACGGCTAAAGTGAGCCGTTCAAAACCTTTCTTTTTAGTACATTTTGTGTAAACAAACAATGTTTTCAATACTCAAGTTCATGTGTAGAGCCCCTGGTGTTTCATGACCCAAAGTTTCATGTTGTGTCAACCAAAAAACAAAAATACGATAGATCTTAAAAGTTGTCTTTCCGTCTTAATTATGCTTTTAAACGAAAATTTGACTCAGGAACATTCACAAAAACACCCTAGATTGCATTTTGGCGAGAGTTGCACTTTAACAATTCAGCTTAAGGAATTCTTGCTTCTTCAGAGAAAGGTTTGCGTCACAATTCTGACAATTCTTTTCTTGTTCCTGTTTTTACAAGTGGATAAGCACAGCAAGTATAGCCATCCTCAACTTGCCTCTCCACCCTTTAGGAAAATCATATAGACTTGAGCATTATTTCACAAAATGTTGAAAGGATTTTATTATTATGAAAGAAAGGGCCATCTGCCATAAGTCATTAAAAGTGATAGGGGTGTTGTAGGAACAGGGAGGATGCCTTGTTCCACAACTTAAGGACAAGTTACTATAAACATTCTGCACAATGAAACCCCACACATCGTTTTGTAATTCACAAATTTGGAATCAGAGCCTTTGTCTTCATGATTCCAGTCTCTGCTGTCAAGCACTTGCACAATGCTACACCACAGATAAGCTCTGATTGCTTTACTATCTTCTTACTGGCCGCCAAGCTAATCTGGCATGTCAGGCACGCAATCAGGCTGAAGCAGGTGACATATCACTGAATGACTGAACAATGGGATGGAGCTTCAGTCTCAGATAAGAAAATTAATATTGATTGCACATGCATGTCAGACAGATTGTGTCCATTAGAAGTTGCATTGCTGTGCTCAGTCACTGGTAAAATGCCTTGGCTGAAGGACTGACTGAATGAAGAAGAGGAAAAGACCAAAAGTTCAGAATTTCATTCAAGATGATGTTTTAGTTTGAAGTGTTTATTATGAAGTGGGTTGTCAAACTAAGTTTTTTAAATGTCATTTCTGTTCCGCATTTTAAGATGGATTATTTCCTGATTTCATGATCTGTACTGCAAGTGCATAATGTAAATACAAAAAAAGCAGTCCTGTGCTGCTTACACTGTGAACTAAACGTTCAATTGGAGAAAGTATTCAGTCATTTGCTAACTCATTAGCTTCACTGAGAATAAGGTTACATAAAAAGGTTCCATCCATTTCCCCAGCAGTCAGGTTTGCACACTACATTTAAAGCTGCGGATATCACCAGTCACCTATTCGCAGATAAGACATAAAAGCACTTGCACACTCAGTCTGGATAGTGTAAGTAATACCCAAATATAGATCTGTGTTTGAGTGTGCATGTTGATGTGTGAGCGAGAGTGTCAGACAGACAGACAGACAGACAGACAGAAAGTGCTAAGAACTATAACTGTGGGAGTGTTTTACAAGCTCAAAGCCCTGTGCCTGCTCCTCTAATTCAGCACACACATTGCACTTTGAGCAGATCAATGATCCCATTGTGCCCCCCCCCCACACACACACACACACAATCCTCCTCATTTCGTACTATCGTCATTCCTGCTCTGTTTCTTGTATATACGTGCTCTCCAACCCCCCCCCCCGTTCTTTCCATCGCTCCTTCTCTCTGAAGCCCCGAGCAATTACTTATTGAGACTCTTGAGAAGAGCAACGGAGAGAGAGCGGAGGGAGCTAGTGAGGAAGGAGAGAAGGACAGATGAAAAGAGAGAAGATGGATGTTGAGCAAGGGTGAATGAAAATTGTCTGTCACTGACCGCAAGAGCCTGCAGCTCAAAACATCTGCTCTTCAATGACCAGGGTCAAGGTGCCAAGAAGTGTGTGTGTCTCATGTGTGCAAGCTAATGGGCGTGTGTGTGTGTGTGTGTGTGTGTGTGTGTGTGTGTGTGTGTGTGTGTGTGTGTGTGTGTGTGCGAGCTAATGGGCATCTGTATGTATGTGTGTGTGCACGCACAGTGTGGAGTTAAGGGGTGTGTGCATCTGTGAGGGAGGTGGGTCACAGCAGTATGACACAACATAATTTATTCATTTGGGAGGGTAATGTGTGTGTTATAGCTGGGACGCACATGCTCTCAATACAACACAAACAAGGCACTTCTGGAAAACAGAAAACTCCAATCGACCAGCTGTAGCCCTCTTATTTCAAGATAACACACACACACACACACACACACAATAAAAATAGTGATGAAATAGCCACAATATACTGGAGGGAAGTTATAAGAGTGGATACAAGTAAATTGACTGTGTGTATGTGTCTCCTTACAGTGGTCCGAGCCTTCACTAAGCTCTCAGGTTGATCCATTTAAAACACAATAGAGGATTACATTCTCATCTGGCCACTGGCTTCCGCCTGCACAGAAAAACATTAAGGCGTTAATACTACCTTGGCACACAGTGTGTCTCTGTCGAAGTGAGTGTGTTTTCATATTTTATGCAGGCAATACAACTTACAGCATTGTAACTTGTACACAACTGTATATCTATCAATGTGCGCATGTGTGTTTCTGCGTGTGCAGGAGGCTCAGGCCTTTCATCGCAAGGGCATGTTGGGGGGATAAGGCCCCTCTCCACTGTGAAGTGGTTGTGAATTGGTTTTGGCTCTGGGCTAAATCTCCTCACAGACACCTCTTCGTTTTCTCCACAAGACCAGAAAAGAGACTGCTTTCACTCAAGCCTCACACAACAAATCCAATTCACTGTGATTTGAGCCAGCCCTTGGCCAAAATGCAGGTGTGAATGAGCACACACACACACACACACACACACACACACACACACACACACACACACACACACAGAGTTACAGTCGGTCTATCCAGCAGTATTTAGGCCCATGAATAAACCAGTGCTTATTGGTAATTAAACACTGGGCTTTGTAGCGGTATCCAGAATGCTGTAAAGCACTCCACCTCCCCACCACATACACACCCACCCCACCTCCATTGGCAGAGTGCCGTCCCCGCCTCTCTTCTTTTTATTCCTTTCAGGGGGCCGCAGGTGGCACAATTGGCACTAATGTGTTCTAATTGTTGGCAGCGCTGCCTGCGTAAAGATACATAGTGGGGAGCAGGAGCTTGGCTGACGTACAGCAGGAGAGGGAGGGAGAGAATGTAAGGTGGAGAAGGGGGAGGTAAAAAAATGGAGTAAAGAATTGGGAATATATGGACAAGAAATAAAGGAAGGAAGGAAGGAAGGAAGGAAGGAAGGAAGGAAGGAAGGAAGGAAGGAAGGAAGGAAGGAAGGAAGGAAGGAAGGAAGGAAGGAAGGAAGGAAGGAAGGAAGGAAGGAAGGAAGGAAGGAAAAAATGAACATGCCAAGGATAGAATTTGAGGGTGGTGATGTGGCACAAATAATGCCATGAAAAGGAAGAGCAGAATTATGAATTAACGGCAGAGAGAGGAGTGGGAGGAATAAAAACCAATAGAGGATGCTGTTCCTGTCGTGTCCAAATGTTTTCTTCGCTGCTGTTGTTTTCCAGGCAGCTTGGAGAGGGGCTCCCCTGGGTTAAGACTTAGCTATAACTGCAGCAGAGACAGAAACAGCGTGAACTGCTGGCTTCATGTACTAACAGAGAGGCTTGACACAAGCCTGGATTGCTGCGTTTCGGACCATACAAACCCCTAGGGTTTTCCAATTCACTCAATGTAGGCTATATAGAAATGTTGGGGAGAGAGTGGAGTATGGCGAGTGCAGAACCTAAGCCCAGTGAGTTTATATTGAAGTATAAATAATCAATTGAAATGTTGTTTCTCTCCATTACTGATCCATAGCATTTAACAGAAACTCCATGGAATCAGACGATTTTTTACGGTTGGTTAGCTACACTAAATTAACAAGTAATGTCTGGAAAAGTAAAGTGATATTTTCCTTCTTTTAAAAAGATATTTCAATGTTTATCATATAAAAGAGCTGTTGGGTGTTGGAGTTCATATTAATACATCAAATCCAAGTCAAAAAGCTTCACTCAAAATCTGTATTTACAGTCTTCATTTCAATGTGGCACCAACAAAATGAAGTCCAATTACATCAAAGCCATGACAATGCCATAAAATAAAATGAATCATGATTTATTGTGATTTAATCTAAGTGGCATCTATAGTGTATGTGGGTGTGTAAGTGTGTGAGAATGACTCAGCAGCTCTCCCATGGTGCGATGGCACCTGTTCTTCATTGCTCATCGACAGGTGTTGCCATCCCCCCTGAATGTTGTTAACGTGGGCTAAATCAGATGGAAAGGCAGAATGACAGCCATTGAGCATACGTAGACACCGTGAGACACTGAAAAGCCAGAAATAGTCTTTTAGACGATAGGGTGAGCTCTAGGGATGTCACTATAGTGGC
>JABXJD010002871.1:0-42146 GCA_013375575.1 Percina caprodes
AAACACCTTAGCATTACAAATTCTACCAATGGTCCAAGGTAGAGACGCGCAAAATAATATAGCGTATGAATATAGACCAACAGAATCCAATGCAATAATAAAATATGTCAGAGGCAATTCCCTGCAGAAGGTTTAATATAATCCAAGTTTTTTAAACAATCAGCAGGGGTTCCAAAATGTATGGCCTTGTTTAAAATGCTGCAGGAAACTCCATTATGAAACCATAAAACGCATCGTGTAACATCATAAAAGTACTATATTCCCCTCTGAGATGGACTAGAGGGACAGACATGATGTCATGCTACAACGTCATGACATTTGTATGGAAGACTGGGTTACAAGTGATGTCAGCCAAGTTGTTTTTTTGGTATTCAACATATAATTCACAGCTATAGAAAGCGCTGATGGAAAGAACACTTCCTCTACATTTCCACAGTTAAAGAAGGAAATGTTCAACTGTAAGTAGCTCAGCATAGCAAAGACTGGAAACAGTAGGAAAGCTCGCCTGGCTCTGTCTGAAGCTAACAAAATCACACTACCCAAATTTTAGAGATACTAATGGGAAGATTTTGTTACCTTTGGACAGAGCCAGGCTAGTGTTTTCCCCTGGTTTTCAGTTCCTTTGTGCTAAGCTAGGTTAACCAACTACTGGTGGTTTTATTAGTGTACAGACATGAGAGATGTGTCCAACTTCTCATCTATCTATATATGTCAGCAAGAAAGCGAATAAACATATTTCACAAAATGTCAAACTTTTCCAACTTCCCTACTGCAAAACCAAAATAATTGATGTATTGTCACTCTATGAGGCCATCTCTCCAGTAAATAAAAAGAAAGCATACGTCTCCATGTTTGGGTGGAATAGGATAAACATATTTCCTGTGTGCAACAGGGATATTAAATAGATTGTTCCTCGAGCTGATAACGCTATCAGTGAGTAGATGCTTAATGTCATAGAATCTACTCACTGAAAAAAAACAGCTAGACCACATAGTGTAGATTAAATAGTCCCTGTCAGCCACCTCAGTAATGGATTGACTGGATGTGGTATCACGGTAATGAGCAAGTCTTGGAGGAAAAAAAATGTGGATTTTGATGAAATGCACTCAGCGTGGTGGATGAGCTAGCACCGTCACACTCAGTGGTGACCTCTAATCTGTATGCTCGCCATGTCTACAGAGCAGAGATACCAATCTAACAGGACAGCGCCCATTGATGTTTCCTTGAGTCAAATCCACATGAAAAATAATTTCTTGGATGCTGAATTTCTTTTAGGCGAGGTGCAACTTATCAAAGTATTGACAGAGTCCGAGCTCGCTGTTGTGGGTTTCTTACCAAAATGAAAGTGAAAATGCATCAAAGAGCTCATATACACTGGCCATGTATAAAAAGCAAAGCATGCATAATTCAGTGGCCTTCAATACAATCCACCAGATTAAAATATGAAAATAATACATTGAAAGGGTAAAAAAAACACGTTAAACTTAGTGGTGTGGTAGATTTCCCCAAAAACCCATCGAAAATGCATTAAAGTGTTGTCATAGCTCATCATGAAACCACTATAACCATACAGCCTGCCCCATAGCCAGTGATCCATGAATATCAAAAGGATGGTGAGAAACAAATTACATTCTGTAGAAAGATAAATACGGTGGCTGGTTTATCTCAGGCTGACAGAAGCGGGAAAACAGCAATTATCAAATGCAGATTTATCCCATTTATCAAGACTGACTTCCACTGTGCCGTCAGGACCGCCATGTTTACTTAAACAGCGATTCACCTTATCTCCAGCAAGCTCTGAGTACCTGGGACTAACTGTGCAAAAATGAGGAGTTCAGTCCCCCTCCGTGAGATGGGGGAGCTAACTAATGAGCAATGCTTAAATGGGCAGGCCATCAGAATGGGAAAATTGGCTTAAATGTTTCCTGACCCTACCTAGATAATGAAGAAGGATAGTTAACTTGAAGGATGGTGCGCTTTATGGTTCTAAACACAGAATAATTACCTTGCCACTGAGCCAAACCTGAGTGAATTGGTTTGTTTCGATTGGGCTGGAAATGGTATACCACAAAGGTGTATGGGGAAGAAGGAAATTACAATTTCAATTCAAACTCAAACAGCTTAGCATTAAGCCATGCAGATTCCCTGTTTTTGAACAAAACAGTGTTTCAAACACTGTTGCCAATTTCATCTATTTTCAACTCTCTATAATAATCACTATCATCTCCTCGTTACTCCTCCAAATAGCCCTCTATTGTGCCACAATGACAGAACCATTAAACAACACAGCTGTACTTGGACCGCCACACTTCCTGTATCTGTATTAGCCGGTGAAGTTCTGGGTTTCTGGTCGCTTATCAAGAGGAAACAGGAAAAGGAGAAAAGCTATCTCCCTCCACAGAATAAACCATGTGGATGTGAATGAAATATGAACATACTAACCTAACCCTACAGATTGCATGTTTTACAGTATTAAAACTTTATGAGACATTTTACACATGTACAAATGAAGATACAATCACAAATCACTGCATCTAAAATCCCTCACAACACTTTCACGATAACCTCCTATTGGTTATTTTTTGGCTATTTTCTTTGTGAAGTCTCCATTGTCGTGCTACAAAGACATTAAAGGCAAACAAAATACCAGCTGTAGCACACTTGTGCAACAAAGCTTCTAGTATAATCACTTCACTGCTCCTACGTCTCAATAACAAATACTATAACGGTTCCCTTGAGTAAAGGTAACAGGGCTGTCATCTGACCTCCCCTGAATCTTAACTCCCTCAAGCCTTCACACCATCTCTCTCAATCTCCCCCGCTCAGGTTTTTATGAGGTGAGAAGCACAAACCGATATTCCCCCACACAATGTTGGCCCTGTTCCGACTCAGAAAGCCAAAAAGCCTTATGCATATTAGTATATTTTACAAGCGTAAGCTGGAGTAGCCATGCGTGAAAATGGAAAGAGAGTGTTTTGTGCAGTGTTCAGCTAGGGTTCAGCACCGAGGTTGCCAATCTAATGAATTTCTATTGTTTTGTGAAGCTACTGGTACTGGTATATTATAATTAAGGAACACTAATGTCAATATCTCATGCTGAGTTTTATCATAGCTTGCATAACTCATTTTTACCTCATCATATTAAAGGTACATGTCAAACAAACAAACAAAATTCAGTTTTGCAATACAAAAAGATGTATATCTTACATTATCTTCAGCAGCAATTTCTTGCAACTCAGCTAAACGCATGGGGCTTGGGGGGGGGGGGGATTATTGCTTCAGGTTATGATAATAGCAGACAGCTTTAAATGTTAGTGCAGCTCATTTTGACCAGCAGTTATGTGCACACTCAATATGTATTCCAAAGTTCAAAGAATCCAACAGGCTGTAGCTTGCATTGGAGTCTTTATGTGCAACTGGAACTGGAAAATAGACAAACTTTGTTGGTGGAAACCACCCAAATGGTATAAAAGTAGCCCAAATTATCACAGCTCGCCCACAACTATTTTACCTACCCATTTAAATAAAAACTAACACAATCTGTCAACCGGCTTTATCATTCTGATCATCTACTCCATCAACTACTGGCTTCACCATCACCAGGGAAAGGCTGTCAGTGCACATGAAAAACACAAACCCCTCCACACGCACCAACAAACCATCTCGGTTTCCCGAAAACTAGCTGATGAAAGTCAGAGCTCACTTTGGAGTGCTTTTCACAGTCAGAACTGATACGAGCCATAGTGAAATATGAGCGCTTTGTCAAGTGCAGCGGGGGGAAAAACACGTTTAATTTTCTGTTCTGACAGCTGATCTGGGCTACAGACAAAAAAAACTCTACAGTCATTGAAAGAGGATTCTCAATGGCTATTGATTACAAAAGGTAAAAATGGGTAACTGGTTGCGATTCGTGTGATCCCCTGCTTGGGTTTGGTTTTGTATTACGCCACAACTGCTGTAAGTTGCTTTAGAAGTCCACCTTGTAGTTTAAAGAGAGAAAGTGGATGCCAGCATCTAAGTGTAAGCTAACACCACCAAAAGGAGCTTTGCTTACAAAGTGAGTTTATTGCGCTGAAGGAGAAATTCAACTCCATGCTGCTGAACCGTTATGAAGGCTTTCAGTTAGAGGAGAGCATGGTGAACATGCATGCGGTTGGCCAGATAAGAAACTTGTGAGACTATGTTTTCACCCCTTTATGTATGGTTTGTGGTTGTCATCCTCCCAAATCTAGCATGGGTGTTCCATGACAAATCTACGGCTTTGGCATGTATATCTTGCAGGGCGCTGGCAACTAAGCCCGGTTGTCCGTGGAAACCAGTGTTTTGGGATCCACATATGGTGTGTTTACCGGGAGGGTCGTGGGACTGAGGTTTGGCGGTCATGTATTAGCAGATGGGCGGATTGACTGTGGCCTGTGAAGCATAAGGGGTAGCCAAGGGTTAGCAGCAGCCTCAACCAGCAACATGCATCACTGGGACCCAATGGGAGGAGGAAAAACCCAAACAAATATAACCCATCTCTTCTCCAAGTCTGAGTAGTGATTACCAGAGGCAAGGGTGGTATCAAGTATAACAGTAATTAAGTCTGTCATGTATGCTTGGTACTTGCAGATAACAGAGGAATTAATCAAACTGTTGTATAATTATATATATAATATATTTTTTTTTATGGACCGTTTTGGTCTTGGTACATTAATTGGCTTCATTAATCTGGAGATCTTTCTTTATGTTTATTTGATTTTATTCCAAGGTGCCATCTTCAAAGCACTTTTTTGTCTTTACTCTTAAATAACTTAAACCATTACTATCACAATGTGGAACATTCATTTTCTGTCAAGTAATTGATTTAATCGCCTAAATAAAGATTGGTGCCGTCTGTGTTGAACATATTTTTACATTCATACCTACCTGCCTTTGCATTTCCAAAAGTGGGTTTTAAATCTATGTATGGATGACTAGCCCACAATAGTACTGCCAGAATGAATCACATGGCTACACAAAACAAATGCAACTAACGTTAATAGCTATTAAGAACAAACACACCTTGGCTATGAAAATACTGTGATGTCAAAATGAAGGAGATTTAGTTTATTATGACAATACCTTTCATAAATGTTTTCTGACAAAAGTAAATCTGCTTTGTGCGCGCCTACCCTTTCATTATGAGGAACAAGCCATGCAAGCTCTTCTGTTTGCCAGAAGACTGTTTTTCCTGCCCCTTTAAGGATTGCAAAAGCTGGAGCACATCCCAGCTCAAGAGGAACGGCTTTATTATTTCATCTTCTGTCTTCAGCACATGTACCGCCATTTCTTTGCTTAAACATAGAACCAAACACCATTATAAACCCAACAGGACAATTTAAGCCTGTGTTTGTGGTTTTAAAGCAATTACAAAGCCATATCATCTGCAGAGTTGACCACTAAGTGCTTTCGTGACTTAAATCTGCAAGTAATCAAAATGCGTTCCTATTGCTTAACTAATAGTTTGATCCCTCAAACACCAAACCTAAAGAGGCTACGGACTGCAAAAACAAGACATCAATAAACCTTTGTTATGGCCAATGAGAAAGAAAACATATTACTGCTTACATTGGGATAGTTCATAAGATGGTGACATCTTTTATTCACAACCAAACCACACTTGTCATGAGGTTTCTCCTTAAAAACCCAAAATACTTTATGTATGAAAATCTGATTAAATGCCTCAAAACCATCTCAAATACCTTTTCATAAACATTTTCTTCATCAGTTTCACTCACCGCACTGTTCAATTCAATTCTCTACTTTCCTCACAGTGGTGTTACTCATATCTAAAACGCTTACAGTGAAAATTCCTTTCGACAAACACAAGCTTTTTCACCTCAACTGTATTCTTTACTGCGCACAGTCAAAGAGATTTGTCCCACTCATTTCATTAACCTATATCTTCCCTCAATATTTATCTGCTGAGAGCACATACTTTAACTTAAACAGCCTCATAACAACTAGGGCATATGTTGTAGATAATTATTCCAATCGAGGCACAAAGATTCCTGGCAACAGTTACTACAGTGGGTTGAAAACCACAGTGAGCCTTGGGCGCGCCAACCCATAAGAGATAACAATTATGAGCAGATACTAAATACAGAGAAAACGCGGGTCCTTTTGATGAAACACAATCAAAGACATGCATGAAATGTATCAACTGTTTGTCAAGCCAACAAATTTACGTTACCAAAAGATAGACCATAGACCCCCATGTTAAAATGCCCAATTTTACAGCAGAATTAAACTGTTAATTAAATGTTTACAGCCTGGTACAAAAATGGGTTTGGCCTCTATAGCATGACAATTATGAAGGGGTTGAATTATTTTGACTAAATTATTTGATAATAATAATAATAATAATAATCAATTTAATTTATATAGCGCTTTCATGGACTCAGAGTCGCTTAAATTAAATAAAGGCTTAAAGTTCTGTGTACTTAGGGTGTTCCGCTTTGAGGGGCAGGTAGCTGACGTCACAATAGGCAAGCATGACTCAAGGCTTGAATAAGCCCGCCTCAGCTCCATCCACGCTCATTTTTGCATTAGCCGACACCAGGCACTGCCAAGACGACAACGGCAAGATCTGTCAGTTCGCAGCCCAATTTGAGCTTAATTTTGGCTCTGTTAAAACATATGGGTGACATCATGGAGTCCATATTTTATATGGGCTATGTTTACAACCCTTTTACGCATAAACTTAGGTTTAGAGCAAGGATAATGATATATAATATATAGATATGCTTCACAGAACTGAGCGGAACCGCATAGCCATGTAAATTAAATATAGAACATACAATTAGTCATTGAAGCATTAAAGATACAGATGTAAATGTTTTGGCTTTGGAGGTGTTGACTTTACCGTAGCTTGGCCAAGTAATAAGTTGAGTAATAAGTACATCATGTAATTACTTTTTCAATTATTTATATGTAGCCTAATTACAAAATGATTATATTTCTCATATAACCTGCCTGACAGTGGTCATGTTACTATAATTTCAAATGGTACAATAGATCTAAAGTTAGTAGTCAAGGCAAAGAAAAAAACAGAAACACTAATAAAAACTGGTCTCCTGCTTGATTTAATTTACTGCTTCTCTTATCTCAGTTGATACAAGCACATGGACATTCCTGACACAACAATGTTCCTTATTTACTGAACATGCATGTACTTCCACAATCCAGATACGCGCTACGTATAGTTTCATACATAGAACAAATGACAGTTATATGAAGGACAAAAAGAAGGAAGCAAGAACAGTTATTTCCATGTTTTTGTTTTATGTTCTCTGGAGGAAGATATTGTTCATATTTAGAGGTGATCCAGGGGGTTAAACTATGTGTGCACCATAGAGGCAAATCATTAGCACTTCAACTCAAAGCATTATGGTTTGTACTAAGATGAAAGGGCAATCCCATGTTGATGCATTTATCGGTCAACCTCCAAAACCAAGCTAGAAAAGTAACAGATGTTGCAACCAACAGGCTCTGTGTCATTGTGGTCCTTCTCTCCAGTCACTACTCTGTGTCATTTGTGTGGCATGTTTAATTGTTTAAATCCTTACTTGGGACGAACATTTTCAGTTTTAACGGTGAGGAAATTTCAAATTATAGAGGGGAGTATGCCAGTCAGGGACATTTTAACCTCACTAAAATCCTCCGAACCCAGGCCCTTGCCCAAACATTAAATTGTTTTTCTCTTTTGAAACAACTAGGGAAGATGTTTTCACTTCAATCCCCTGAGAGACCATAATGCATTTATCACACAGAGGGAACTGTGACGTGATTGGAGTTACCACAGATCTTATGGGATACACGACTCTGAATGCTGAAAGCCACTTAGGATGCATTTCATTTAACAATATCATCTCCATTATCTCTTGTCCTTCCTGCACTCTTGGTGTCTGCATAATGTCCAAGTACTCCTAGTAGAGACATCCATTACTGGGTCGATTCATCAAAAGGTGTTGTTAAAAACCAATATCATTGAAATGTCGGCATCATGTGGGGCCTCATTTGTTATCCTGTCAAAACCTTCAATAATGAGTATTCAAAGGAGAGTCCAGACGTTACAGTAAATATATTTTCCAATCTATGACCACAACTCTAAAGCAATCAATCTAAAACTGTACAAATATGAAAATATCAGCACAGTGAGTAGCACATTCAAATCATGATAAAGCCTACCTAACCTGAGAAACAGTAAACCAGCAGATTATGTCTTGATTGTTTCTCCAAATCAAAAACGCGCCTTGCTCAAGTCATCTCCCAGCTCCCATAAAACATAGTCATTTCACACACAGAGGCTTTTCATTGGGATTACTACTGGCCAAGAGAGCGCTCGGCTGGGCCCTGAGCAGTGCCCAGAAAAAAAACACTCTCACATGATTGAAAAAGCAGAGACTGACCAGAACATCCCCACAAGTTGGAGTGCCTAGAACTATCTGCTCCGCCATCTTGTCTTCGATGTTAAGAACTGCATGTGACAAGAATTTGATTACAGGGTGAAAGGCCAGATGAGACTGTCTCGGCTCCCAAGAACACAGCTTTAAAAAAAGACAAATGTAGAAGAACAAATTTGTCTACAACCAAGACAATCTTTTCAAACAACTCCAGACCAGAATGATTAGTGCAATGCTCCTCCACTTTAATTTTTCTCTTGCTGTTACCTTTTGCTCATAACGCTCCGCTTGTCCCCGAGGGAAGAGACCGGGAGCACATGACTCTTGACCCCGAGAGAGGACGCCATTTAATGAACGACCAGGGAAGGTCAGACCTGTGATTGGTATTCAACCTCTTCCATCTGAGATCGCTGAACCAAAACGCCAGAGTCTGTCCCCAAGAGCCTAAATTACCATGGTGACATTGATAGATACGCAGCATTGGCGGACACTGAACTTTCACTGAGGGGATGGAGTGCGAGCGTAGGCCAAAGCGGGCAGGCCAGCGCAGCGGGTAATCTGTCACCAAGGTGCTTTTTGACAACCTCTAGGTGTCACGGTCACACGTACAGACAAGGCTGATAGATGAATGACCCCGCTGGCCGCTTTTTACAGTGATACTTGGCAAGGTGTGATGGAACTGGAGACGGCATACGGAGCTCATTTCTCCCACCACACTATTTTTCTTTACTGCGTCTCCTCCTTCTTTCACCTCCACACACACTCTGTCTTGCTCACGTGTAACACACAGAGGGGTCACTGATTGTGCTGAAAAATAAAGTGGGAGGATCTTTGACCTTTGAGGGGTGTCTGGAGATCCTTACCAGACAGCAACCACTGACGGAGCTGTGGACAAATAAGGGAGGCGACCTGTTCACTGTTCATTCTTTGTATCCACAGAGAGATCAACCACATACCTTGCATATTCCAGTTTTCAACATGTGATTTAGTGCTTGATAATGAAAGATGAATTCATATCAGTTTTGACAGAACTCGTGCAGGAGCCAAAACCCCTTCATGCGCATATATAGTGTTTCAGAGTCCATGTAGAACTACCTGTCCAGTTCCTCTTTTTTAAAAGGGGACCAGCTGTGAATTCTTACATGAAGGGTGATTATTCTCACAAGCACAGATGTATGGCAGCCACACTCACCTAACAAACATGTTTGGTGGATGTGAAACACAACAGGCTGGTTTAGCCTTATAGATTAGTCTATGTCAATGTTTCCCGACCCTTTTGGCTCAGTGAGAACTCGTCACAGTTTACACGCCCTCAGTGTGGAGGGTCATGAGTCATGAGCTGCAGCCTGACCAAATATTGATTGTTTCATTTGAATGATGTCCAGAGGCCCAGACAGATGAGGTCAACAATTAGAGAAAAATCAGCAAATGGGCTAAACATTACTTTGTGTAAGAAATGTGCATGTTATAAGGCCAAAAACGATTAGATTAATTCTTTTCACTGTCACATCATTGTTAACTGTTGGTCAGACAAAACAAAAATAATTGAAGTCACATTGTACACCAGATGGACATTGTTGCTGTTTTCTGACATATTATGGATTACTATTCGATTAAAGGATAAAATAATCAGATTATACTGATTTGATAATTGATGATGAGAAATAATTGTGACTCCAGAGGGTCCTGACCCCCCAGGTTTGAAACTACAGGTCTTTGATAACCCTACTGATGTAACTAAAGAGTTTATTTATTTAGTTTTTTTTGTAAAATACATAAACACGTTAACCTGAAACTAAAACAGCTTGTTGTTAGTGAAAGTTTCCCCTTTCCCTTTACCTCTACGGTAGCCTCCATCAGGAGTTTTCTCCTCCACAGCATGACAGCGTCGACATGTTTATTCAGCTGTTTGCTAAATGAAACTCCCGGTTTAAATTAGTTTGAAATCCCCTGGGATGCAGGGCGTTGTTACAACACGCACGAGTGCTTCATCATCAACACAAAGAGCATCTGAACTAGTGCATGTGCGCAGCAGGCGAGGGGAGTTCACAACGTGTAGAATGTTAGTTCATAGTTCCTGGACGCGCACCATGTGATGTGCGCTGCTGTACCTTATTTTAAAAGTATCAAGGCTAAGAATACTAATTTTAGGTCCCTGGAGTTATGGTACACAACATTAGGGACAAAACACAGGCTACAATTAAGAGCAATACAGCATTATGAACTCAATGAGCAGCAGTCTAAGTAATAGGAATACACCACTGCAGGGATATTCTGGTCACTACCATTTTACGGCGCATGGTTTAGTAGCCTACGTTTCCCTTCATACTCGCTGTTTTTGTGTCTTTAACTACAGCCGAAGAATGAGCAGTGATTTATTACTGGCTAAGGACAAAAGCATGCGGGCAGGCGCAACGACCCGTCCCCCCCCCTCCGCATCCGTGCGGAGGTAACAGGGAGATGACAAGTGGCTGAGCGGATGGGGATGTTGCGCTCTGTGGGCGAAACCTACCTGTCATCGTAGCAGAAATCTGCGTCCAGCGTGTTCAGATAAAGACCCACAGCCACGGCGGTGCACACCAGCTCCGTGATCATCTCTCAAAAACAACGTGGGAGAGGAGCTGGGATAGAAATGACTGGAATCAGGTCTCAGGTCCCTGTGTTATTGTGCTCTCAATTCAGCCGTAAGGAGCCGCATTGCTCTCCAGATAACGCAGGGCATTTCCGTGAAATGGAAAGTGTGTCAAAGTTAGCCATATTCCCTGTAACCCATTGTTTTGGTGTTCAGGGGTTTTGGGAGGTGAAGCTACAGCTGCTCGGAGCTGTGCGCATTTCGGTGCTGCGGTGTCCTCAGTGTGCGCATCTCTCCGCCTTGGCACTGGAGAGAGCAGAGCGGGGGAAACGCATGTGGTTTTCATGGAGGATGAGCATGCGCACTGGGTTCTACACTGTAAGGGAAAGGTGGGAAATGTTGGCCATAAGTAAATGTGTTTTTATGCATTACTGATGGAGCAGAATAAGAATCAATCGTATACAGGAAGTCTCATGAAATGTATGCCAGTTGTTTGCAAGCAAAAATGTTATGTTGATTTAACTGCAACAGACTGAAGACAATCACTGGCATGGGTTACTTAGTAAACGATGTAGTTACATTTCATTTTTTTAAGGTAACATAATACATTGACACAAACACCTACATGGTAAAGTTAAAATAAATGACCTAAACATAAATCGCACAAAGAGAACCTGGTTAATGACCTCAACTCAAATAATTTAAAGCAGTATTTACAATGTCAACTATATCTGAATAGATTATGACAGTAATATATATATATATATATATATATATATATATTGTATATGTATCTTCTGTAGGACCAGGGGATATGCAATTATGACCAAAATAGCTCCTTATAGGACCCCTGGCTGTCTTAGACAAAATTGATTTCTACTGGTAAGATGAACATTGGATGTCTGGTTGAGTAATACATTGGAATATTTCCCATTGGGAGGTGTGATTGATGAACTGTTGTACCTCACCCTATGGTGGGGATGCACATGGACGTCAGTTTGGAAGTGTGCAGCCTGGTCCTGCTGGCTACCAGCTGGACCAAAGCCTGGCCCTCAGTCAGGGCTCCAGGCAATGAAATCCAGCGCGGTCAGCAGGGAGAGAGTAAAACAGATGGTTGGAGAGGGATGTACAGAGCGCAAGGGCATCGGCCACTGATGGGTGAGACGGTTACGGAGCATTACGGGGCAAGAACAGTCATTTGTAACAAAGGCACCCAGCCACCCTAACTCTGAGAAAGACTTAGCCTTGACCCCACAGAACCTGTTGGAAGGCAGGATGCTGTGTTTTTGTACCTGAGTCTTATGTCGAGATGCTTCCGCTTGTACAGCATTCATCAGTGTCCAGAGGCAACAAATGAGTGTTTGGGTTGTAGGAAGACAATCAATCATTTGACATCTTTTGACACTTTATCTGTAAGACAACCTTAAGATACAGCCTTCTTGTTGTATATACTGTATATATAGGCAAAACACAGCCGGATATTTTTTACAACCTTTACTGTTGAGTAACAACATTTTGAGTGATCATCAATAAGATGTGTACATTTTTATAAACTCAGCCAGTGTGGGGTTTTTTTTGTGTATTTTGGGTTCTGGGCGGTTTTATACTTTGGCAAATTGACAAAATGGTAAGTCAGAGTTTTAGCAGCGTTTGTTCTGAAAAAAAAGGACTCGATACATGTGGTGAGAGGACAGATTTCAAGTTTAACAAAGACAAAAATGAATGCATAGAAAGCGATGCCAAATTGAACCTAGAATCCAGATGGTTAATAAGAAGAAGAACAAGAACAAGACTACAAGATACAAGATACACACTGCGCCGTTTCTCTGCCCCATGGGGAGTCGGCCCAAGTGATTAGCTGAGGAAAAGATGGACAACATGTTCCTGTAGAGAATATCAACAGGCTCAGGGAAAAGCAAACACATCACAGGAGAAGAAGTGTTTAGTCCCTCCTCTGACTGATTGCCTGCTACGTGCTGAGCGCTGTAATGAGTATATTCTTAGGTGTAAACAGGCAACAGTCCTAAATAAAAGCTCTTTTTTGGTTTAAGATGAAGAGGTCTAAAAGGGGCAATTAATGGCTCTTGTAAATCATTGGCTCTATTTACATTCATAGATGAATGCATTTTGTTCTTTCTATTGATATTTTGTTCATCTCTTGTAGGAAGTGACAGTCATTTAGTCCTCATTCACTAGCATGGACCACGCCACAACCATGTGTTAGTTAAAGATTTAATGAACAATATGAATGTGCAGATGAACATTATGAATGTGCAAAATTGATGTGGATGTCGTCTGATGGCTGGTCTGGGAGGATGTGTGATGACCGGGTGGAAGAGACTCAGGATGGGGGTTCCGTCTCAGAAGCAGTTTTTGCCCAAATAGTCTACAGAACCCCAGACGGTACCTAGAAGAGACATGAGATAGATGAGCAGCAGGAAGGGAAGAGGGGGAAGATGGATGAAGGAGAGGGAAAGGGAGGGTGGGTCAAGCAATCAGAGACACAAGCCTGGCTGTGCATGCAGCACGGTATATGTAGGTTTGTCTGGTGATTGGAGGTGTGGTTTAGGCGTGGCCCTGCTCCCGAACCATAGTTAACAAATTAACTCCAGTAATTAAAAGCATGTGGCTTTTCTCTTTTATGCTTGTCAACAAAGCAAATTTTTTTTGTTTGCATACTTTACTTGACAAATGACCAAACTATTGTTTGTTGAGGCCTTCAGAACAGGCCTTCATGCGTTTAATGAGTATTAGTTGCACGCACTCACCAGCTTGTCCAGAAGACACCACTTTTGTGTCTGTATGGTAAATATTAGCTTATCTTAGCATGAAGAAACAGGGGAAACAGGATTTCTTATTAACCATCTGGATTCTAGGTTCAATTTGGCATAGCTTTCTACACATTCATTTTTGTCTTTGTTAAACTTGAAATCTGTCCTCTCACCACATGTATGGAGTCCTTTTTTTCAGAACAAACGCATTTTGTCAATTTGCCAAAGCATAAAACCGCCCAGAACCCAAAATACACGAAAAAAACACACTGGCTGAGTTTATAAAAATGTACACATCCTTATTGATAATCACTCAAAATAGTGTTATAGAACAGTTAAAGGTTGTAAATAATATTCATATACACAAATATAACAGAAAAATGTAAGAAATACAACTTTACTGTCCATTTACATGTCAGATTTTGTCCAAATACATTTTTTAGTCTGCGTGTGCCTGCACATGTATGCCGTGGTCAGTGTATTTACCAATGAACAGACGGGCGGAGATGGATTTTTTTTACATTGGCTATTTTGTTACCATCCAACAGAGCCAGACTAGCTGTTTCCCCCTGTAGCATTCTTTATGCTAAGCTACGCTAACTGACTTTATTTAATTGGCATCAATCTTCTCATGCAACTTTTGGCAAAAAGGGAATATGCAAACTTCCCAATATGTTGAACTATTCCCTCAAGCATTTTGCAAGGGTTATTATACAAAATACATAATGCCATGGTTCTATATGTAATGTTTTTTTTTTCTTCAGATTACAAGATAATGCTCCTGTTAAGTTCAGTCATCTAATTTAAGAGACAAAACTGACCAACAAACTGTATTTCTATTGACTCTGTTATTAGGAGATTTCCTCTCCCCACAAAGTGAGTAATGGTAATTTCCTTGTGCTATTTACCCCGGAACCACTGCTTCTTCACCGCAGCGGATAAACATCACGCAGGAAACGGATAATCACAGCTGGAAGGACCGGGCCCTGCCCTTACAGAAATAGCACACCCTAGGCATTAATATCAACTCAGCAACCTAAAATCAGGAGATATCGCACACCAAATCAAATCCACCCTGGTTTGTGAAACATCCGCAAGGGTGTCACCTCCTCGTTCTGCTTAGGAAGATCAGAAATATACATAACTGTGTGTGTGTGTGTGTGGGGGGGACAACAATTCTTTGGGTTTGGCATTGAAATAGGAAAGGATAATGAGTGTTATTGTTACTGTTAATGATGGACTGTGAAATGGCTTGAATGGTGACTAAAAGGGTCAGTGGATTGCATTGTTTCAGAATAGACAAAAATAAAACGGAAAAAAAAAAAAAATAAATTAAATAAAACACTATATCATAGCCACAAAATGCTGCAGCTCAAATGCCCTTTATTGTTATCATTGCTTTGTGCAATAATGTGCTTTGGAGTCTGAAGTCTGCTTAAATTAGTTCAGCGATACTGTAAAATAAATCCAATTTATACAACTCAAAGCATGTTCTTACCTCACAAAAGTCTTTAACAACAATGACAGCAAAGCGTAGTACAAATACTGAGCGGTTTACTCAAAGTGACAGAAAAAACCCTTTAAAAAAATCCTTAATCTGTGTGATGTTCTACTTCAGTTTCCTTCTGTCACATCCATTACACGTTGCAGTTTGTGTCAACATAATACAAATAGCCCAGGAAATATATTTTACAATATGTACTGTAAGAGTCTCAGTCGCCCTTCAATCGCAGCTCACTGAAGATGTTTACAGATTCAGGATGTGTGTTCTTCATCCAGGTCATTAGATTTAAGCAACATACAAACAAAGCAAGTTTGAATCATGTAAATCCCATCAGGCCATGGGGAAATGGAGCATTACATTTATTTTGATTGGTTGAAGCTGTAGAATTGAAGTACTACATTCTACAAGCCATTCATAACAGGGTTTCTAGTTTTCTGCCACTGTTTTTCCATGACTTGTTTTTGATATTTTATCCGAATAAAATTCCAAAAGATAATTGGAAAATATGAATCAGAGGGACATGTACTGTTCTTGGATATACGTGATGATGTGTGTCACATTGAAAACAGCAGTTGTTTTCCATCAAGTGTTTCTTGAGGGTGACATTGTTTGAGGCTCAGAAACAAACAATTTACACAGCTTGACATGCCTGTTTACACATCCACAGATATATCGCTGACAGGTGTAAAAGAAAAAAATGCAGTTTTGTAAATGTGGCTCTTCAGAGAATAAATCTGCAGTGACTTGATGTGATAACAGCAGACTTTAATCTAAAACGAGTTGTCCGGCCAAATCCACTCTTCCTCACAAGCAGGGCATCTGGCAGTAAAGTGTAGTCTGTTGGTGACTGAAGGGGCATGATGATGGCAGCCAGGGCTACTTCCTGGCACCCTGCTCTCTGATGGCTGTCAGCCCAGGCCCAACTCAAAATCCCCAGGGGCGGTTTAAACAGAACAACATGATGATCATGCTGAAAGATGGAAGACATTTTGACACTGTGTATAAGAGTGCATGTACACATAAAGGTGCTTAGTGTGGGCGTGTGACGCTGTAACAGACATAAATGCTTTTTTCATCATCACCAAAGGGATCATTTCAACTGACACACATCTTTCTCTCTCTCCTTTTTCCCTAATCTGCAAGTGGTGTTTGATTAAGCCTGCCACTTCCCTTCCAAAGTTGACCCTTTTGATTATTTAGAGTTCATTGATTAAGAAGTTAGAAGAAAGAGCATTATCCAAAACATTACATCCGCCAACTGAGAACTACATGTGTAAACATGATTGGATGATGTTTAAAGGTATACAAACTGCAAATGCAGTTCATTTTTCAAATCAAGGAGGGTAGCAGGAACTTGATTCATATCCAAACACCACCGTGAGAAACAGAGATCACAGCATCGAGCCAAAGTGTTTGACGCACTCCCCTCACTTCCCATTCCTACCTTGTCATGAAAAGTCATCTGAGGTGGGATTGCCTTGTATGATTCCCCATGCAACCTATTTCTGTCTCCAGTCCTTCATCACGTCCTGTAACCCGTTTTCCTGCCTTAAGTGCAAAGTCAGGAAATTGTAGTTTTCCCACTGCAACGCCTGGATAGCTTTTACGGATTTTTATCACCACAAGTTTGCATGATTTTTGTTTTTGTGCATTGGAAGCAGGGCTTTCATTGTGTCATTTTTCTTGTCTTCAATGTGGGCACATGAAAGAGGACTGTGCCAGAGTGTGTTTATATATACATATATGTGTGCAAGCATGCATGCAAGCATCAAGGACGAGACAGACGACAGGACGTGACTCACTCGGGCCACAACAAAACCCAGCAACATTTGTATCCCAAAACAAGCCCAGTTCACATCTTGAATTGCTTGCATTCAAAGTCAGTCCCGTTTTGGCCACTAGAGCCGGCTGTCAGTGTGAAACACAGTGCCGGACCCATACATAGTCCAGACGCAGAGGAGAGCCCCTCCGTCTGTCTTTACTGAGATAAAAATAAAGCTCTGGTACACAGTTTCACCACGACAATGCTGAAAGAGCTATGGATGGCCTACAGATGTGCAAGCTACTGCAGATAGTATAAAAATAAATAATAGAAGCAGTATAGTGGAAGATGTGATAGGAGGAAGGGTTTTATACAAGTACTGCACAGTGGAAAAGTGCGTTAGCGTAATTTCTTTTAGGAAGACCTCACTCTTAATCATTGCTCTACCCAACTTGGATCAGCTGTTGGAGGTGTTCACCTTCCTGCTAAACCAATCAGAATCGTTACACAAATGGCAAGGGCTAATCACAGAGTCACAACCCTGTTTTAAATCTGTTCTCCCTCTGCCATTCAGCTGTCATTGCAGGCAAGAGTGCAACCCTCCATCTTCTCCAGCTGATTGGTCCGGAGCTTCCTTTGCTCTGGTCTTCGGGCTCCTTCTTCGCCACCACCGATGTCTAGATTCCATCGGGGGGGTCTGATGGTTCTTTACCCCATATAGATATACGAAAGATTCGTATAGCGATGGAGTCTAATTGCCAAAGACCATGTATATTTTATTTGATCTGTACAATATATCTGTACAATACATTTTTCTCTCCTGATTGAATTCCTATTGTGTCAAGCTAATTTTGTTGAAGAGAGTCTCCATACTTTTGAAAAATGGATGTTCCTGCAGAGACACTGTTCACGTGCACAGCTGCCATGACCATTACTGACTCATTGCTGGGTACTGAGCAACAAACAGGGAACAGGGTATGTTCTTTTTTTGTCAGACAGACCTACTTAAAGCCCTGTCAGATGAACTCAAGTAGGGCCTAACCCTTCATTGACACATTTGAATTTATTTAAAAAAATTTATTTAACTAGAAATGACATGAAAGTAAATGTTGTTAGATTGTTTTATATAATGAAATGTCAGTGTTTTAGTTTGGTCAAGTCTGCATTCATGCTACCGCTTGGAGTGGCAGAAGCTGGACCTTTCAACCATTTATCAATTACTCTTAGCTAACTATGTCAACCATTTATCCATTTATTTTAGCTAACTATTTTAACTCCTTATCCATTGCGTTTGGCTACAGATGGATTATCCAATTCGTCCATTTGGCTGCTTTGAGCCAAGTGACTTCTAATTGCTATTTCATGTACTTTTCACCGCAGCGGCTATATTTTCTCAATCAAATCATAATTTATATATTTTTTTATGTATCTAAACTACCTTGACTACTGCAGAAGCACCCCTGGTTGGGAATCACTGACCTAGGGCATCTCCTTGTAGTGTTAAAGACAATAGCAGAAGAGTAACTGAGTGAATTTCCAGTTCCTTTTTATCATTATCACTGTCGGTAAGGGCATTATAAGAAACTGTCACATGTAGCATTTCAAATAGTATATATTTTAACTTGTACATTGAGTTCAAAAATAAGTCAATATCCCACTGCAAAATAATTTTTTTTGTAAAATGTTTTTGGTCCCCCTAAATGCTCCATTTCCCTCTTTACCTCTTGTGTCCGCCTTCTATTAGCTTTGGTGTAAATCACTACCATAATTCTTGTGTGTACTCAAGACTATAACATTTGTTATCAAACATGTAAGACAACCGTGATTTATTAAATGACCAAGCACAAAGCAAAACAGAAGTAAAGCAGGGTCAAGGATGACTCTTGCCAGGTCGATCTTTTCCCCTACTACCTCTGGTTTGAGAGCCTAGAAATGGGGTTTCCAGACCTGTCAACAGAGCCTCCTAAATCCCACAATGCCCCTGGTTCCCTGAACGGTCCTTAAAAACAAGTGTTTTCTCAAGAGTCACGAAACATACTGTAAAGACACAAGCCTGAGATGGATACAATCCAATCAAACAGGAATGACAGTTTTTCCAGGTGTTTTGAGCATATGTTTTCATGAGGAACACACAGTCAAGGACGGAATGCTAAAAATACAGAAGATTTATTTTTCATCACAAAAAGTAAAGTATATAAAACAAAACAAGATGTTGCTGAAAGTGATACAGAGACTGTAAGAATAAATCCCAAAATTTAGATTTAATCATACATACAGTATAATCAAAACAAGCACGAGAGAACACATACATTTACAATCACTCAAGTATGATTGCTGATATAATCATGTATAATCATGACCTCTCAAGCAGCGTATTATAATCATGTGCATATGTATAAATATATATGTTCATCAACATTAAACTCTGTCTCCATAACTCTTCAGTCCAATGATAGCGTAACATCTCGGTGACAGCAGGGGATCAAAGAGTTGCACCAGTGCAGAGAATGATACATCCTCCTGCAAGACACAAAGACACACACCCAAAAAAACAATAACACACAACAGAACTGAATGAAAAACACATGGACATAAAAATCAGTATTCTTCTCCCAGTTTGGCTTTGTGACCCATTGGCATGCCGTATAATATTCTCACTATTAAAAATGTCTCTATTGAATCCCATGAGAATAAACATCTGTACAAATATTGTGTCAGGTGGACTCCTGTTCATGTGTCGAACAAGTTTGTCTTCCTTGATGCTAGCTGTTTAGTAATAGGTCATTTTGGAGTAGAAAAGCAACCTATAGTCTCAAACACACTTTGTAGGGCTGTTAATTTGCTGAATCCCTACTGTGTCGGTAGAATGGCGAGAATAGGAAAACCTCCCATTATGCTTGGGGATGTTCATGCATTATTCCATTCTAGCGTCTAGACGGGCAGTTTAAATAGGTTAGACGCCAATTTTGTTGTATTAGGTATTAGGAGGCGTTCCTTAACAAGTGGAACCAGATACAAACAAAACTTTATTCTTAATTCGTCACATTCAATTTGACAATACTATGTAGTGAAATTCAATTATTGCATTTAACCAATCCTAAGTATTACGAGCAGTGGACAGCTATAGTTACAGCATCCGGGAGCAACTTGGGCCTCAACGACTTGGTCAGGAACACTTGTAACAGTACAAGTTGCTTGTAAATTAGCTGTATCTAATCGAAATTAGTGCTAATATTGAATTGTATTTATATCTTGCTGCCAGTGAGGGAGGCTTTGCAGCCACTTTGGCACTAGTTTGTTGTCACTTCTGTAAGAATGCGTCAGCATGCTAAAGTGCTCACAATGACGAGTCTAACATGCAGATGATTAGCGATGATGGATGATTGAATGTCATTCGTTTTGCAGGTATTTGGTAATGAACCAAAATATCGGAAAAACAACATTTTTGCCCTGATGATGGCGCTATATGGAAAGAAGGGATCTCCAAATTTGTTAGGATTCATCCTATGGAAACCATGAATGTCTGTAAAATGGCGACCCTTCCAATAGTTGTTGAGATATTTCAGTCTGGACCACAGTGGTGGAACAACATCCATCGCTGAAAACAGCATACACGACACTATTTTCAATGAATTTGTAGCGAACGCACACAACCACCGATTTTACCGTACACTTTTTGGTCCTTTGACCTTTCAGCATACATCAAATCGCAATGTATACATTGCTTAATAAGAACATCATTGGGTGACCATCAACACTGGAGCAAGGGCCTGCAGACTTTCTGGAAACAAAAATAAAAATCTACAGAATGTTTTGGAGAATAATCACAGCTCTTGCTCAGAATTTAAACAACCTAACCTTTGTGTGTTTATATCTTTCTCTAAGCCTGAGCATGCTTCAGCACACTTATCATCACATGGATCATATTCACATCCATCCATCACCTCTTCTTTTTTCTCCTCTGCTCCTCCTCCGGGGAGACCTCTCAAAGCTGACCAGCTCTCCTGACGTTATATAGTTTGATTACCCGACCCTGTTAAGGAAGTCCATCTGACACACAGCCACGCATGTAATCACAACTTCAAAGCCTTCGGCTTGTACATATCTCATCACAATGACTCAATGGCTAAAGATTAGCATGTTGTGTTTGGCTGCAGAAGCATGAGACGTTAAATTGCAATCCGGCTTTAATTTAGCCAACACCTATATTTTTATCAGTGGGCTGAATCAAAAACAAAGAAACAGTAAAAAAGGTTTTAAGATATCAGCTGACATTTTGGCGTCTTCGCTTTCATCATCTGGGAAGCACATTTCAAATCCCAATCAATGAGCTGTACAAGCAAATTATAAAGATGAGTCCAGCTGAAAAAGTAGCATGCTGGGGAATATCACTGAGTTATGATTGCACTTGTTTCAATGATAGTACATTTTTTGTTTTTTACTTTGTAGTTTGAGTGGCTTTTAGACTTCTTAGTTAGGTGCTCTTTTTTTTTCTACGTACACCTTTACTGCTGCACTGCTGCTTACAACCCGTGCAAAATTACTCGTTTTACTATCAACAACACGTACTAGGTTCTCCAGCCAGTGCCCTTGAAGGCACTGGCTCAGATCTGGAGTTGGTCCCTGGGCGCTGTATATGGCTGCCCACTGCTCCCTTGAGGGATTGGTTAAATGCAGAGAATGAATTTTACTGCATGTATGTGTATGAGACAACAAAGTACCTTTACCTTACCTTAAATTAACCTCCCGTCTCTTTGTGACTTTGTGTCTATTCAGTACAAATTCATGTTTATCTGACTTTTGAGTATTCCAGATTTTGCCAACGGGGGTTTATTATGAGCCACTCCTCCAAGATGAATTCATAAATATTTTTGCAATGAGTTAACGAATAAGTTTACCTGTTCTTTCAGGTAGCAGAGGCGATCAAGAAGAATCAGACCTTCAATACAAGGAGCCAGGGTCACCTTCAACTACACAAAGATAATGGTGAGAGACGATTTAACATTACCTAAATTATATTTTTGTTTATTTCACAGGGACTTTTATATACTGTATGTGGTACACAATTGCTTGTAAGTTGTCCTTTTTCCGGCTGCTCCCAAATACTAAAACCCACCATGACTAGTGTCTACCCAGTAGCTTGTGGGCGATCCCCAAAAACCATTTTACTGCTTTATGTCAGAAAAGAAAATCGTATGTTGGTTGACAACACAATTAGTGGCCTCCGCTCTAACCAGAGGCTGGTTTTCTTCCCGTTCTGTACAACAGTATTACTTCCCAGCAGACTACATGATCTCACTTAATGGTCTGCAATTTATTGGCATTATACTGTACATCTCATTTTACATGAATGAAAAGGATTTTCCTGCTTACCAGTTCTGTTAAAATGTTATCAAGGACCTACCATATTAAAGGCATGCATCTCGCCCCTTCGTGGCGCGTATGTGTCGTGGTAATCCTGGATTTCACTGTCAGAAAGCTGATGAGAGAGAAAGGTGCATGTGAGTCAGAATATAAAAAAGGAAATACGAGTGAGGGATGGACAGAGAATGTACAGAGTAAGATAAGCAAACGAAAAGGAGGGTTTATGTCTTTTGACATACAGACAGAAATACATTATCCTTTTTCCCATGGATACCCAGGGCAACCAGATGACCTCAACATCCTGGTGCATGGCAACATCCTAAACCAAGACAGCCAGTTTCTCAAGCACCTGTTTAGTTCATTAACCTGACATAAATTGGTGCCTTTTCTAAACAAACACCAACAAAGAAGCATGTTTCCCCCTAATTCACAATCCAAAATTGAGACTGCTTCCCACAGTGTGTGTTTCTGGAAGGTCTTGTTTGTAAGATGATAATAGTAATATTCTGGTCCTGACCTTTGATTCGTCCAGTTCCAGTCTGCCTAGAGCTCGGCGAACGTAGTCCACAAATGATTTAGCCTTAGAGTAGACATTCCCAACTCGCTTTTCACTGCAGAGCAAAACACACACACACACACACACACACACACACACACACACACACACACACACACACACACACACACACACACACACACACACACACACACACACACACACACACACACACACACACACACACACAAATGTAAACCACTTCTCAGTCCCTGAACATCTCATTTTTTCCCACCACAATAAATAACATTCCCTACTTTACCCTCATCTGTTTTCTTTTGTATAAATGACACTATAACCAGAATCCAACTGTTAAACACTTCTAAAACAACTAAATGGTGATGAATAGGCACTGCTTGTAGAAAAGTAATGGATATTCAATCCTGATCTGATGTTGGTTATAAACTGAAGGCCACAGTGCAGGAGGGGGCCAGGTCAATGCTTGGGTTCGTTTGATAAGGGCTAATTGAAATGTGCAGTACCTAATAGCTCTGTTTATCTAGTTAAAAGGAGAGTAATGACGGCAATCCACTTAAGATCTGGACCAAAATGCATGAAAAGTGTCAGCATTTAGGAATGCAAAATAACAACAGCAATGACCCCAGAGCTTCAGGTTTTATGGGTGTAAACCAGCAGATTTTGACTTCTGACAGCCAGCTCTTACTCATGTTTAAAAAGTAAAGCATAGCAAACTGCACCAAGGCCAAATGGCAACCTATTCTGCCTTTATGATACTACATGTCATGACTTTTCTTTTTCACTTCTCTGCATGCAATGGCAACCCTCGTTTTTTCATTGAAAAATATAAGAAAAAAGTGAAACATGCACCACACAATTTCCTAAAGATGACATCTACCAATGACTTGATTTGTCCATCATAAAGTCCAAGACCCAGATACACAAATACATTTAGGAAGCTGGAACTCAGCAAATGTTTGTCATTTTTGCTTTAAAGCTATAGTGCGTAGTTTCTGTCTCCCCCATGAGGAATCCCAAGTAATGACATCAAAACTGTGGTCGCATCCATAAGCTACAAGTACATTGAGTACATGTGACTTTTGTTTGCAATTCTTGGTTCATTTGTAAATTAACCAGAAGCAAAAACTTTTCTTTTCTGGTTCAGAGAAAAGAAAAGAACAGTTTTTCTTTTATCCTTTAGACAGCTACTGAAATGCGAAGCTCTACCTCACATGTGTTACTGTATGTGGATACTGTGAAAAAATACCTAGAAAATATTGTGTGATGTGTAAGTGCTTTGTACACTTGCTGTAATTTCTCATATTAAAGTGGTACCAGATGTACTTGCCGTTACCTTTTAAAGGAGCTGTAGTGATCCCTCAGAATAACATGGAGCACCGCTCGGTAAAACAGAGACTCCATTTGAATCTGCAGAAAAACATGTGTACTGTATTTTTTCACATCAAAAGTTTGTTATTCCCTTGTGATTTCTAACACTTTTCCGAGGCTGATGCAAGACTACCCAGCAATCAAGTCTGTTTTTGGATTCAGGACCCCAGTTCAGACAAGTGATCAATCTTACCGTGATTGCATTAATATTTATAAACATTCCATATTAATGGCTGGTGGTATCGTGTATCAGGCTTTGCGCCGAGCTCCGAGCTCTACATTTTTAAATAAATACACTGTAGTCAATCACAGACTTAAAACAATAGCAGACTTAATGGGCTGATTGTTGAAGATAACACAGTCTTGAGTGATCGTGAACACCCATATTTAATGTTTGCAATAATTTGAGAGATTTGTTTGGATGGGTGTGACATAATGACAGTTTAGAGAAAGACAGTGGAGTCCCATTCTTGTGCAATGGTGTCGATTCATTTATATATTGATTACACTTACGATGCATGTCTGACTTACCCCTTGGCCGAGTGAAACTCTCTCGAGTGCCTGTGTTTTTGAAAAATGGTAAATCGTTAAGACAAAATATTTTTGGGGAAAAACGGAAATGTAGCTGTAATCATAAAGCTTAAAAACCACTCATTAAAAACCTACTTCATCCACATGCCCTGCTTAAAAAAGACTGTTTACTGTCTGAAGATCATATGTATTTGTAGGAAAGATGCTGTTGTGCACATTTATTTTGTGCTGTCGTCCAAACTCACCAAACATGCCGACATCCTGGCATTTCTGCCACAGAACCAGGACCGGTCGCGAAGGTATTGACTCAGAGGGAACCCACACACACTAGGCAAACACTCTGCGAGGGAATACACAAAGATAATAGGAGTAAACGGATGTATCAGTTCGGTTGATTCATGGGGGAGTTTTTTCTTTTTAAACAACTGCAATCCGTGGGTATGAATTTCAACAAAAACAATTGCCAAGGAGACTTTTTAATTTACAAAGACTTTCATCCTCTTCTTTTCAGTGTGTCTGTCTTTGTTTCTTAAAAAGACCTCTGATTGCTGTCGTGAGAGGAGCAACCACACATATCTGACCATAGCAGAGCTTAGCGCACACACACACACACACACACACACACACACACACACACACACACACACACACACACACACACACACACACACACACACACACACACACACACACACACACACACACACAGATTCCCAGTGGGAGGGCACAGAGTGTGACTACTTGACAGCATGCCATCCTTTTCATGTCATTTCTAAAAGGGTCAGTGACTGAGGCCAAGGCGCAGTGAATCCAGAGGGATACTTTCAAAAGAAGCAGTAATGACACGTGCAGCTGCGGCCGGGCCGGGCTCTTGCAAACTGCTCTGGACACGCTAACATGTTGAAAATCGGGTTAGCTTCCCTTCTGGCCCTTCGATGCAATTGGAGTGTACAAACCTTCCCGCCGCCTGAAGTGCAGATTACAGTTCTTGCACAGATCTGTTTGTAGTAGCAATGCCTCACGTTGGCCACGTACATGCACTCCAGAAAGACAAATATTTCTGATCGTACTCTTGCAAATAATTTATGAAGAGACACGCTGGCTCCAGAACTTAAGACGCCTAAACTCATCTTGTTGTGAGTAAACAGCATGAGATTGGACTTTCGATACCACATAAAGTACTAAACATGGATGACGCATTTAAGGAATCACTCCCCAAATGAGCAGATCACATAAATGTAGCCTTGTATAATCAAGCTTTTCAGCTCTTTAGCTCTTTTCTAGGGTGAGGCAGGCTACCACAGGAGCTGGCCTGCATCCAAGACTGCACTGTTAGGCCAACAGGGGAGAGAAAGCGTGTGTATGTATGTGTGTGTGTGTGTGTGTGTGTGTGTGTGTGTGTGTGTGTGTGTGTGTGAGGCTTTGTCACTTCTTTAAAAGATCAAGCTGGAGTTCAAGAAACAAGCATGGAAAGGAGTGTTTTCAATCAGCTGTCGTGATATCATTTTCCGCTCCCATTTGGCTCTAGCTCCATCGGCCCAGTGACGCGAGGGTCAAAGGTCACGCTGTTAACAAGAGATGACGCGATACTGTATCAACTGTAGCAAGGGCTCTTTCTTATAGATATGCAGAGGCTACAGTCACAGCATGAGGACACATTTAGAAGATTTCATACCTCGTAAACTGAGCAGCCAAAGGAGCATGAAATGAGCATGATATCAGTCCTGATATCCAGTTTCCTGCATTTTGGCACCTGAATCAACCTTAGGTGAGGCGGCAGTATAGGCTGCAGTACAATATCCTCAGTGTGGAAGTCTAGGCTAACTAAATAACAGCAAAGTCCTCCTAAGCCAAGAGTAAATATCACACGCTAGTTGCTAAATCAATCCCAAAGGTCAAAAGAATCTCATTTTCAGCAGCCTTAAACAGCCATCCTAAATCCATAAATCCACTCTAAAGACTCAACAGCGAGTTTCTGTGTTCAACTCAATCTCCAGAAGGGTAACTTGGCTGAGTCTCCAGACTCTCAGTGGAACATTTGACTTGTTTACTATAAAATATGACTATAAAGTGTTTATGTGGCTTTGTGTGGGATGAGGATATTTCACTTCAGATTGCATCAGAGTGATGAAGTGAGCGCTGCAGGTGACTGAGGTGGGATTATGGGACGTGTGTGAGCGAGAAAAGAGGGAGAGAGACATAGAAATAGAGAGGAAAATGTGAGCTCTGTGTTCAACGGAAACCATATGTTCTGGAAAAAGCGGGTGGAGTGTGTGTGTAAACACTGTCGCAGCTTTTTAACACACAGAGTAACAGACACAAACACACTAACATGTCCCTGGCTGTTATCTTTATCTGAGTATGTTGCTGCCAGTGTGTGTGTGTGTGTGTGTGTGTGTGTGTGTGTGTGTGTGTGTGTGGTTACCCTGTCCTGCAGGGTCAAACTCCTCAGACAGCAGGTGATAGCAGCAGCCCACACTGCAGACTGAAGCCAGCTCTGGCTTGGCCACAAACATCCTCAGGGTGCTGGGAGCCAAGTCGCCACACGTGTGCAGGCCGACCATGACCGCATCCTGGAATGCGGCGAAAGCATGTGGAGAAAGGAGAGAACAGTGGAAGAGGTGGGGCGGGGAGATCGATGGTAAAATTTATTGATGATGACGTGCTGCAGATTTGGCATGGCGATAAGGTCCCACACTTGCTTCAGTAATGTAATCTCCAGCTGTTGTGGCAGACTTGTAATTTCAGGAGCTGCTGTGGGAATCCTGCTTTGCTACTATACTGTATACTGTGTGGCTGGCCTCCTATCTGCACCCCACCGCTGCCCAAACATGCAGTAAATCTATTTTCAATCTTTACTTCTTTTTTACTTTGGATTCGCTCACCTCCAGCTCGTTGATGAGCTCTCTGAGCTCTGTTTCCGCAGTAATGTAAGAAGTGAGGGGTAAAACATGACACTGGCGGCTCTGTTCTGAGCTTTCCTCTCCAGGTTCTCTGTTTTCCTCCTCTCCCTCTCCTCAGCACTCAGTTGTCTGGGGGGAACTCTGGGGGACGTGGGCTGTAGCACATCAACTGACAGGGCGCTAAGGAAGAGCTCGTCTGTTTCGGGGTTGGGCTCTGAATGCCTTTCCACTGCGGGGTTGACATCTGAGAAGCTGATTACCACCTTCTCCTCCTTCTGTGCCACAATTCCTGCCCCGTTGTCATGTAAAACATCATTGTCTCCATCCATTCCAGGCTTTATTTCTACTAACTCTTCCTGAGGTGAATAAGTGGAAGGCTCTCCTTGTCCCCTAACTGCCTTGTTGTGTTTCTGGTACGCCCTGGAGAACTTCTTTAGCTTCCTGTTCCTCTCGTGGGCTCCGTGGGTGTTGGTGCTGGAGGAGTCGATGCCATAGACCTGGAGGCCGTACTGCAGAGACAAGAAGGAGCTCAGGTAGCCCTTCCCTGAGCCTACATCTATCACCTGGGTGGGAGACAAAAAAACGGAAGGAAAAAAATCAAATCCAAAATCTGTTTACTAAGCTAAACTTCCTTTTGTTTGGGGTCCAAAGGTTCAGGTCTCCCCTAAACAGAGCCTTTGAGGTTTGAAACTTAAAAAATTTTATTCTACCTGTTTGACTCTACAGCGCTGGGCTAGACAGGCCACCACCTCAGACATGGACTGGACCTCATGAGATTTCTTAGAGTTCATAAATTCATCTGTCTCCAGCTCAGCACCTGGGTTAGACACATTTGTTTTTATAAAGAATGTCAATTTTGCCAGCAATGCCCCTTTGCAAAGACCTCAAATCAATTCCATGACAACTGGACAACCATGAAGAATTCTTTACTGGATTCCTTCCCTCAGCATGAAACCAGACAGTCCGTTCTCCCCTACCTATCTCTGCAGGTGGAGCTCCAGACTTCGACCTGTTCTCTCTGAGGGCCTGCAGTAGCTCATCCCTGCTCATACAGACTCCAAGGCCAGGGAGAGAGTGGGCTTTGGCCGCCTGCAACAGTTCACAGACATCAACCAGCCGGTTTGTATCATTGCAAAACCCGAATGTGGTCCTCGGTTGCTCTGTTTATGGAGATACAGACACAGAAACATGGGTAAAGTTGTGTTTGGATTTTCAAGTAAATAATTTTTTCTTCTTGGTGGAAATTTATATTCCGTTCTGCGTGTATGGTAGATACCATGCACACTCATTCAAATTTAGCAGCATGTTCGTGGTAGGAATGAAATCCCATAAGGGGTGAGTTCACCTAAATGACAAAACAAATGTATTGTCTCGCTTAAATTTTAATTGTACCACCCCAATAAAAAGGAGGGGAATGCAATTATGTTTGTTGCTCTTTCAGAATTGAAAAAATGACATTTCAAACATTTAACAGCACGATGGATAAGCCACAGCTCACTGTGAACAGTTTTCATTGAAACTAGTTTCTGTTAAAATAATCCACATGAAATCTGTTTGCTTGAGGTTCTCAAAAACAGGGCAACTTATATAAAGTAAATTTAATTAAAAAAAAAAAAAATTACAATTTACACTCTGTTTGTTAGTAATTACTACACACAAGCCTGAAATACACACACATGCTCAGGACCTATTTATGCACAAATGGAGAGATGTCAGAGTGAGTGGGCTGCCAACTGGACCAGCGGCCTGAGCAGTTGGGGGGGGGGTACGGTGCCTTGCTCAAGGGCACCTGGCAGTGCCCAGGAGGTGAAGTGGCATCTCTCCAGCTACCAATCCACACTCCGTACTTTCTGGTCTGTATGGGGACTTGAACCAACGATCCTCCGGTTCCCAACCCAAGTCCTTACGGACTGAGCTACTGCCACCCCAAAAGTTATTATGTAGGAGAAATTTAATTTAACTTTTTTGTAATTTGGTTGATACTTTAAAATCAGACCCTTTTTTTAATAGGTGCCTTGCCACACAAAACCGTTTTTACTTGGAATTTTTGAAATGTTAGGTCCATATGTGTTATGTTGTGAGTGTGAAAATTAACTGTTATCTCCTCTGTCAGCTCTAAACACTGAAAAGAAGGCAAATTACAAAAGCTGGTCAGTCTGATGTCATGTTGCCTGAGCTCATTACTATTCATGAGCTCGCTCAGTTGTGCTGGGTAAAGGATGTTGATAGCCAGTCTCTCATTGGCTAGCTGTTGAGTCAAGCAGCTTAGCTTGTTGAATATTAATGAGAACTGGCACGAATGGAGTCTTCCTGCAGGCTTTCCATACCACACTAGAATGGCTTGAAACAAGGTAACCAAGGCATTTTTTTTCCCATGGTAGGACTTCAGACATTAACAAAAAGTAATGAAATACGTGTGTAAGAGCAGCTTTAAGCAATATGAAAAATATGTCACTAACAACTTTTTTGGCTTACAGGTTTTTAAAAAACAAATTCACTTTCCACTTGGTAATAATGCAGTAATAATTGCCTTTTTTTGGCAACCATAAGTTGTTCTAACTGGTGGTTTCTAACTCATCTATAGCATCAGTAAATCATTTGGTGACAATTAATAAAATAAACTAAAGTCGTTGGTTCAACACCTTTTGTATTTATATAATTAAAAGTGTAATATCTTAACTGTAACTGTAATTTTAAGTTACAATAATGCTTATCTGTAAGATAGCAATATCATTTACTTTCCTGTGAAGAATAATAGTTAATTTCCTTATACTGTTTCTGAAGTTAGCTAGCTGCTAATAAGGAATGTTCCAGAAGGAGGCGCTACTACATTGAGTATGACGAGGCTAGCTAAGTGAGACCGGAAGTTGTTGCTAACGAGAGAAATGTGTATGCAACCTAGCTAGGTAAGTAACTTGTAAAGATGTAATGCCTGTCCGTTTGTTTTACACTTGTAAACGTATTTAGATGTTGTGTACATCCAGTTCTTCCTTAGAAGATACAACAGAAAGTTAAAACAACAGACTGACAAGAACCCCCCAATAGTATGCCATTTATAATTGTTTTTTTTTTTATTTCATTTAAAGGCGACTGAAGAAAGGTTTTTACCTTTTGCTTTGTGTCCTGGCTCCCTCTGCTGGTCAGTAGCCGAGCCGAGTGTTGACAGGACCTCCTGAGGTGGCGCGGCCATGAAGCGGTTCCACACGTCCTGGGTGTAAAACTCCACAGTGTGAGCATTGGCGATGCTCAGAGTTACAGACAGAAACAGCTTAACTTCATCTATTCGACGTTGAATTTCTGTGAGGCTGTATGAGTTGGATAACATCTTACACAGCTCTCCAAAGAAGGCCCGAGTGAAGCTTGTAAGAAGTCCTCCACTGCTCATGTACATCTAGACATAAGCAGTCGAAAAATACTGTTCGTTGATTTTACAGTAATGTATTTTAAAAAATATATAAAATATACATTAGCACACATACAAGGGGAGGCATTTAGAGTGTGCCAAAATGCGGACTTTTAGACAAACCTAGCAGCTCGTTATAAATATTTACGTTATAACTATATTTACTTATCTGATTATTAACCTGATTAAAAAAATGTTAAATTAAATAAAAGTTATTAATTCAAGCAGTTCGTCCAGTTATTGAGACACCGGTTGATGTGTGTATTAATTCTCGAGGACATGACTTTAAAAATGTCCTCTTGATAATGAATCGCCTCAGAAATGTTTAGCATATTTGATCGAAATTGCTCCGTAATCGATTTTCATGTCTGCTTTGTAGTCCACGCGTCATCACACCGCGTCTGTCAGGAAATGGCATGCATCCTAAACAGCCTGCCCTGAACCACGCGTGAGAGTTGTAAACATTTCACTTTTCCTGGCAAGATTTAACTGAAATGGCACCGATAGATCAAAAAATGAAGAATAAGAAGTTCCCCGCGAAAGATAGCAACTGGAAGAAGTCAAAAAATAACGCACAGGGTGTCAAGAAAAAAAGGAAATGGGTCCCCGAACACAAAGTATACGAAGGAAGTGTTAAGGAAGGTAAGTTTTTTTTTAACAGTACTTAACGTTAGGTCATTGAGTTTGGTTCAATCATCCAGCTGCATTTAAAGAAAACTACAGTCAACAATGGGCCACAGCCTATCTAACATTACACATCTATATCTTTTTCAAACATGATGCCGAACTCGGAAATCTCTCAATTTAAACAGGCATTTCCACGTGACAAAATGTGATCCTAGCTTAAATCTTTTTAGGGGTTTTGCTCAATATCTCTAGTCTTCTAATAAATTCGGCAGAAACACATGTCCATCAAGCATCCCTTCATTTAAAGAAATTGTCAACTTAATATAGCATGGAATGCCTTTGTCTTATGTCCTCAGGTCAGGGGTTTGCTTTAAAGAGGAAGCAAAAAGTCCAACATGAGTACAACAAACTGCTGCGGAAGGAGAAGAAAAAGAACCAGGAGTCCAAAGCGCTGTACAAGGACGAGTACCCAGAACACCTCAGGCATCTATACGTGGCCGAGGCAGAGAAACTGAAGAACGAGGCTTGGACCAATCGATTGAACAGGAGTAAGCTGAGAATGAAAGGGCAGGAGAAAGGAGAAGAAATAGATGACAATGATGATGAAGCTGAAGCTGATGCTGATGCAGAAGCTACTGGTGGATCTGAGCAGACTGATTATGTCACTGGGGACCCTGAACCAACAGCAGCCTTAAAGAAAGACAGGTGAGAAAACATTCTGGATTCGCAGATCTAAAACAAAAGTGACTTTAAGTGCCCGTTATGATTGTATGAAGAAATAAAGAAGTTTCATTACTACCTAAAACTACATTGAAGGTGAGGAAGTGCTCATTAGCTTAAGTATTGCTCATGGAAGATGATTTGTGGAACCTGGTTTGAACATATTTGAATGTGTGGGCCTTTTAAAATTTATGATTTAAAGGGGAACTGCACACATCAAAGTCTGCTTTAGTACTACTGCATTGTGTGAATAAGTTGTATACAGTTCCGTGGCTCCAGAGGGAGCAAGGTAAATCTGATAAATTGTCTCAAGGGATGTCAATGGAGACAGCGTTGGTTTTGTCTGATGATGCAGTTTGAAAATGACAAATCTAAAGATGTGAAATAATAAAGCTTAACATACTTCTGTAGCCAGCTCCTCATCTGTCCTTGAGGCCAGCTAACGTTAATTTTACCTTTTTATTTGACCAGGAAGAGACTAATTGAAAATAAAAATTTCAAGAGTGTCCTGGCCAAAACAGGCAGCAGTACAACCATACATACAAACAATTGAAACAGCAAATTCCCCAAAGTCAACCACAATCAGGCAATGCATCTGCAGCCAGATGTGGCAGCGTCCAAGTCAATCAACATCCTATTAAAAGCAACCAATGAGACCAGCTCATGGATTTCTGTAACTTGTTCCATGTAGACGGAGCAGTAAACTTACACGCCTTATCTCCCAGTTCAGTTCTAACCTTTGGAACAGACAGAAAGAAAAGATCCTTGGAACGGAGATTGTAAGTCCCGATACTGTTTACACTGGTGTAGTTCAGAAGGTAGGATGGAAGTAGACTTAAAATAGCTTTGCATGTAAAGACTTGCCAGTGTTGAAGTCTCCGTTTTGATATAGAATGCCATCCAACACATTCATACAGTTCAGTGAGTGAGGGCTTTACAAGCTGATGTGTGGTGAGCGTCTGGTGTTGTAAGGCTGCCGTGCATCACCCAGGTGGGATTTTCACATTGGTGGTATTAGACAGTAGTCCTCCCCCTGAAGCGCTTTGAGCATCTAGGATAAAGCACTATATATGTAATATATTTATTATTATTACAACCACTGATGAACCTCAGAGATCCATGGTATACTGTGTCCAATGCATGTCAACTTTGAGACGTAGCATGTATGCGTAAAACTGGGTTTGATTCCCACTGTGATACATCAACCAATGTGTCCCTGAGCAAGACACTTAACCCATAGTTGCTCCAGAGGCATGAAACCTCAAATATATATATATATATATATATATATATATATATATATATAGGAAGGTGCTTTGGATAAAAGCGTCAATGACATGTAATGTATAGACATAAAAGTCTTAGCAACCAACCTCTTTCTAGATTAGAATGAAAGGCAGGATTTGATAATGAAATAAAACCCTAGTTTAAGTTTTAATCTTTTGCTAGCTACTGAATAGGAAGTTTAAAAGAAAGAGATGCATCTCTTAAAATACCAAGATATATGTACTTAGAAACACATTCAATCTTCGTACCCTGGGAAGTGAGGATTAAAGGCAGATTTGATTTGCATTTTGAATTTGAAAAAAGCATGACTTGTGGCATTGTGGGTGCCAGAAAGAAAGTGTCTGTATGTGTGTGTGTGATATATATATATATAATCTACAGACACAAATCTGTCACTTTAAGTGGAAACGTAAAACGGTCTAAACTGGAGTGCATTTTCAGTATTTGTTTTATTCTTCTACTGTTAATGTTTTTGTGCAGATTGGGAAATGCAGAGTAATACTTCTTCATAATATTCTCTTCCAGTCTTCCAATGAGCAACCGTATAAGGAAGAAAATGCTAAAGAAGACGTCCTACCAGAAGACAAAAGAGGAATTTGAATCAATCACAGAAAAACGGAAAAAGAAGAAAGAGGTGAAGTGTTTATCTTTAATGTTTATTAACTATTACTCATGAAAAAGGCACAAAATTAGTTCACAGTTTTATTTTTTTGTGACATAAAATTACAATCTGACTTTCTACTGACCGGTTGTCTTGTTCTGTTTGCATTTTTTTTTTTGTGAAATCCCAGGAATACATTAAGAATAACAAGCAGAGAGAAGAAGCCATTCAGAAGTACAAACAGAAAAAGGCGGAGACGTTTCAGATGCTGAGCAAGAAGACCAAGAAAGGACAGCCTAATCTCAATCTCCAAATGGAGTATTTGCTTCAAAAGATCACCCAAGGAACTGGGAAATGACTCCCCAAGTTGGAGCTGTAATGGAGAAAAGACTGGATCTTCACTTTTCACACTCTTTTAGTGGTGCTATATATGTAGAGTGGTAATCTCAAACCAGATTGTCTCTTTACTTCTGTATCGCAGGTTTTCTGTTCCGATGTATAGCACATTTTGTGGCTCATTTTAATCTCAGACCACCAGATGGCATTGTAAGACATGAAGAGATGGGAAAACATATTCATGTAAGATATTTTTGAAATAATAAATGTTTTAGCTTCCTGTAAAGAGCTGTTTATTTCAAATGGCCAACACTTTTTCAGTTGTAGCTAATTAAATGACACAAAACAAGCATTCTAATATCAGTAAAGTAGTGTCAGTAGTCAACTCATTTTAAACCCTTAAAATTACATTAATTTTCTAATTCAACTTTGTTAATGCCAAAACATAATGCTTTTTTGTTCCTAAGGAAAACCTCTTTTCAATTATCGCGTATTGAGTCTGCTGTCGTCATAGATACAGGCGACATAAACATGTTGCAAACATGTAGCTCGCAAAAGAGCGTTCACACTGCAACCCTCTCTCATTGTGGGAGCAATGTGTGAACACAGGCTGCTAAAGCCTCCGGCCGCTTCCTCATGACATCACATGGTTGCAGAATGACTTCTCTAACATTCATCTGTGAGGCAAGACTTCCGAAACACAGAGCACGGTCACTGGTCTGTTGATACTGAGAACGGAAAAAGGCTTCACTTTCTTGTGCTCGTCATTTGTAAAAGGTGAGACCTTTCCTACTGTTGCTGGTTTATTTAAAGAAAGGCATTAAAGTCATTTTTAGTTAATTTTAATTATGTTAAACCTGTATCTGGTTAAAGTAGGAAGGTTGGGAGCAGAAAGAATTTGAAGTGGTTTGTTGTAGAGAAAGACCCAATGCTTTCCTTGTCCTTCATACTGCATATTTAAAAGATTCTAACTTTTTTTTTTACAGTAATATACTGCAAAGAGTAACACAGTTGATGCCTGTGCATAGAGGAGCATGTATTTGTGTTCAAAACGTCATTTGAGGATACCCAAAGGAGTGTCATGTATTCAATGTCTAATTTACAGCCTTTAAATATTTTTCTTTGTTTGCTGCAAAGCTAACATCTTACTAACAAAACATACTTTTCCTAGAGGTTAGTTCACATATCTTGACTTTAAAATCACGTATCTTTTCATATTTCTACAAACTGTACCTTGGCTCTTAACTGCAAATAAGACTACTTTAAAAACTTGTTTGAGTCATCATGAAGTTGTGATGACAAAAACAAGAAACCACTGTTGTACGATTCATAATAGCTTTGATTTTTAGCTGTGACTCTGCCTCTTGGCTCCTGCAGTCTTGCAGGCATTATGCTGTCATGTGTTCTGTATGGCTGGGTATTAAGATAATCCTTTACACTGTGTTTACATACCTTTGTGAGGTACTTGTTCCTTGCTTATTAGGAAAGGGATGTACTGTATAGGAAAATGTGGTACCGTTGCCATAATGTTCTGATCCCTTGTGTAACCAGGCATTTTCCCACTAGTTTTCTCAGTCTGTCACTTTTAGCTAAAACGTGTATTTGTACTGTTTCCTCTCTGTCTCACAGGACCTGCAACCAGTTTTGAGTGTATTCATTAGCCACAAAAAAGTTATCAGTGACCTCATCATCTAATGCTACTTCCTGTCTCTGTCGTCATGGCGACTGTAAGAGCCCCAGAGCACAGGCTACAGGGCAAGTGAGGAAGCCTGATGTCTGATTCCACTCCTGACTGCAACTAAAGTAAATGCAACAAACACACCGTGCTGCTCCTTAAAGAATCGCAGACATGGAGGAGAAAGGCAGGGTGAACGGCTTCGGCCTGAGCCCAGGGAGGAGGCGCTCAGACTGGGGTCAAATCGCCCTGCTGGACAAGACCAAGGAGTTCTTCCAGACCTGCGATGTGGAGGGCAAAGGCTACATTACCCGCACCGATATGAGGGTTAGGGAAGCTGTGTGTGTGTGTGTGTGTGTGTGTGTGTGTCAACCTCTCCGTTTTCAAAAATAATATCGTGCACAGCTGTCAATTTTCAGAATAGTGTTCAGTTACACATACCCGTGTGTACATGTCATCAATAATCTGCTGAATACTTTTATCGATTAATGAATTCATTGTTTGGTCTTTTAAAGAGACAAACATTTTTGAAAAAATGGCCATTACAAGTTCTTGACGCTCAGTTATGGCTTGAGAATGTTTTTATTGTCCTAAAACAGTTCTAAACACAGATATTCAATTTACTATCATAAAAGACAACAAAGCATAAACATTATGCACATTTTAAGGGCTGGAACCTGCACATTTTGGCCTTTTATTTTCCAAAGATGTTGCCATTTAATTTTCTGTCAATCAACTAATGAATTGACTGCTTGTTTCAGCTATTCATTGCTACATTAAAGCGCAAACATTCTCTTTAGAGAGGTTTGTTTTTCCAAGTTACACTCATTCTTTAAAGTCTCACATTATTTATTTTAAAATCTACTGATGCTCTGTGATTGCATTAAGCCTCCGCTAAGAAGAACAATAGGTCGAAGGGGACACACATTTACCTGTGTCATAATTAAGTGTCCCCTGGTGCTGTAATGTGCTGGCAAGCAAGAAACACTTAGTGCCACAGCCATTATCGCATGATTTTGAGATTATTGTTTTTTTCACATTATATCACCATTGTAAAAGAAAGCTCTTCAACCACTCAACACACTCAAACAGCCGGTGAAGTGGCGAAGTAGCACCATTAATGGAAATGTTAATGAGTATAGATTCACCTAACTCTTAAGCACACACACTCATTTTAGTGGCAGAAACAATACACTCAAGCCTCTTCCAAATGCAAATAATGTCCAAGCTGTGTTGTCAGTTAATTAGGACAGGGCCCTTGTGAGCAGCATGCCTTTTGTTGGTGCTGTTAGCGTTGAGGGTTTCCAAGAAAAGCTTTGTTCAGTGACATATAAAGCAGCCACTTTGTGCCAGTGCTTATTCTGCGCTAGTTCTGTTTTTAGTTCTAACAATACAGAGCCAGATATGACAGAATAGCTCAGACTTAGCAGGTAACATTTATTAGTAAGATACTAGTTCTAGTGTTACTTTAAATAGTGTCTAATGTAACTCCAAACCACATTGGACACACACACAAATCACTCACCCACTACACTGAGTTTTGCCAGGAAGGAAGGAGGTATACCTACCGAAAACATGCCTGGTCTAACCGATACCTGAGATCATTTGTAGTATCAGCTGTTGGTTTTTCTAAGTTTTAAGTATAGTGTACATGTGTATTTATGTTCATATCTACTTATTATCTCATGTTTTTATGTGTCTTAGTGCGAATATGTAAGTGTTGGCTACCTGTTGTCATGTTTTGTATTGCTGATAATTCCTGTTCAGTTCAGTACGACAGCATTTTAAATGTCCTGTGTGTTTATGTTTTCCTGGCAGAGGCTCCACAGAGAGTTGCCTCTGTCTGCGGAGGAGCTGGAGGATGTGTTTGACTCTCTGGATACAGACGGCGCTGGTTACCTCACGCTGGAGGCATTCTCCTCTGGATTCAGTAGGTCTCCTGCCGTCAGAGGCCTTTAGCTACAAGTGAAAATTAAAGGACAATAATACATGCTAAAACATAGTGTAACAGAAACACAAGGGTCATAATGTCACTGAACTCACTAATGTCAGTTACACTACATCTTTCTAAAGTTTGTATTTGTATTTTTTTAATCTATAAAGGACAACACACATTAATCAACATGTGCAAGTGTTAGCCAGTTGGCTCATTTTCAACCGTAGTCAATTGGTCAGATGACCATAAGCTACTTTTATTCCTTTATAATGCCCATATTTAATTCTGTTTTTTACAAAATTGTAATCCTTGCATTGCTATGGTTTTTAATTCTCTTATATTGTCCATATTTAATGTTGACCTTTAAACTTTATCATTGCACTATTGGACTTATTTGCACTACCACCATGACACACACTCTCATAGAGCACCTTACCTTACATACTGAATCACAGGGTCAGTCCCTGCCCTGTCACTGCAAGCGTCTCATGCTTACACATTCCTTAGTACATTCATGTGGATTTTCTATCTGGTCATACATGTAACTGCAGCAGCAAAAAGTGTATTGTATCAAGCAAAGGTGTGTTTTATTACTTGTGTTTTATTTATTTGTGTCAAAAAATGTCACAGTTCCACAGTTACAAAAGTCCCACTTTAAAATTATAAGCATTAAGTGCCTCTGCACAATTGCTAAAAAGGAAAGATGACAGTATGTTTTGGAAATTGTATTTGCCGTCAAGCTAAAGCTAATGTCCAGAAGTTACTGAGGTGATTTAAAAATGCCGTGGGTGTGTCTCAGGTCAGTTCCTGCATGGCCGGAGGATCTCTGTGACCGATGACCAAAATCAGGCCCCTGGCCCTGTCGTTAGGGCCAAGGAAGCCCTTTTTCAGAGCCAATGGGAAGCCAAGCTGTCAGGAGTTGACGAGGAGGAGGGCCACTTCTGTATGCTGCTGGAGAGCCTGGGGGCCAGTAATGTCTTTGAGGAGTAAGTGTTATCACTGCAAGTCTTTAATAAGTATGTATTTTGGTGTGTTTTGTGCTCAAAATCTTGCTGCCAGAATTCATACTTGATAAAGGAAACCCTCTTTAGTCTTCTCCTTTTCCCTCTCTCCAGTCCAGGCGAGGTGCGCAGTCTCTGGGCCCAGCTCAGGCGAGATGAGCCTCACCTCCTGTCCAATTTTGAGGAGTTCCTGGCCAGGGTCACCCACCAGATTAAAGAAGCCCACCAGGAGAGGAAAGAGATGGAGAGCGCCCTCCAGAGGTAGTACGGCAGAACACACATGCACTCATAAAGAGAGTATTCCCTTCAACTGTGGTGTCTTAGTCTTTTTTTCTTACAAAGTGTGAGAGATGGAATGGAAAAAAAATCAGACAACGAGAGGAAGGAAGGGATTAAAAAGGGGGCAGGGGTGATCCTGGGTTAAAAAGGCCACATTTCTAAATTAATTCCCACACTTAAGTCATTTAAGTACTGTATTTTATGTACCACAAATATCAAATGTCCTTCTTTGTCATTTGTCACCTGAAGGATCTGTGATACAACGGTGCATTTCTGTATGTTTCTGTGTGTGTTTTATTTTACAGCCTGAGACTGTTTACATGGATTTACCTGTAATTCTCTATAGAACGACCCTTTTATCCGTGTCAAATGACCACTAATCTGGAGGCACACTCTAAAGTCTGACCACATTCTGCTGTTTTTTGAAATCCATTAAAACAGTGCCTCAGGGGGCATGAAAAGCAATAAGATATACAGTGTTTATGTACAGTATGCTATGTATATATATATATACACACTATTGGTTAAAAGTTTGGGATCCTTTAGAACATTCCATTGCACTCCATTATAGACAGAATACCAGCTGAGGTCAGTTGCATTGTTTTTTTAACCAGTGTAGCAGTTTCAGATTATAATATGTGCTTACATAACTGCAAAAGGGTTCTCCAATTTTTGGAAATTGGATGAATGTTTGCTGATAATGGGTTAGTGTAGATATTGCATTAAATATCAACCACCCCCCCCCCAGATCAGCTGGTATTCTGTCTATAATGGAGTGGTATGACAATTTGTAAATTAACCCAAACTTTTGACAGAAAGAGAGAGAGAGATGTATATATATGTCCACATATGTGTGTATGTGTATATATATATATATATATATATATATATATATATATATATATATATATATATATATATATATATATATATATATAAAAATGTGTGTGTATTATTTGTATTTGTGTGTGTATTATATGTCATGGTCAACATATTTCATAGATTCACAAGGAACATGTTTGAAGGTAACGTCAAATTGCAGGTGTCTGTGTGCAGAGAATAGTGTGATTTTAGGCTGTTTGTAAAACATGCATAGTTTTCCCATGGCACTGCATGGTACTGGTTAACAGCTTGTTATTCCTCGAGACTTTACTAATTGGCTGTTTGGGTCTTAACAATTGTCAGAGGGAATGTAAATACCACTCAGTATTCTTTTGAAAAAATGAAACTCAGTTGCGTGTCTGTAGGTGTGTGCACTCAAGTATTTACATGTAATTACAGATACAGCCTTAAGCTCAACCCTAGACAACAATGCTGTTCTGTTCCTACATATTATGTTATGTTGTACTTCACGTATTTAATCTATTCACCAGTTACCTTAATAATTGTAATGTCTCTGCCGCCCCTCTGTGCAGGAAGGCTGCAACACATGACAGTGAGATCCGCTATTTATACGAAGAGATGGAGGCGCAGATTAAAAATGAGAAAGACAGGCTGATACTGAAGGTAAAGGAGCTTAAACACAAACCAAACCTACCAAAGTAGCATGTCCTTTAGCAACAAAATAACAGCACATAATGTCGGTATGGAGAGATGTTTAAAGTTGCCTTTCCACTAGAAAATGTGTTTTGCTTATTGTTTTGCAACTTGGATGTCTGACATTCATTGTGCAGAATTTGTATATGTCTGGAAGGGATCTTAATTATGTGCCTACTCCTTAACCATTTGACCTTTTAACCTTTTTTTTCTCCTGGCCATGCAGGACTCTGAGCGTCTTCAGTCCCGCAGCCAGGACCTGGAGCACCAACTGCTTTCAAAGGAGAAAGAGCTGGAACTTATTTTCCAGAAGCAGAAAAGGGTTAGTAATTGCATATTTACAAGTCAAGTCATCTTTATTTATATAGCACATTCAAAACAGCTGACCCAAAGTTACAACCAGGGCAGATTGGGTGAGATATGCCTTAATACATAGGCTACGTTTACACGTGGTCGTCTATTTTCATAAACGGACATTTCAAGCTCTCCGTTTTCAAAAATAATATCGTGCAGCTGTCAGTTTTCAGAATAGTATTCAGTTACACATACCCGTGTATATATGCCATCAATGTCATCAAGAGCATGTCAAACCTGTAGGTGGCAGTGTAACAAGAATCTCAAGCCCACATTGGCCAATCAGAATCCCAAAATAGCAACAACAGCAATGAATCCCTTCCTCTCTCTTCTCTTCCTCACTTTCTTGGCTGCTTAAACCTCCATTTGTCTCAGTTTACATGCAAACGTGCAAACGAATATTTTCAAAATCTCCACTCTGGCCGGAGCTTTTAGAAAGACTCATTTTCAGAGATGAATTCTCCATTTGCGTGTAAACGAAGAGTACAAATGAAAGGAAATGTCTCAGTTATTCAAAATAACCATGTACGTGTAAACAGGGTCATAGGTTAGTTAAAACATTAGTCAAGTCAGAATCCCTGATTGTGGTATTAATCCTTCCCTCTAGAAGTGTTGTAGGGAGGAGTTTACACAGCAGCCATACAGTTCATTTTCC
>JABXJD010001295.1:0-95891 GCA_013375575.1 Percina caprodes
CTTTTCATTATTGCTTGGTGCATACATATACCGTTCATATATTGTGTGCGTTACTAATATGACACTTGGTAAGCATCTCGCCCTACAGTTGTAAGGTTACCAAGACATTCAGTATATCAAATCATTTGTAGATGCAATCTATAACTTAGCCAACACATCAAGGTAAATTTGTCTCCACTGGTTAAAATGTCATCTAAAAACATGCGTGAGCATCAGTTGCTCTTTGCAATAAGACATTTTGTTTAGGAGATGACTCTCTGGATCTGAATTTGTTAGAGTCAGGTTGGTCACCTTCTCGAGCCGAGACTCCACTGTCTCTGCCCTGCACCAGGTAGGTGGTCTTCTTGCTGATGTTGCCTGTCACCTTGCCTCCGTAGCGCTCGATGAGGGATTTGGCATCATCCCTCTCCATGGACTCCATGACCCCCGTCAGCACAAACACACAGCCCTCCAAACAGTTCTCTGCACCCTGGAAACAAAACACGCACGCACAAAAAAGGCAGTTCAAGGGAAGATGTCGGTCAGTCTGAAGGCGATGTGTGTGATGCGTCTCAGTGAGTGAGTGAGTGAGTGAGTACCTGTGGAATTTCCTTGAGCCGAGAGCTCGTGGTCCATCGCGGTTCAAGAAGTTCCTGTAAGCTGCAGAGTTGACCTTCTTCTTCTCTGAATCATCAGGACTCACACTTGTGCTCTGATCAGATTGAGACAGTGAGGACATATCTTTTGTCTTTAAAATTGTTTTAACTTGTGTACTCCATGTTTTTCACTCATTTTTGCTGCGTATACATATGATGTGTCAGTGTGCTTGTGCTTTATCATGAATTTCTCTTTAACTGCTCCTTTGGGGACAATTTGATTGAAGAATTGATTGTTTGCGTCATGATATTGATGCAACGTATTTCAACATCTGCCTTGCTCACCTCTGGTTTCTTGGGAGAAGTTTTTACTGTGGTGGGTGTGGTTCCTGTCTTGGGAGTAAACCTCTGGCCTGAGTTTGACAGAGGGAGGGCTCGTTTTGGGAGAGAGTTTTATTTTGCGGGCGAAATTGGTGTTATACTCTTTGGCCTTTCTTCTCTCTCTTCTTCCTTTTCTTCATCATGGCCAGTTTGGAGCTGGCTTTGTGGAAGCAGGGTTCTTCTTAGGAGACGGACTAATCACGTCTTCTGACATGCTGCCCTTTCGGTTTGAAGGACTGCTCGTGCTGCCAGCAACAGAGTCGGTACTGCTCTTTTTGGGACGTGTGGTCGCGGGTGATTTTCATCCGAGCCTCTGAGAGCCTTGAGGGAGAGGAGGGCAGAGAGAGAGAGAGAGAGAGAGAGAGACACACACACACACACACACAAAATTATATTAAACAATCACTAATATCACAATTGAGGTGCCTTTGTGTTGTGGCTGTTGTTTTTTCACATTACCTTCTTTGCTTGAGGCTCCTCGTCCAGCATGGCCAGAGTTCTGGCAAACTCCTCGTCCTCATGGACCTGCTTCTCCAGCTGAGTGAAGTAGGAGCGGGAAAGCAATATGACAATGCAGTAGGAGAATGAAAAAACAAACAAGTTTAACTGTGTATAATGGATAATTTCTGCATTACTCCTGGGACTATTTACATTCAAGCAACATTATGTCGTTATTTAGAATTTCAGCAATTCTCCAAAAGGTTTATAACTTGTAAAATTTTCAAAAACATTACCAGTCTTGGGAGGCAAACCTTTAAAGTCCTTTACCTTTGCAGAATATTTTTTTAAGTTTAATCGTTTTGCCTCTAAAATGCTGAAAATTATTATTTATTTTTTTTAAAGCCTGACATATTCTAACTGCTTCCTTTTATCAAACCAACAGTCTACAACCCAAAGATATTCGATTTACAATCATATATAATGAATTATTCTTTTTCTGTCAAGCGGTTAATGGGCGACCTCTGGTCGTAATTACTCATGCAATGAACATGCAGAGGTTACTGTATGTTGATCAGCCTACCTCCATGTCCTCATCCAACTGCAGCTGTTTGGCGATTTGCTCATCATTTACGAGATCATCTGTATCCTGAGTTGGCTGAGGGAAGATGAGTTTTAAGTCAGTTTGTTGTAAAAGGATCTTTATTTGATACATTAATGGAAGGCTGAAAACAAAGTTTGGTGAAGGGTTCACTGGGCAATACTCAGAAAGCCATGGATCTTGATGGCTTGGATGAAAAAGCAGGATCAAGAAAAGAGTGAGAGGGTTTGAAGAAGTAAAAACGGAAATAATTAAGTAATACTCACAGCCTTTCGCTTGGTGCTGCTACGAGCTTCTTATCTGAGCGCTGAACAGTCGCAGTGCCAAAGTAGTCAGTACTGAAGTGGGGTTCGTTTGAGGCGGAGGAGGCGGGGGCTGATTTAGGGGTGACGGGAACAGGAGGATCCTTGACCAAAGTTTTCCCTGTGTGGAGGGCTTGACTGGGGACTTCAGCCCCACTTTAACTCCTGGGCCGAGCACTTCCTGCATCTGACTTTGTCTGTTTGGTCGTGCCATTCTGCTTAGGTTCCGACACCTTCTTTAAGGACCGAAAGTTGTCGCTGTCTGAGTCTACAACAAAAAAAGAGAAATAACAAAATACATTTTCCATAAATTAACAAAACATCATTCTCATCTTCAAGCAGGACTTGCTTACTAATGCGTTTGTGTCTGCCCATTTCTTAACAGATTGATTTTGCCCGTTGCAATTCCTAACTTTTTGCTGAAATGTATTTGAAATTTAGGTGGTCAACATTAATTGTTTTGTGCTTTTTATTGTGATAAATAACTAACAGACTCAACTTGACAAAGTAAATAGAGAGCTATTGTGAGGACAGGTGTATATCAAAAGATAAATATTTTTTTGTCTTCAAGGCAAACATGACAATTAACTACAACATGGATACCAGGCCTGTCCAGTCGAGCAAGTATGTCTGCAATATGATGATAATAAACTATAGACCCATTACCTGTTTCAGAGACATACTGCACAGGATCTTTTTTGGGAGGTGGCTCAGTTTGGCTCATCTTCTGTTTCTCTTTTGGGGATTTTTTGACTTCCTTGCTGGCTCCTCATCCTCAGAGTCTGGATGGACATAAAAACAAGATATGCCATAAAGAAAAGGCAGCAATGTGAAGAGCAACATATCAAGATAACAACTGATCAAAAAGTTCCTTGTTTATGCCTCTCACTGAGCAAAGCATAAGTTTTCTGAAAAATAAATTCTGAAACTCTTTGAAACTCTGAAACACTTACTATTTAAAATGTATTTCAGAATCATTTAAAGACTCTTCAAAAACATTTGGCAGATTGATTTCAATTGTTTATAGAGGGTTTTCACGCGCGTCTTGAGACCGGAAGTCGCCATATTTGGTACTCCTCATCACAACAAAGGATAGGCACTGAAGTAGATCCCAAGCGTTGTCAAGGAAAATGGTTAATTATTACCGTGTTTTAGGTTGTACCAATGGGTCAGGCAGAAAAACATTTAGAATATTATCGACTTCCAAAAGTTATTAAAAACCAGGGAGAGTAATGCCAGAAGTTATCAGAGGAAAGGAGGCGCTTGTGGTTGGCAAAGCTCAAACTCACTCAGACAGTGTACAGTGTAGATGGCAAACTGGGGGTCTTTGAAATTTAAAAAACAAAGACTTGAGAGTCACTTTGCTACACCTTGAATATTGCAACAATATCATACAGTTAAGGTTAGGTTGATTAAAGACGTTATCGCATTACTTAGTTTAGCCTTCACAACACAACGGTCAACTTGGTACTGTCTCCCTTACCCATCCACACACTATCTGGTAATAGGCCTCCAAACCTTTGTAGGATTTAAGGTTGGCCGCTGTGTATGGCTTGGCGAGAAAACCAAGGTAGTTGACTTTATTGGGATATGCAACTGAAGGAAGAATCACCGGGTCGTCATGGATCTAAGAAGAGGGAACAAACTCGTAGGGATCTGCACCGCCAATAAACTGTAATTTCTCAAATATTGCGCCTTTTTGTGGTCCAAGTCCTTCCCTATATGCCTTTGCTTTTCTGTTGTTTAGACATGGCTACATTGACTTAAAGTATCCAAAGTGCACAATACTCCACTGTACTCCGTTCAGTTGTTTCCAGAGAGCTTAGGGCTGCACAATTCCGTCATTCAGTTCATAAGCGCTCCGTTTGTTGCAAAGCCAATCTACCGCTCTGTAAACCACTGTCTGATCATGTGCCAGTCAGAGTTGTTCCTGCACCGCGCAGCTTAGTTTCTAGATGTAGAAAGTCAGAGGACAGATAGCAGATGGTCATACGTCGGTCACAAGGTTTACCAGTTTACCAGTAAACGCAACATTTTGTCCCATCTGTGTTGTTTTCCAGACAACAGCAGTGACCAGTACTAGTCAGTGCTAGTTTGTGTGTCTGTTGGCTCATAGGGCTCTAGAGTGCGACCAGAATTTGTAAGTGTGCGACTAACATTTTTCTAGGTTGCAATTGCACCTTATGTCCTTGCATCTGCTGCCTCTCCACAAAGGAAGCAATGTTGTTCATATTGATATGGTTTAATTTTGCGTTACATGACCAATTTCTTCTGTAAAGCTGTGCGTGTGTTTTCATCTCTCCTCTTACTCTCTGCACAGCCCCGCCCCCATTCACTCACACATGGCTCCCCATCCCATTTCTTTAACTGTTTATGGGAGAGACAAAGCGGCAACAGCTGTATATTGTTAAACATGAGAGGAAAACCTGTATTTGCACCAGTGTTTCCGCTGGTAACTCTGCTATTGCGGTGGCCACGGTAAAAAACACAGAAGAAGTTATTGAATGCAACTAACTTCAGTTTGTAGAATAGCATGTGAGACGGGGCCTGCTGGATCAGGACGAGAGATGTGACCCATGGCCAGAATATCATAGTTCAGAAATATGCAGCGCATTGACAATACAGGCATTTCATACACACGACGTGTGTGCGTCGCTGACCCGTCATTGGACCCGTGCTGGACCCATTCATAAGGAGTCAGCTGATCTGTGAGTAGCATACGCTTCAGTCGTTGATACTTCGTAATAGGTATACAACTTCAACATAAGTGGAATGTAGCACAATATGGATGTGAAAGCAGTTAGAAATAGCCTTTGTGACAATAAAATTTGTTTTGGTTTAAATCGTGATCTCAATATTTACCCCAAAAATCAAGGATTATGGCCATAATCGTGCAGCCCTAATTACCGCCCACAACGTTACATTGGTGAAAACCCTCTATTATTTCCATATAAAGAGAAATGTAATTTGGTTTATTTGGAATAGAAAATAACAGTCACGATTTAGGGAAATAATTTAAGATATGGCCATATGACATTAGTAGTTTTAAATCGAGATAGACTGAAGAAATTCTGGAAACTTTTGAATCCTTGCCTGCATCTCACATTTGTTTGGTGAGAAACTGAATGGATAAAATGAAACTAAATAGCAACAACAATGGCCATTAAAATGAAAACTGTATATTTTAAAGATGGCTTTAAAACTTGTTTCTGACCATGATGCAGGGGTTATGTAGTAGCAGAAAATCATACACACCTGATTCTATGACTGCATGCTTCTTTCGTTTTTCTCACTATCTTTGCGTGTCTCCTTTGGTTTGGAGCTTTTCACCTAAAGTATATAAACCACAATAAAACAGGATGAATAACATGGTAAAACAGATGTATCACTAGTGCAGGAGGTAACATTTTCTTGCCTTGCTGGTCTCTTTCTTTTTCACTTCCTCGTTTGATGAAGAAGGATTCTTCTTCTTCTCCTTCTCTGTTTTGATGTTTCCATTTGGAGCTGGTTTCTGCACTGAAGGCTTGGCTGAAGTCGGTGCAAAGAACCGCCTGATGTCCTGTGTGCACACAAGCATACGTATTTGTTAAGCTGTTAACAAAACTGTTGACTGGGCACACAGATTACAACGCTACACTGTTAACGTTTTCTAACTAGGCCTATATACGCTACTGGATGCAAACTGATGTTTGAAGATTTCACTAAGTGACATTGATTTCAGGAAAACGTGAATCATTACTCATAAACTATGGTAAAAAGAAAACAGCAGGCATATGTCAACTGTTGTACGACAACATATCAAAAGACCATAATGTATTCCTCGCTTGACATTTTCCCGCTTTATGGTTATTTAACAGTTTGACTATTTTTGTGTCTTTATCTGTGCTGTAGCGCAGCGTTAACGTTAGCTAAAACACTGCGCACTTCAATTGTGTTTCAGCAGCAGCAGCGAGCGTTCAAGTAGACAGCAGGATTATTTTGTCTTTTTGTAACCACTTTGTATGCATATTTAGCTTGCAGAAGGAACGAATCAATAGTTTAAATATGTAACCTACCATTATCAACAGGCTTTCTCCTGTTTAGAGTTAGGGTAGCTTTCAGAATATCCTTCAAGTGATTGGCGCGAATTCTGTTGTCGCATGGAGATGACGCACACCCGTGATGCGCGTCACTGAGCGTGTGTTTCGTTTGTTTTTTAATACAAAAATGTAGGCCTACTTTACTTTACTTTACACAGCAAAGAAATCATCCAAAATATAAAAAGAGATGAAAAGGAACAACAGCAAGGGGAAATAAATATGAATATATTTTATAAAAAAAAGTATATTTTAGTTTTAAATATACAGGATTTCAATTGTTTATTGGAAAGTATTAACTTATAACTTTTAAGGGCACCAAGTTCTGTATATCTTTCAAAAATGTATGTGTACGTAAATGTGCAATAGTTTCTTTTGTAGAAGAACAACAAAAAACGTGTCGAGACACTGACAACGGAGGTGTAAAAATAAATACAATTTATGTGTGTGAAATATTTATCTTGACAGTCTCAAGTGCATGTTAAATGACCTCTGACATACTGTATTATACTATATGAAGAATTGTCTGTTTATCCAGTTGGTGACACTATAATATGTAGGCTACGTACAACATATAAGCTTACGAAAATGTCTTACACACTTTTGCTTGCAAACAGGAAGGTCTCTATGGTCTTTGGATGATAAAGGATACATTGTATGTATTTTCATGTAGAAGTGACATAAATTGCCCCGTGAAGTACATAGCACCGCAACCTACGTGTGTTTTGAGATGTTGTCAAGATGCAAAAAAAGCTATAAAAAAACATACTTCTCACAGACTCAAAGACCAGCTTGTTTCAATGCTTCCGATTTTTTTATTTTTACATTATAAGACTTGATTAGCATAATAATAAGATAATTATGAACAATCATTCAATCCTCTTCTTCAGCTTCAGTTTCACTTGTCACATATACCAAGTGTTTGTTTGAAGGTAGTGCATGCCTCTGTGTCTGTTCAGGAAATACTGGAGGGTTTGGCACAGATTGATGGGAGGAGATTGTAACACAATGATTTTTCCCAGCACTGTCCATCTGTAAACATCAAAAACACATATCAGTTGGCGATACAAAACCCAAAACCTGAATGAGGCCGCACATACGTAACAGGCAATAACAGATACTGTAAGACACAGGCTTGTTTTGTATAACAACATCACATGCAGTTATAGGCAGAACATGTTGGCTGTTGTCACAACAGTGTGGCAATTAGTGCATATGTTCATAAATAATTAACTGATAATATAAACGCAATACTGTGAACAGTAAAAGTACAATGTTGACTATAGTGGACTCAATTGTACAGTTTAATGCACCAATATTATTATATTATTTATCACTGGGACTATCAAACACATAAAGGCCTTCAGGTTTCACTCTACAGAGAAGAGCTATAGATAACCTAAACAAAAGTGATAAACGTGAAATAAAGAAATGTATTGCTGTCATGTGATTTTATTCATTCTAACAAAGCATGATTCAGAAAGGTATCAAACAGAGCTGTATTATTTATTTTTCTAAATGATCCACTAAAATACAATGTATGACTTTATACACAAACTAATGGATACATTTTTTCAACAAGCCAACCTTTTGTAATTAATCATTATGTGTCATAATTTACCTCTAGAAGAAATCTTTAAACAGCACTGATTTTTGTGATCGCTTGGTGTTTCTGGACACCAGTACGTGAACTTGAAAGATGTACCATCACCCCACAGCCAAGTATTTTCCTACATGAATAGAATAGAATAATATAGAATATTATATAATTATAGAATACATTACAGGTAGATTCAGGTACATACATACAGTATGAATTAATACTGTGTGAATCAACTTCACATTTTAGCTTCTAATCTTAAAGCTAACCACAGGCTAATTTATTTAAGCACATGACAATCAACCACTTCTTAAAGACAAAAAACTATTTCTATTATCTATTCAAAAATACATGAGTCTACAGTCAGAGCAACTCTATGAGGTTGTGCTTTGGCATTGTGGTGCATTTGAGCTAAATGCTAACTTCAGCATGCTAACATGTAAAAGTTGAAATTACATTTTATTTACAATTAAACAAATAAATAAATAAATAATGCCTTTGAAATGCATCCTGAAATTAATAAATGAGGCAATATTTTATATATATATATATATATATATATATATATATATATATATATATATATATATATATATATATATATATATATATTATACGCCTATTACAGATCAGTTATTTTTATAGTGTTTTCTTGTTGACCCTTTTAAAAGCTCTATTTAAAATAAATGGATTGTTATTATTATTATTATTATTATTATTATTAATATTATTATTCCACGGTTATTGAGCATGTATAATTGGGTATAATGTTTACCATTTAGTAAACCTTATTTATTAACCATAAGCCTGCAGCTAAATGCTTAATATAGCTCACCTTATTAAAAATTGGTACCAAATAAATTTGTAAAGAAATAAGGTACAATAAAATATTATTATTTTATAAGCACTATTAGACCATGTTGTGGTGATAAATTACCTCTTGGCAATCTGTGCCTCCTATCCATGCTGTATGGGTTCCAGTGTTATTTTGTATGATCCTGTAAATCTCCAAACCTCATCAACACTGTGTATTGATGCAAGGTTCCCCCTTGGATTGACAGTGTTTCTACAATGGGGTTAAAGGACAGACTAAGTGCTGTTAGGAAATACGTACAGATGTTCAGAGGAAGATGCCAACTAACCAAAGTGCACAAATCATCCCAATTACCTGAGCCCGAGCCCAACTCAATGGTGTTGCAACAAAGTGAAACATCTACTGTTGTGTTGAGTCAGTTAGTGGGACAAGATATGTTGGCAGACATGTTTTCTGAGTACAAACAGAAAGGGTGGGCATCATTTCAAGATTTTTAAAGTGGGATGGCACAGGGGCGACCAATAATCAATAAGGAGACATTTTATCAGAATACAGCGTAGAAAATCTGTTTAGAAACATGTATTCAAAATAATGGATAGGACAGAAAAATGCACTGTAATTATTCTAAATAAAATATCAGATAAAATATCACATTCAATACTAATTTCACTTGTTTTCAGTTTAAACAAATTATAATCCAAATACATAAACTCAGTCTGCCACTTAAAAAAAAAATGGTATCACAATTTTGGATAGTCATCATTTATTGGTCATGTGATAAGGGCTGGGTTATTGTCAGAACAGGCAACCAAGTGACAGTACTTTGATCCAATGGATGGGGGCACCAGGGTGGGCAAATCCTATATCAGTGGGGCCAGTGCCACCGTACCTCCTTGTCTCCTTGACAAATAGGAGTGTTCAACCCTTTTGTTTGTTAACTGAAATGGGTGAGACACCAATTCTACTCTACAAAAAGAAAAGCAGTAACTACAGAAGCAGTGAAATTGTGAAAATAGTTAAACATTTTTTAGACTAGAAAACTGTGCAACAGACAGAAAGGTTGTAATTCTGCATTTTATACCTGTTTAGGCAGATTAAGAACCTACGTAACAATCTTCAGGGGACAACACAGTATCTACAAACAGTGTTCTTTTACCTTTCTTGACAATTTGAACAAGTTTTAAAGAAAACGCTTTTGTTTATTCACAGACCAAATAGACTAAATGTACATCTATCCTTTTGCCAAATATATTTACAGTACTTTAATAAAACCAAAATTCAATACATTTATGTTCAGTGTCAAAACTGATACTCACCGTCATTAGCTCTAGTCAGAGCTACAGTGGCGCAAACAAGTAGAGACACAGTCAGCATCCTCGTAGTGGAGAAGATGTTAAGCATGGTTGATTTCCTTCAACAAGAAAATACCAAAGAATGAGAAACAATCACAAAGAAAGCTGATGTGAGCAGGACAGTCATGGTGACCGTGGTGCTCCACAAGACAAAGTAGATAAAGAGCAGAAAAAAGGCTGAGGCCAGACCTGCTGGAAAATATCTTCTCTTCTTTTATACCGGACTGCTGCCTATTCCTTTATAACAAGGACATCATTCAGAATACACAAATCAAGAAACCACATCCCACTGTTGTTTCAAGAGTAACTATTTTATGGGAGTGACTTTCTGGCTGATTTACATGAAGGTACTTCAATGTAGCTCCAGTTCTGAGATTACTTCACAGGCTTCCAGTAAACAAGAGAATCAAGTTTAAGATTCTGTTGCTCGTTTATATAGCACTTAATGGTTAGGACCAATTTCCATCAAAGACATAAACCAGATCCTCAGGTCTTCAGATGCCGGGCTGCTTGCAGTTCCCTTTATAAGAACAAAGCCTGGAGAAACTTTCTGTTGTTATGCTACTCATGCCTGGAATAAACTCCCAGAGGCCTGATTGGCCAGCACCTTACAGTTTTTAATCAGGTCCTAAAACATTCCTGTTGTCTTTTATCATCTTTTATTAATTGTGGAATGCTGTTCCACAGCATTCCAACTATTGTTATTCTGTTCTTTATTGTGGGAATGCTGTTCCACAGCATTCCAACTATTGTTATTCAGTTCTTTATTTATTCTTCTTTCTTATTATTATTCCGTACGTTTTTGGCTCTCTATCTTCTGCATACTTTCTGCTATTTATACCGTTCAACTTTTACAATCTTCAGCTCTTTCAGCAGATGATGGGACTTCTTCTACTATTTTCTACTATTTATACTTTTTCAAATATTAAGCTTTTAAACAATTTATTTTAACATTAAAGTCAATGAGAGCAAGCTTCAAATCCTTCAAATCTTCTTCTGCTTCAAAATGTATCTCCTCCTACATTTTTTCACTAACAGACATGATTCAAACTTTAAACCATTCACAAAATATTCAGCTATCCGCTCTATCTTTTCAGATTGATATATTTTACAGTTTTTGTGAAAAAGCAGTTTAAGTATAGTGAACATTTTAAGATTTTCTGCGTTTATAATGAGTGTGTATGCGTGCAGTAGAGTGAGGAGTGATGTCACTAGAGTGGAGAGAGTCAAAAAAATAATCTTGGTTATCTCTCTATAACTCGCTCCCACGCCAACAATTCTAACTTGTCATGGAAATTTATACATCAAAACGTAGGTATTCTATGGAAGCGAATAAGAGACATAAGTCTTTGAATTTTATCAGCCACTGAATACTTAATGTTGAAATATTTTATTTAAAATTATGGATCTGAATTTATTTGTTTTCAATTGACCTCTTTGAAATTATTTTACTTCAGAAACAATATATCTGAATTTATTTGTTCTGAATTCACCTCTTTGAAATTAAATTTGAAAATTCTTGGTTTCCATTTTAAAAACATGAATTTGATACATATTTTTTAATGGTCAAAAATTCAGATACAAAAATACAACTTGTAGAATTTCAGATAAAATAGATTCAAGTTGATCAAATTGATTGCTAAAATTCAGATTGAAAAAATTCAATATCAGTCAAATTCAATTGCTGAAATTCAGATCAAAAATTCAAGTTAAATATTCACACAGTAACATCCGGGCTACCCAGGCTAGAGAAGCAGTTGAGCCTGCATACAATCGAACCGACGTCTGGCCTATCAGAACACGGCCTGTCTGTCATGTGACCCAATACTCGTCGGCCACCCGGATATTGAAGCGATAAACAGCTGTTAACATGACAGCCAGGGAAAGCAGCCAGTGCTCGGTAAGTTTGCTGTTCATGTCCAACCCAACTCAGGGCTCGATAAGTATGTTGTAGCTAAATATGTTTGGAACACATAGCTACGGTTTGTGTGACTTGTGTCTCTGTAGCTAGCTAAGTCTGCAGGACAACATGTTATAGCTAGGTAGCTAACGCTAGCGCTTAACAGAGATGGGAAGAACTGTACTATATATATATATGGAATATCTTTCCTATTTTACTCCCATTATATAAATCCTGAGCACGGATTGTTATGAATCCCTTTCTCAGCTGACCCCAAAGCGGGCTCCGTACTTTTTCTTTTCCCTCACTTCTCGCTGTGTGGCGGCGCCTTTATCCTTTCCTTGAGTGTGGGGCGGTGTCGCGCTTTCTCAACATGACGACCTTTAGTACAAAACTAAAAATATAGTCAATTTGTAAAATATAAAGTATAAAATACCAATATTTGTGTTAAAATGTAAGAGTCGCCACAAAAATAAATAGTAAAGTAAAAATATCTGAAAAATCTACTTTAGTACAGTTCTTCCCATCTCTGTTAGCGCTAGCGTTAGCTACTAGCTATAACATGTTGTCCTGCAGACTTAGCTAGCTACATAGAGACACAAGTCACACAAACCGTAGCTGTGTGTTCCAAACATATTGCTTCAACATACTTCTATCGAGCCCTGAGTTGGGTTGGACATGAACAGCAAACTTACCGGAGCACCGTTCATTCCCTGGCTGTGATTGTTCAATATCCGTGCCACGAATCTTGGAATGACAGCAAACAGGCCGAGGCATCGGCCGGTGTATGCGAGCTCTTCTGGCCTGGGTAACCCGTGTTACTGTGAATATTTAAAAGAACGATCTGAACTTTCAGCAATTGATGATTGATATTGAATTTTCAATCTGAATTTCAGCAATCGAATTTCAACTTGAATCTATTTTATACAAATGTACAAGTTGTTTTGTATCTGAATTTTTGACCATTGAAATGTGAAGTTCATGAAAAATGAAACAGAAATTCAAATTTTAAATTTCAAGCGTAATTGAGAACAAATAAATTCGATCCATAATTTTCAAAATAAAATGATTCAACATTAATCTCGGGGCTGTTAAAATTCAAACTTATCTTTATTCATCCATAGTATTCTTGTCTAGTTTCAGCCAATGTGCTCATTTATGCGATATGAATTATAATTTTTGCTCAGCGAGGTTTCAAAGGACAAGAGTTCAGAATCTTTCTCCATTCACTGCCATGTTAAGCATTGTCCACATTTCTGAGCAAAAGCAGAGCGAAGCTCTTTTTAAAATCGCTGATACGCCCACATTTATAAGTTTATCAACATGAATTTTATATCAATACGTTCACAAAGGCCTTCTGGTGCTCATGAGGAGGTTATTTGACTGAAATAACTTTTCATTTTGCCCGTCTGACCATTTGTTTGAGAGCTGGTTTAGTGTCTGAGGAGCTGCGGTTTCCCACAGTTGACACAGCAGCTGCATCGTTAACAGATCAAAGAGATGACATCACAGAGATGAAAGGCTTCCTAGCTGTGTTTACAAACATGGCCACTGATCATATGTAGCCATGACAACCATTTCCCAGACACTGCAATACTCTGTATGTCTGTCTGTCTCATTATATATTACAATGTATAGCACACTAAATAGATGCTTTAGTGGTGGCCTAGTGGTTATGATACATACCCTTCATGTGGGAGACCGGTTCGATTCCTGCAGAGAAACCTCTGCTTAAACTTTCCTACTTTTTTAACTATTCTTACTACTTAAGCTTCTTCTTACTGATTTATCCAGTTTAGCTTTAGCATTTGCAATTTTTTCACATCATTTTTACATTTGTGGTGTAATTCAACTTAATTATAACCATTCCTACTTTTCAACTATTCTCACTACTTTTACTAATTTAAGCTATTCAACCAGGTTAGCTTTAACAATTCAGCTATTCAGCATTTTCAACTATTCTCACTACTTCAACATCTTCTTACTGATTTGAGCTATTTATCCAGGTTAGCTTTAGCATTTCAATATATTTTTTGAATTTTCCCACCTTTTTTACATTAGTGGTGTTATTCAACTTAATTAAAACCATTCCTACTTTTTCAACTATTTTCACTACTTAAGCTTCTTTTTACTCATTTAAGCTAATCAACCAGGTTAGCTTTAGCATTTAAGCTATTCAGCATTTTTCAACTATTCTCACTACTTCAACATCTTCTTACTGATTTGAGCTATTTATCCAGGTTAGCTTTAGCAATTCAGCTATTCAGCATTTTTCAACTATTCTCACTACTTCAACATCTTCTTGATTTAAGCTATTTATCCAGGTTAGCTTTAGCATTTCAATAATTTCTTTAGAATTTTTCCACAATTTATTACATTATTGTTGTTATTCAACTTATTAAAACCATTCCTACTTTTTCAACAATTTTTACTACTTAGCTTCTTCTTACTGATTTAAGCTATTCAACCAGGTTATCTTTAGTAATTCAGCTATTCAGTTTTTCAACTATTCTCACTACTTCAACATCTTTATACTGATTTAAGCTATTTATCCAGTTTAGCTTTAGCATTTAATTGCTTCTTCTTCAATTTTTCCACCTTTTTTACATTAGTGGTGTTAATTACAACCATTCTTACTTTTCAACTATTTTTACAACTTTTACTGATTTAAGCTGTTCAACCAGGTTAGCTTTAGCAATTTAGCTATTCAGCATTCCCACGCATTTTCTGCAGGAAATGCATTTTCTAGTTATTGGGAATGCTTTGTTCCAACAGTCCACTATTGTTATTCTGTTCTTTATTTGTGGAATGCTGTTATACAACATTCCCACTATTGTTATTCTGTTCTTTATTTCTTAATTGTGGGAATGCTGTTATACAGCATTCACTATTGTTATGTGGGAATGCTGTTCCACAGCATTCCAACTATTGTTATTCTGTTCTTTATTTTATTATTATTATTCCGTACGTTTTTGGCTCTCTCTACTTCTGCATACTTTCTGCTATTTAAACCGTTCAACTTTTACAATCTTCAGCTCTTTCAGCAGATGATGGGACTTCTTCTACTATTTTTCTACTATTTATACTTTTTCAAATATTAAGCTTTAAAACAATTTTTTTAACATTAAAGTCAATGAGAGCAAGCTTCAAATCCTTCAAATCTTCTTCTGCTCCCAAAATTTTCAGCTCCTTCATACTTTCACCTACAGACGTGATTCAAACTTTAAAACATTCACAAAATATTCAGCTATCCTGCTGGCTTTTCAGATTGATATATTTTACAGTTGTTGTGAAAAAGCAGTTTAAGTATAGTGAACATTTTATGATTTTTCTGCGTTTATAATGAGTGTGTATTGCGTGCAGTAGAGTGAGGAGTGATGTCACTAGAGTGGAAAGTCAAAAATTATCTTGGTTCTTCTCTATAACTTGCTCCCACACCAACAATTCTAACTTGTCATGGACAATTTATACATCAAAACGTAGGTATTCTTGTCTAGTTTCAGCCAATGTGCTCATTTATGCAATGAATTATACTTTTTGCTCAGCGAGCTTTCAAAGGACAAGAGTTCAGAATCTTTCTCCATTCACTGCCATGTTAAACATCGTCCACTTTTCTGAGCAAAATGCAGAGCGGCACTTTTTAAATCGCTGATACGCCCACATTTTAACTTTATCAACATGAATTTTATATCAATACGTTCACAAAGGCCTTCTGGTGCTCATGAGGAGGTTATTTGACTGAAATAACTTTTCATTTTGCCCGTCTGACCATTTGTTTGAGAGCTGGTTTAGTGTCTCAGGAGCTGCGGTTTCCACAGTTGACACAGCAGCTGCATCGTTAACAGATCAAAGAGATGACATCACAGAGATGAAAGGCTTCCTAGCTGTGTTTACAAACATGGCCACTGATCATATGTAGCCATGACAACCATTTCCCAGACACTGCAATACTCTGTATGTCTGTCTGTCTCATTATATATTATAATGTATACACATTAAACAGATGCTTTAGTGGCCTAGTGGTTATGACACATTCCTTCATGTGGGAGACTGGGGTTCAATTCCCACAGTGAAAGTTTCCTACTTTTTTAACTATTCTTACTACTTAAGCTTCTTCTTACTGATTTATTCAGTTTAGCTTTAGCATTTGCAATTTTTCACATCATTTTTACATTAGTGGTGTAATTCAACTTAATTACAACCATTCCTACTTTTCAACTATTCTCACTACTTTTACTAATTTAAGCTATTCAACCAGGTTAGCTTTAACATTTCAGCTATTCAGCATTTTTCAACTATTCTCACTACTTCAACATCTTCTTACTGATTTGAGCTATTTATCCAGGTTAGTTTTAGCATTTCAATATATTTTTGAATTTTCCCACCTTTTACATTAATGGTGTTATTCAACTTATTAAAACCATTCCTACTTTTTCAACTATTTTTACTACTTAAGCTTCTTTTCTGATTTAAGCATTCACAAGGCCTTCATTGCCCATGAGGATTATTCTATTTGATATCACGTATTCCTTTATCGCAATGACCATTTGCAGAGGTTGTTCAGTGTCTGCAAGAGCTGCGGTTCCTAACAGGTGAAGCAGCTGCATGGTTCACTGATTACAGATCAAAGAGATGACACCACAGAATCAAAGGCTTTATGTTTACAAACATGGCCACTGATAGTTGGCATCCATTAGCAACCATTTCAGTCTCAGTCAATGCTTTGCTCTTGTCTCCACTCATTTTAAAACAGACAGAGTGAAAAAGACATTTGAGCTGTGTGTGTGTGTCTGTGTGCATGTGTGTGTCTGTGTGTGTCTGTGTATGTTTGTGTGTGTGTGTTTGTTTGTGTCTGTGTGTGTGTGTGTGTGTGTGTGTGTGTGTGTGTGTGTGTCTGTCTGTCTGTCTGTGTGTGTGTGTCTGTGTATGTTTGTGTGTTTGTTTGTGTCTGTGTGTGTTGTGTCTGTCTGTCTGTGTCTGTGTGTGTCTGTTTGTGTCTCCTGTGTGTGTGTGTGTGTGTGTGTTTGTGTGTGTGTGTGTGTGTGTGCACGCACACTGAATAACAGATAGAGACATACACAGATAAATTATATATTACCCTGTATAGTTTTGTAAAGAAGACACTTGGTGGTGGTGCAGTGGTTATGTCACATGCCTTTCATGCCAGAGACCGGGTTCAATTCCCACAATGGCATCCCATCACCCTGTTATGATTATTTATTATTCCGTACGTTTTTTAATTGTCATATCTTCTGCAGACTTTCAGTTATTAAAACCATTCAACTTTTAAAATCTAGCTCTAGCTCCTTATGGTGTAGTGGTGTTATTCAACTTAACTACAACCAGTACTTTTTGCTCAGCGAGCTTTCAAAGGACAAGAGTTCAGAATCTTTCTCCATTCACTGCCATGTTAAGCATTGTCCACATTTCTGAGCAAAACACAGAGCAAAGCTCTTTTTAAATGCTTCATCGCCCATTTATAAGTTTATCAACATGAATTTTATATCAATAGTTCACAAAGGCCTTCTGGTGCTCATGAGGTGGTTATTTGCTGAAATAACTTTTCATTTTGCCCGTCTGACCATTTGTTTGAGAGCTGGTTTAGTGTCTCAGGAGCTGCGGTTTCCCACAGTTGACACAGCAGCTGCATCGTTAGCAGATCCTGATGATGACATCACAGAGATGAAAGGCTTCCTATCTTGTGGGCTCCTTATGGTGTAGTGGTGGTATTCAACTTAACTACAACCAGTTCTACTTTTCAACTATTTTTACTAAAGCTTCTTCTTACTGATTTAAGCTATTTATACAGTTTAGCTTTAGCATTTCAGCATTTTTCAACTATTCTCACCACTTCAACATCTTCTTACTGATTTAAGCTATTTCTCCAGTTTAGCTTTAGCATTTCAAGTTTTATTTTTATTTTATTTTTTAAATTTTTCACCTTTTTTACAGTAGTGGTGTTATTCAACAACTACAACCAGTTCTACTTTTTCAACTATTTTTACTACTTAAGCTTCTTCATACTGATTTAAGCTATTTATACAGTTTAGCTTTAGCATTTAAGCTATTCAGCAATTTAACTATTCTCACTACTTCACATCTTCTTACTGATTTAAGCTATTTCTCCAGTTTAGCTTTAGCATTTAAATTTTTTAATTATTCCACCTTTTTACACTAATGGTGTTATTCAACTTATTAAAACCACTTCTACTTTTTTAACTATTCTTACAACTTTTACTGATTTAAGCTATTCAACCAGGTTAGCTTTAGCAATTCACCTATTTAGCATTTTTCAACTATTCTCACTACTTCAACATCTTCTTACTGATTTAAGCTATTTATCCAGTTTAGCGTTTTAATTTTCTACAACTTTTACTGATTTAAGCTGTTCAACCAGGTTAGCTTTAGCAATTCAGCTATTCAGCATTCCCGCATTTTCTGCAGGAAATGCATTTTCTAGTTCTGTTCTTTATTTCTTAATTATTATTCCGTCGTTTTTGGCTCTCTCTATCTTCTGCATACTTTCTGCTATTTAAACCGTTCAACTTTTACAATCTTCAGCTCTTTTAGCAGATGATGGGACTTCTTCTACTATTTTTCTACTATTTATACTTTTTCAAATATTAAGCTTTTAAACAATATTTTTAACATTAAAGTCAATGAGAGCAAGCTTCAAATCCTTCAAATCTTCTTGTGCTTCAAAATGTATCTCCTTCTACATTTTTCACCTACAGACATGATTCAAACTTTAAACCATTCACGGAATATTCAGCTATCAACTATGGCTTTTCAGTTTCATATATTTTACAGTTTTTGTGAAAAAGCAGTTTAAGTATAGTGAACATTTTATGATTTTTCTGCGTTTATAATGAGTGTGTATTGCGTGCAGTAGAGTGAGGAGTGATGTCACTAGAGTGAAACACTTTGAAAAATTATCTTGGTTCTATCTTTATAACTCGCTCCCACGCCAACAATTCTAACTTGTCATGGACAATTTATACATCAAAATGTAGGTATTCTTGTCTAGTTTCAGCCAATGTGCTCATTTATGCGATATGAATTATACTTTTCGCTCAGCGAGCTTTCAAAGGACAAGAGTTCCAAATCTTTCTCCATTCACTGCCATGTTAAACATCGTCCACATATCTGAGCAAAACGCAGATCGAAGCACTTTTAAATCGCTGATACGCCCACATTTATAAGTTTATCAACATGAATTTTATATCAACACGTTCACAAAGGCCTTCTGGTGCCATGAGGAGGTTATTTGACTGAAATAACTTTTCATTTTGCCTGTCTGACCATTTTTTGAGAGCTGGTTTAGTGTCTCAGGAGCTGCGGTTTCCCACAGTTGACAGTTACAGCAGCTGCATCGTTAACAGATCAAAGTGATGACATCACAGAGATGAAAGGCTTCCTAGCTGTGTTTACAAACATGGCCACTGATCATATGTAGCCATGACAACCATTTCCCAGACACTGTAACACTCTGTATGTCTGTCTGTCTCATTATATATTACAATGTATAGCACACTAAACAGATGCTTCAGTGGTGGTGTAGTGGTTATGAAACAAACCCTTCATGTGGGAGACCGGGGTTCGATTCCCACAGTGAAACCTCTGCTTAACCTTTCCTACTTTTTTTAACTATTTTTACTACTTAAGCTTCTTCTTACTGATTTATCCAGTTTAGCTTTAGCATTTGCAATTTTTCACATTATTTTTTTACATTACTTAATTAAAACCATTCCTACTTTTCAACTATTCTTACTACTTTTACTGATTTAAGCTCTTTATCCAGTTTAGCTTTAGCGTTTCATATTTAAAAATTTTTCCACATCGCTTTTACATTAGTGGTGTTATTCAACTTAATCAAAACCATTCCTACTTTTTCAACTATTTTTACTACTTAAGCTTCTTCGTACTAATTTAAGCTATTCAACCAGGTTAGCTTTAGCAATTCAGCTATTCAGCATTTTAAACTGTTCTCACTACTTTAACATCTTCTTGATTTAAGCTATTTATCCGGGTTAGCTTTAGCATTTACATTTTTTTAAACCTTTTTACATTAGTGGTGTTATTTCACTTAATTAAAACCATTCCTACTTTTCAACTGTTCTCACTACTTCAACGTCTTCTTACTGATTTAAGCTATTTATCCAGTTTAGCTTTAACATTTCAAATTTTAAAAATGTTTCCACATCTTTTAAATTAGTGGTGTTATTCAACTTAATCAAAACCATTCCTACTTTTCAACTATATTTACTACTTCAACATCTTCTTACTGATTTAAGCTATTCAACCAGGTTAGCTTTAGTTATTCAGCTATTCAGCATTTTTAAACTGTTCTCACTACTTCAACATCTTCTTGATTTAAGCTATTTATCCAGGTTAGCTTTAGCATTTCAATAATTGTTTTGAATTTTTCACCTTTTTTGACATTAGTGGTGTTATTCAACTCAATTACAACCATTTCTACTTTATCAACTATTTTTAACTTTTACTTATTTAAGCTATTCAACCAGGTTAGCTTTAGCATTTCAATATATTTTTGAATTTTCCCACCTTTTTGCATTAGTGGTGTTATTCAACTTAATTAAAATCATTCCTACTTTTTCAACTATTTTTACTACTTAAGCTTCTTTTTACTAATTTAAGCTAATCAACCAGGTTAGCTTTAGCATTTCAGCTATTCAGAATTTTTCAACTATTCTCACTACTTCAACATCTTTATACTGATTTAAGCTATTTATCCAGGTTAGCTTTAGCATTTCAATAATTTCTTTAGAATTTTTCCACAATTTATTACATTATTGTTGTTATTCAACTTAATTAAAATCATTCTACTTTTTCAACAATTTTTACTACTTAAGCTTCTTTTTACTGATTTAAGCTAATCATCAGTTTATCTTTAGTAATTCAGCTATTCAGAATTTTTCAACTATTCTCACTACTTCAACATCTTTATACTGATTTAAGCTATTTATCCAGTTTAGCTTTAGCATTTAATTTTTCTTCTTCAATTTTTCCACCTTTTTTACATTAGTGGTGTTATTCAACAATTACAACCATTCTTACTTTTTCAACTATTTTTACAACTTTTACTGATTTAAGCTGTTCAACCAGGTTAGCTTTAGCAATTTAGCTATTCAGCATTCCCACGCATTTTCTGCAGGAAATGCATTTTTGTGGGAATGCTGTTCCAACAGTCCCACTATTGTTATTCGGTTCTTTATTATTGTGGGAATGCTGTTCCCAACAGTCCCACTATTGTTATTCTGTTCTTTATTATTGTGGGAATGCTGTTCCACAGCAGTCCCACTATTGTTATTCGGTTCTTTATTTATTCTTCCTTATTCCGTCGTTTTTGGCTCTCTCTATCTTCTGCATACTTTTAGCTATTTAAACCGTTCAACTTTTACAATCTTCAGCTCTTTCAGCAGATGATGGGACTTCTTCTACTATTTTTCTACTATTTATACTTTTTCAAATATTAAGCTTTTAAACAATTTTTTTTAACATTAAAGTCAATGAGAGCAAGCTTCAAATCCTTCAAATCTTCTTCTGCTCCCAAAATTTTCAGCTCCTTCATACTTTCACCTACAGACGTGGTTCAAACTTTAAACCATTCACAAAATATTCAGCTATCTGCAATGGCTTTTCAGATTGATATATTTTACAGTTTTTGTGAAAAAGCAGTTTAAGTATAGTGAACATTTTATGATTTTTCTGCGTTTATAATGAGTGTGTATTGCGTGCAGTAGAGTGAGGAGTGATGTCACTAGAGTGGAGAGAGTCAAAAAATTCCGTTCTCTATAACTTGCTCCCACGCCAACAATTCTAACTTGTCATGGACAATTTATACATCAAAACGTAGGTATTCTTGTCTAGTTTCAGCCAATGTGCTCATTTATGCGATATGAATTATACTTTTTGCTCAGCGAGCTTTCAAAGGACAAGAGTTCAGGATCTTTCTCCATTCACTGCCATGTTAAACATCGTCCACATTTCTGAGCAAAACGCAGAGCGAAGCACTTTTTAATCGCTGATACGCCCATTTTATAAGTTTATCAACATGAATTTTATATCAATACGTTCACAAAGGCCTTCTGGTGCTCATGAGGAGGTTATTTGACTGAAATAACTTTTCATTTTGCCCGTCTGACCATTTGTTTGAGAGCTGGTTTAGTGTCTCAGGAGCTGCGGTTTCCCACAGTTGACACAGCAGCTGCATCGTTAACAGATCAAAGAGATGACATCACAGAGATGAAAGGCTTCCTAGCTGTGTTTACAAACATGGCCACTGATCATATGTAGCCATGACAACCATTTCCCAGACACTGCAATACTCTGTATGTCTGTCTGTCTCATTATATATTATAATGTATAGCACACTAAACAGATGCTTCAGTGGTGGCGTAGTGGTTATGAGACATACCCTTCATGTGGGAGACCGGTTCGATTCCCACAGTGAAACCTCTGCTTAAACTTTCCTACTTTTTAACTATTCTTACTACTTAAGCTTCTTCTTACTGATTTATCCAGTTTAGCTTTAGCATTTGCAATTTTTCACATCATTTTTTATTAGTGGTGTAATTCAACTTAATTATAACCATTCCTACTTTTCAACTATTCTCACTACTTTTACTAATTTAAGCTATTCAACCAGGTTAGCTTTAACAATTCAGCGATTCAGCAATTTTCAACTATTCTCACTACTTCAACATCTTCTTACTGATTTGAGCTATTTATCCAGGTTAGCTTTAGCATTTCAATATATTTTTGAATTTTCCCACCTTTTTTACATTAGTGGTGTTATTCAACTTAATTAAAACCATTCCTACTTTTTCAACTATTTTTACTACTTAAGCTTCTTTTTACTGATTTAAGCTAATCAACCAGGTTAGCTTTAGCATTTCAGCTATTCAGCATTTTTCAACTATTCTCACTACTTCAACATCTTCTTACTGATTTGAGCTATTTATCCAGGTTAGCTTTAGCATTTCAATATATTTTTGAATTTTCCACCTTTTACATTAGTGGTGTCATTCAACTTAATTAAAATCATTCCTACTTTTTCAACTATTTTTACTACTTAAGCTTCTTTTACTGATTTAAGATAATCAACCAGGTTAGCTTTAGCATTTCAGCTATTCAGCATTTTTCAACTATTCTCACTACTTCAACATCTTCTTACTGATTTGAGCTATTTATCCAGGTTAGCTTTAGCATTTCAATATATTTTTGTAATATATACACTGTAATACTCTGTATGTCTGTCTGTCTCATTATATATTACAATGTAACTGTTTGTGTCTCCTGTGTGTGTGTCTGTTTGTGTCTCCCTGTGTGTGTGTGTGTGTGTTTGTGTGTGTGTGTGTGCACACACACAGACAGACAGATGACATACACAGATAAATTATATATTACCCTGTATAGTTTGTAAAGAAGACACTTCAGTGGTGGTGCAGTGGTTATATCACATGCCTTTCATGCCAGAGACCGGGTTCAATTCCACAATGGCATCCCATCACCTAGTGTTAAAAAGGCTTTTAACCTGTTATGATTATTTATTATTCCGTATGTTTTTAATTGTCCGTATCTTCTGCAGACTTTCAGTTATTAAAACCATTCAACTTTTAAAATCTAGCTCTAGCTCCTTATGGTGTAGTGGTGTTATTCAACTTAACTACAACCAGTTCTACTTTTTCAACTATTTTTACTACTTAAGCTTCTTCATACTGATTTAAGCTATTTATACAGTTTAGCTTTAGCATTTAAGCTATTCAGCAATTTAACTATTCTCACTACTTCCACATCTTCTTACTGATTTAAGCTATTTCTCCAGTTTAGCTTTAGCATTTAAATTTTTTTTAATTATTCCACCTTTTTACACTAATGGTGTTATTCAACTTAATTAAAACCACTTCTACTTTTTAACTATTCTTACAACTTTTACTGATTTAAGCTATTCAACCAGGTTAGCTTTAGCAATTCACCTATTTAGCATTTTTCAACTATTCTCACTACTTCAACATCTTCTTACTGATTTAAGCTATTTATCCAGTTTAGCGTTTCAATTTTTTCTACAACTTTTACTGATTTAAGCTATTCAACCAGGTTAGCTTTAGCAATTCAGCTATTCAGCATTCCCACGCATTTTCTGCAGGAAATGCATTTTCTAGTTATTATTATTCCGTACGTTTTTTGGCTCTCTCTAACTTCTGCATACTTTTTGCTATTTAAACCATTCAACTTTTACAATCTTCAGCTCTTTCAACAGATGATGGGACTTCTTTTACTATTTTTCTACTATTTATACTTTTTCAAATATTAAGCTTTTAAACAATTTTTTTTAACATTAAAGTCAATGAGAGCAAGCTTCAAATCCTTCAAATCCTCTTCTGCTTCAAAATGTATCTCCTTCTACATTTTTTCACCTACGGACATGATTCAAACTTTAAACCATTCACAAAATATTCAGCTATCCGGCTATGGCTTTTCAGTTTCATATATTTTACAGTTGTTGTGAAAAAGCAGTTTAAGTATAGTGAACATTTTAGGATTTTTCTGCGTTTATAATGAGTGTGTATTGCGTGAAGTAGAGTGAGGAGTGATGTCACTAGAGTGAAGCGCTTGAAAAATTATCTTACTCCGTTCTCTATAACTCGCTCCCACCAACAATTCTAACTTGTCATGGACAATTTATACATCAAAACGTAGGTATTCTTGTCTAGTTTCAGCCAATGTGCTCATTTATGCGATATGAATTATACTTTTGCTCAGCGAGCTTTCAAAGACAAGAGTTCAGGATCTTTCTCCATTCACTGCCATGTTAAACATCGTCCACATTTCTGAGCAAAACACAGAGCGAAGCTCTTTTAAATCGCTGATACGCCCACATTTTAAGTTTATCAACATGAATTTTATATCAATACATTCACAAAGGCCTTCTGGTGCTCATGAGGAGGTTATTTGACTGAAATAACTTTTCATTTTGCCCGTCTGACCATTTGTTTGAGAGCTGGTTTAGTGTCTCAGGAGCTGCGGTTTCCCACAGTTGACACAGCAGCTGCATCGTTAACAGATCAAAGAGATGACATCACAGAGATGAAAGGCTTCCTAGCTGTGTTTACAAACATGGCCACTGATCATATGTAGCCATGACAACCATTTCCCAGACACTGCAATACTCTGTATGTCTGTCTGTCTCATTATATATTATAATGTATAACACACTAAGCAGATGCTTCAGTGGTGGCGTAGTGGTTATGAGACAAACCCTTCATGTGGGAGACCGGGGTTCAATTCCCACAGTGAAACCTCTGCTTAACCTTTCCTACTTTTTTAACTATTTTTACTACTTAAGCTTCTTCTTACTGATTTATCCAGTTTAGCTTTAGCATTTGCAATTTTTTCACATCATTTTTTACATTTGTGGTGTAATTCAACTTAATTATAACCATTCCTACTTTTCAACTATTCTCACTACTTTTACTAATTTAAGCTATTCAACCAGGTTAGCTTTAACAATTCAGCATTTTTCAACTATTCTCACTACTTCAACATCTTCCTACTGATTTGAGCTATTTATCCAGGTTAGCTTTAGCATTTCAATATATTTTTTGAATTTTCCCGCCTTTTTTACATTAGTGGTGTTATTCAACTTAATAAAAATCATTCCTACTTTTTCAACTATTTTTACTACTTAAGCTTCTTTTTACTGATTTAAGCTATTCAACCAGGTTGGCTTTAACATTTCAGCTATTCAGCATTTTTCAACTATTCTCACTACTTCAACATCTTCTTGATTTAAGCTAGGTTAGCTTTAGCATTTCAATAATTTCTTTAGAATTTTCCACAATTTATTACATTATTGTTGTTATTCAACTTAATTAAAACCATTCCTACATTTCAACTATTTTTACTACTTAGCTTCTTCTTACTGATTTAAGCTATTCATCCAGGTTATCTTTAGTAATTCAGCTATTCAGAATTTTCAACTATTCTCACTACTTCAACATCTTTATACTGATTTAAGCTATTTATCCAGTTTAGCTTTAGCATTTAATTTTTTCTTCTCAATTTTCCACCTTTTTTACATTAGTGGTGTTATTCAACTTAATTAAAACCATTCTTACTTTTTCAACTATTTTTACAACTTTTACTGATTTAAGCTGTTCAACCAGGTTAGCTTTAGCAATTTAGCTATTCAGCATTCCCACGCATTTTCTGCAGGAAATGCATTTTCTAGTTATTGGAATGCTGTTCCCAACAGTCCCACTATTGTTATTCGGTTCTTTATTTATTCTTATTCCGTACGTTTTTGGCTCTCTCTATCTTCTGCATACTTTTAGCTATTTATACCGTTCAACTTTTACAATCTTCAGCTCTTTCAGCAGATGATGGGACTTCTTCTACTATTTTTCTACTATTTATACTTTTTCAAATATTAAGCTTTTAAACAATTTTTTTTAACATTAAAGTCAATGAGAGCAAGCTTCAAATCCTTCAAATCTTCTTCTGCTCCCAAAATTTTCAGCGCCTTCATACTTTCACCTACAGACGTGGTTCAAACTTTAAACCATTCACAAAATATTCAGCTATCTGGCAATGGCTTTTCAGATTGATATATTTTACAGTTTTTGTGAAAAAGCAGTTTAAGTATAGTGAACATTTTATGATTTTTCTGCGTTTATAATGAGTGTGTATTGCGTGCAGTAGAGTGAGGAGTGATGTCACTAGAGTGGAGAGAGTCAAAAAATTCCGTTCTCTATAACTTGCTCCCACGCCAACAAGTCTAACTTGTCATGGACAATTTATACATCAAAACGTAGGTATTCTTGTCTAGTTTCAGACAATGTGCTCATTTCTGCGATATGAATTATACTTTTTGCTCAGCGAGCTTTCAAAGGACAAGAGTTCAGGATCTTTCTCCATTCACTGCCATGTTAAACATCGTCCACATTTCTGAGCAAAAGAAGCGAAGCACTTTTTAAATCGCTGATACGCCCACATTTTTAAGTTTATCAACATGAATTTTATATCAATACGTTCACAAAGGCCTTCTGGTGCTCATGAGGAGGTTATTTGACTGAAATAACTTTTCATTTTGCCCGTCTGACCATTTGTTTGAGAGCTGGTTTAGTGTCTCAGGAGCTGCGGTTTCCACAGTTGACACAGCAGCTGCATCGTTAACAGATCAAAGAGATGACATCACAGAGATGAAAGGCTTCCTAGCTGTGTTTACAAACATGGCCACTGATCATATGTAGCCATGGCAACCATTTCCCAGACACTGCAATACTCTGTATGTCTGTCTGTCTCATTATATATTACAATGTATAGCACACTAAATAGATGCTCTGTGGTGGCGTAGTGGTTATGAGACAAACCCTTCATGTGGGAGACCGGGTTCGATTCCCACAGTGAAACCTCTGCTTAAACTTTCCTACTTTTTAACTATTCTTACTACTTAAGCTTCTTCTTACTGATTTATCCAGTTTAGCTTTAGCATTTGCAATTTTTCACATCATTTTTACATTAGTGGTGTAATTCAACAATTATAACCATTCCTACTTTTCAACTATTCTCACTACTTTTACTAATTTAAGCTATTCAACCAGGTTAGCTTTAACAATTCAGCGATTCAGCAATTTTCAACTATTCTCACTACTTCAACATCTTCTTACTGATTTGAGCTATTTATCCAGGTTAGCTTTAGCATTTCAATATATTTTTGAATTTTCCCACCTTTTTTACATTAGTGGTGTTATTCAACTTAATTAAAACCATTCCTACTTTTTCAACTATTTTTACTACTTAAGCTTCTTTTTACTGATTTAAGCTAATCAACCAGGTTAGCTTTAGCATTTCAGCTATTCAGCATTTTTCAACTATTCTCACTACTTCAACATCTTCTTACTGATTTGAGCTATTTATCCAGGTTAGTTTTAGCATTTCAATATATTTTTGAATTTTCCCACCTTTTTACATTAGTGGTGTCATTCAACTTAATTAAAATCATTCCTACTTTTCAACTATTTTTACTACTTAAGCTTCTTTTACTGATTTAAGATAATCAACCAGGTTAGCTTTAGCATTTCAGCTATTCAGCATTTTTCAACTATTCTCACTACTTCAACATCTTCTTACTGATTTGAGCTATTTATCCAGGTTAGCTTTAGCATTTCAATATATTTTTGTAATATATACACTGTAATACTCTGTATGTCTGTCTGTCTCATTATATATTACAATGTAACTGTTTGTGTCTCCCTGTGTGTGTCTGTTTGTGTCTCCCTGTGTGTGTGTGTGTGTGTGTTGTGTGTGTGTGTGTGCACGCACACTTGAACAGACAGATAGCGACATACACAGATAAATTATATATTACCCTGTATAGTTTGTAAAGAAGACACTTCAGTGGTGGTGCAGTGGTTATATCACATGCCTTTCATGCCAGAGACCGGGTTCAATTCCCACAATGGCATCCCATCACCTAGTGTTAAAAAGGCTTTTAACCCTGTTATGATTATTTATTATTCGTATGTTTTTTAATTGTCATTATCTTCTGCAGACTTTCAGTTATTAAAACCATTCAACTTTAAAATCTAGCTCTAGCTCCTTATGGTGTAGTGGTGTTATTCAACTTAACTACAACCAGTTCTACTTTTTCAACTATTTTTACTACTTAAACTTCTTCATACTGATTTAAGCTATTTATACAGTTTAGCTTTAGCATTTAAGCTATTCAGCAATTTAACTATTCTCACTACTTCCACATCTTCTTACTGATTTAAGCTATTTCTCCAGTTTAGCTTTAGCATTTAAATTTTTTTAATTATTCCACCTTTTACACTAATGGTGTTATTCAACTTAATTAAAACCACTTCTACTTTTTAACTATTCTTACAACTTTTACTGATTTAAGCTATTCAACCAGGTTAGCTTTAGCAATTCACCTATTTAGCATTTTTCAACTATTCTCACTACTTCAACATCTTCTTACTGATTTAAGCTATTTATCCAGTTTAGCGTTTCAATTTTTCTACAACTTTTACTGATTTAAGCTATTCAACCAGGTTAGCTTTAGCAATTCAGCTATTCAGCATTCCCACGCATTTTCTGCAGGAAATGCATTTTCTAGTTGTGGGAATGCTGTTCCTACATTCAACTATTGTTATTCTGTTCTTTATTTCTTAATTATTATTATTCCGTACGTTTTTTGGCTCTCTCTAACTTCTGCATACTTTCTGCTATTTAAACCGTTCAACTTTTACAATCTTCAGCTCTTTCAGCAGATGATGGGACTTCTTCTACTATTTTTCTACTATTTATACTTTTTCAAATATTAAGCTTTTAAACAATTTTTAAAGTCAATGAGAGCAAGCTTCAAATCCTTCAAATCTACTTCTGCTCCCAAAATTTTCAGCGCCTTCATACTTTCACCTACAGACGTGGTTCAAACTTTAACACATTCACAAAATATTCAGCTATCCAACTATGGCTTTTCAGATTGATATATTTTACAGTTTTTGTGAAAAAGCAGTTTAAGTATAGTGAACATTTTATGATTTTTCTGCGTTTATAATGAGTGTGTATTGCGTGCAGTAGAGTGAGGAGTGATGTCACTAGAGTGGAGAGTCAAAAATTATCTTGGTTCTATCTCTATAACTCGCTCCCACACCAACAATTCTAACTTGTCATGGACAATTTATACATCAAAACGTAGGTATTCTTGTCTAGTTTCAGCCAATGTGCTCATTTATGCAATATGAATTATACTTTTTGCTCAGCGAGCTTTCAAACGACAAGAGTTCAGATCTTTCTCCATTCACTGCCATGTTAAACATCGTCCACATTTCTGAGCAAAATGCAGAGCGAAGCACTTTTAAATCGCTGATACGCCCACATTTATAAGTTTATCAACATGAATTTTATATCAATACGTTCACAAAGGCCTTCTGGTGCTCATGAGGAGGTTATTTGACTGAAATAACTTTTCATTTTGCCCGTCTGACCATTTGTTTGAGAGCTGGTTTAGTGTCTCAGGAGCTGCGGTTTCCCACAGTTGACACAGCAGCTGCATCGTTAACAGATCAAAGAGATGACATCACAGAGATGAAAGGCTTCCTAGCTGTGTTTACAAACATGGCCACTGATCATATGTAGCCATGACAACCATTTCCCAGACACTGCAATACTCTGTATGTCTGTCTGTCTCATTATATATTATAATGTATAGCACATTAAACAGATGCTTTAGTGGTGGCCTAGTGGTTATGACACATTCCCTTCATGTGGGAGACTGGGGTTCAATTCCCACAGTGAAAGTTTCCTACTTTTTTAACTATTCTTACTACTTAAGCTTCTTCTTACTGATTTATCCAGTTTAGCTTTAGCATTTGCAATTTTTTCACATCATTTTTACATTAGTGGTGTAATTCAACTTAATTACAACCATTCCTACTTTTTCAACTATTCTCACTACTTTTACTAATTTAAGCTATTCAACCAGGTTAGCTTTAACAATTCAGCTATTCAGCATTTTTCAACTATTCTCACTACTTCAACATCTTCTTACTGATTTGAGCTATTTATCCAGGTTAGTTTTAGCATTTCAATATATTTTTGAATTTTCCCACCTTTTTACATTAATGGTGTTATTCAACTTAATTAAAACCATTCCTACTTTTTCAACTATTTTTACTACTTAAGCTTCTTTTTACTGATTTAAGCATTCACAAAGGCCTTCTGGTGCCATGAGGAGGTTATTCTATTGATATCACGTATTCCTTTATCGCAATGACCATTTGTTTGAGAGGTTGTTCAGTGTCTAAAGAGCTGCGGTTCCTAACAGGTGAAGCAGCTGCATCGTTTAACTGATTACAGATCAAAGAGATGACACCACAGAATCAAAGGCTTCTAACTGTGTTTACAAACATGGCCACTGATAGTTGGTATCCATTAGCAACCATTTCAGTCTCAGTCAATTGCTTTGCTCTTGTCTCCACAACTCATTTTAAAACAGACAGAGTGAAAAAGACATTTGAGCTGTGTGTGTGTGTGTGTGTGTGTGTGTCTGTGTGTGTGTGTATGTGTATGTTTGTGTGTGTGTGTTTGTTTGTGTCTGTGTGTGTGTGTGTGTGTGTGTGTGTGTGTCTGTCTGTCTGTCTGTGTGTGTGTGTCTGTGTATGTTTGTGTGTTTGTTTGTGTCTGTGTGTGTGTCTGTCTGTGTCTGTGTCTGTGTGTGTATTTCTCCAGTTTAGCTTTAGCATTTCAAGTTTTTAATTTTTTTTACATTTTTTCACCTTTTACAGTAGTGGTGTTATTCAACTTAACTACAACCAGTTCTACTTTTTTCAACTATTTTTACTACTTAGCTTCTTCATACTGATTTAAGCTATTTATACTGTTTAGCTTTAGCATTTAAGCTATTCAGCAATTTAACTATTCTCACTAGGCTACTTCCACATCTTCTTACTGATTTAAGCTATTTCTCCAGTTTAGCTTTAGCATTTCAGCTATTTAGCATTTTCAACTATTCTCACTACTTCAACATCTTCTTACTGATTTGAGCTATTTATCCAGGTTAGTTTAGCATTTCAATATATTTTGAATTTTTCCCACCTTTTACATTAGTGGTGTCATTCAACTTATTTAAAATCATTCCTACTTTTTCAACTATTTTTACTACTTAGCTTCTTTTACTGATTTAAGATAATCAACCAGGTTAGCTTTAGCATTTCAGCTATTCAGCATTTTTCAACTATTCTCACTACTTCAACATCTTCTTACTGATTTGAGCTATTTATCCAGGTTAGCTTTAGCATTTCTATATATTTTTGTAATATATACACTGTAATACTCTGTATGTCTGTCTGTCTCATTATATATTACAATGTAACTGTTTGTGTCTCCTGTGTGTGTCTGTTTGTGTCTCCTGTGTGTGTGTGTGTGTGTGTTTGTGTGTGTGTGTGTGCACGCACACACAGACAGGCAGATAGAACAGATATTTATTACCCTGTATAGATTGTAAGAAGACACTTCAGTGGTGGTGCAGTGGTTAAGTCACATGCCTTTCATGCAGAGACCAGGTTCAATTCCCACAATGGCACTCCATCACCTAGTGTTAAAGGCTTTTAACCCTGTTATGATTATTTATTATTCCGTACGTTTTAATTGTCCGTATCTTCTGCAGACTTTCAGTTATTAAAACCATTCAACTTTTAAAATCTAGCTCTAGCTCCTTATGGTGTAGTGGTGTTATTCAGCAATCAAAACCATTCCTACTTTTTCAAAAATAGCCAGAGAGAGAGAGAGTGAGAGAGTGAGTGTGTGTGAGAGAGTCAGGTCAGAGTCAGAGTCAGAGTCAGAGTCAGGCACATATATATAATTATATATTACCATGTATATTTTTAAAATGACATTTCAGTGGTGGTGCAGTGGTTATGTCACATGCCTTTCATGCCAGAGACCCGGGTTCAATTCCCCAATGGCAACCCATCACCTAGTGTTAAAGGCTTTTAACCCTGTTATGATTATTTATTATTCCGTATGTTTTAATTGTCCGTATCTTCTGCAGTCTTTCAGTTATTAAAACCATTCAACTTTTAAAATCTAGCTCTAGCTCCTTATGGTGTAGTGGTGTTATTCAACTTAACTACAACCAGTTCTACTTTTTCAACTATTTTTACTACTTAAGCTTCTTCATACTGATTTAAGCTATTTATACAGTTTAGCTTTAGCATTTCAGCATTTTTCAACTATTCTCACCACTTCAACATCTTCTTACTGATTTAAGCTATTTCTCCAGTTTAGCTTTAGCATTTCAAGTTTTTTTATTTTTATTTTTACATTTTTCACCTTTTTTACAGTAGTGGTGTTATTCAACTTAACTACAACCAGTTCTACTTTTTCAACTATTTTTACTACTTAAGCTTCTTCATACTGATTTAAGCTATTTATACAGTTTAGCTTTAGCATTTAAGCTATTCAGCAATTTAACTATTCTCACTACTTCCACATCTTCTTTGAAGCTATTTCTCCAGTTTAGCTTTAGCATTTAAATTTTTAAATTATTCCACCTTTTACACTAATGGTGTTATTCAACTTAATTAAAACCACTTCTACTTTTTTAACTATTCTTACAACTTTTACTGATTTAAGCTATTCAACCAGGTTAGCTTTAGCAATTCACCTATTTAGCATTTTTCAACTATTCTCACTACTTCAACATCTTCTTACTCATTTAAGCTATTTATCCAGTTTAGCGTTTCAATTTTTCTACAACTTTTACTGATTTAAGCTATTCAACCAGGTTAGCTTTAGCAATTCAGCTATTCAGCATTCCCACGCATTTTCTGCAGGAAATGCATTTTCTAGTTATTGGGAATGCTGTTCTACATTCCCACTATTGTTATTCTGTTCTTTATTCTTAATTATTATTATTCCGTACGTTTTTTGGCTCTCTCTATCTTCTGCATACTTTCTGCTATTTAAACCGTTCAACTTTTACAATCTTCAGCTCTTTCAGCAGATGATGGGACTTCTTCTACTATTTTTCTACTATTTATACTTTTTCAAATATTAAGCTTTTAAACAATATTTTTTAACATTAAAGTCAATGAGAGCAAGCTTCAAATCCTTCAAATCTTCTTCTGCTCCCAAAATTTTCAGCTCCTTCATACTTTCACCTACAGACGTGGTTCAAACTTTAAAACGTTCACAGAATATTCAGCTATCCAGCTATGGCTTTTCAGATTGATATATTTTACAGTTTGTGTGAAAAAGCAGTTTAAGTATAGTGAACATTTTAGGATTTTTATGCGTTTATAATGAGTGTGTATTGCGTTAAGTAGAGTGAGGAGTGATGTCACTAGAGTGAAGCGCTTGAAAAAATGATCTTACTCCGTTCTCTATAACTTGCTCCCACGCTAACAATTCTAACTTGTCATGGACAATTTATACATCAAAACGTAGGTATTCTTGTCTAGTTTCAGCCAATGTGATCATTTCTGCGGTATGAATTATACTTTTTGCTCAGCAAGCATTCAAAGGACAAGAGTTCAGGATCTTCCTCCATTCACTGCCATGTTAAACATTGTCCACATTTCTGAGCAAAATGCAGAGCGAAGCTCTTTTAAATCGCTGATACGCCCACATTTATAAGTTTATCAACATGAATTTTATATCAATACGTTCACAAAGGCCTTCTGGTGCTCATGAGGAGGTTATTCTATTGAAATCACTTTTCATTTATGCGCAATGACCATTTGTTTGAGAGCTTGTTTAGTGTCTGAGGAGCTGCGGTTTCCAACAGGTGAAGCAGCTGCATCGTTAACTGATTCCAGATCAAAGAGATGACATCACAGAGATCAAAGGCTTCCTAGCTGTGTTTACAAACATGGCCACTGATAGTTGGTATCCATTAGCAACCATTTCAGTCTCTGGCCACTGCTTTGCTGTTGTCTCACAACTCTTTTAAAACAGACAGAGTGAAAGAAATTTGAGCTGTGTGTGTGTGTGTGTGTGTGTGTGTGTGTGTGTGTGTGTGTGTGTGTGTGTGGGTGTGTGTATGTTTGTGTGTGTGTCTGTGTGTGTGTCTGTGCCTGTCTCTGTGTGTGTGTGTCTCTGTATGTTTGTGTCTCCCTGTGTGTGTGTCTGTGTCTGTGTGTGTGTCTGTGTGTGTGTATGTTTGTGTCTCCCTGTGTGTGTGTGTGTGTGTGTGTGTGTGTGTGTGTGTGTGGGTGTGTGTGTGTGTGTGTGTGTGTGTCTGTGTGTGTGTGTCTGTGCCTGTCTCTGTGTGTGTGTGTCTCTGTATGTTTGTGTCTCCTGTGTGTGTGTGTCTGTGTGTGTGTGTGTGTGTGTGTGTGTGTATGTTTGTGTGTCTGTGTGTGTGTGTGTGTGTGTGTGTGTGTGTGTGTGTGTATGTGTATGTGTATGTGTGTGTGCGTGCACACATGCCAAGAGTGCACGCACACAGACAGACAGAGACATACACCGATAAATTATATATTACCCTGTATAGTTTGTAATGAAGGCATTTCAGTGGTGGCGCAGTGGTTATGTCACATACCTCTCGTGCTAGTGACCCGGGTTCAATTCCTGCAACGGCATATCATCACCTAGTGTTAAAAAGGTTTTTAACCCTGTTATGATTATTTATTATTCCGTATTTTTTGTTGTTGTCTGTATCTTCTGCAAACTTTCAGTTATTAAAACCATTCCATTTTTAAAATCTAGCTCTAGCTCCTTATGGTGTAGTGGTGTTATTCAACTTAATTAAAACCGTTCCTACTTTTTCAACTATTTTTACTTCTTAAGCTTCTTCTTACTGATTTAAGATATTCAACCAGGTTAGCTTTAGCGTTTACATTTTTTTTTTAATTTTTCCACCTTTATTACATTAGTGGTGTTATTCAACTTAATTAAAACCATTCCTACTTTTTCAAAAGATAGACAGACAGACACACACACACACACACATACATACACAGATAAATAATATATTACCATGTATAGTTAGTCAAGACAACATTACAGTGGTGGTGCAGTGGTTATGTGATATCCTTTTTGTGCCAGATACCTGGGTTCAATTCCCACAATGGTATCTGATTACCTAGTGTTAAAGGCTTTTAACCCTGTTACGATGATTTATTATTCCATACGTTTTTGGTTGTCCGTATCTTTTGCAGACTTTTAGTTATTAAAACCATTCAACTTTTAAAATCTAGCTCTAGCTCCTTATGGTGTAGTGGTGTTATTCAACTTAATTAAAACCATTCCTACTTTTTTAACTATTATCACTACTTCAACATCTTCTTACTGATTTAAGCTATTTCTCAGTTTAGCTTTTACATTTTTTTTTTAATTTTCCACCTTTTACATCAGTGGTGTTATTCAACTTAATTAAAACCATTTCTACTTTTTTCAAGATAGACAGACAGACAGACAGACAGACAGACAGACACACACACACACACACAGATTGACACACACACACACACACACATACATACAGACACGAACACAGATAAATAATATATTACCATGTATAATTTTTCAAGACAATATTTCAGTGGTGGTGCAGTGGTTATGTGACTTGCCTTTTGTGCCAGAGACCTGGGTTCAAATCCCCAATGGTATCTGATTACCTATTGTTAAAAAGGTTTTAACCCTGTTATGATGATTTACATTTTTGTATTAATTTTTCCACCTTTTTTTACATTAGTGGTGTTATTCAACTTAATTAAAACCATTCCTACTTTTTCAAAAGACAGACACACAGACACACACACACACACACACATGAACACACACACACACGTACGTGTGCATGTGTGCGTGCATGTGTTTATCTAAAAATAAACTGATCAATAAAAAACGCATAGCAACCGGCAACTTCAAAGACTTTCCAAGCGAATCAGCATCAGTGGCGGGAATCTTATCCTACTGTAAATCACAACATTTCATTGAACAACTTCATTTTGAAGAAAGACAAACAAGACAACACTTGAGAAGGTAGGTGTAATTTTCTTTTGTTAAATTAGGTAGAATATATATAACTTATACACATACCTAGCTTATGTCTAGCCTACTGTTTGTCTCCTTAGGTTATGTAATAAAAAGTAAATTAATGATACAGACTATTTTCTTCTAAATTACGTTAATATTAACATGTAGGCTATCAACATTACATTAAACCTTAATAGAAAAATTGTTATACTAACTAATAAATTATTCTAGACTCTGTCTTACACTAGGTTACTTTGTTCTTAGGTTAAGGGAATCATTTATTATTAGCCTACTGATATTTATTATAGAGACTATTTTATCTAAAAATAAGGGCTTATAGTATGTTAGTAGCCTGTTAGCCTTGTTTTGTGCCTTTAAGTCTTTATATGAAGAAAATTCATGAAACTAGCTAATATTTAGTCTAGCATTGTCTCAAATTAACTAGACTGCAGGGAAAATTGTTGTCTATAGGCTGTTATGGTTTAGTGTTTGCGATAATTTGGCAGCATTGATTAAAATACATATTGGAAAATATATGCAGGGGTGAGGTTTGTGTGTGTGTGTGTGTTTTCTAATTAAGCTCTCTTTGTGTTTATTTTAGAATGGCACTTCAAAAGGTCATATCCGAGCGCCCACAGACCCCTTATTCGCGGCCTCCTCCTCCACGTCACTGTGGTGGCGATGAGGACGAGAGGCGGGTGGTGTCGTGGGGTTTTGATGAGGAGAGTGGGGTTGCCAAGGCCTTGACAACGGCTTAACAGACTTGTCATTGTTAGTGTGGGTGCAGCCTCTGTAAAATAACTCTTTTGAGGCCTTTGCAGGAAGAGTCAGCCAAGGAGGAGCATATATAATGCGTAACTACTGCCTGCGTGGTGAGGGCCCACCATTCGGCATTAATATTACTAAAGAAACACAGTTCTTTAGGTCTGCCCCTTTGGAGGTGAGAGAGGAGCTGCGCGCAAGAGCAGAACAGCTTCTGTGCCCCACCTCAACCGAAACTGCTGTGAAGGATGGTCACAGTAAAGAGGGTTCCTCACATTACAGGGAGAGGTGGTAGAGGTAAGTTTTGAAAAAAGAAATTATATTATGGGCTTGTTAGTACATGTCTATTTGACAGTGATACATTGTATTGTTTTTAGATCTCAGCAGTTAAAATGGTGAAGGTGGGAAAGGATGCGGTTCCCTTGAAGACTGTGGTGCTGGAGCAAGTAAGCTATTTAAAGTCAGCTTGTGTTTGGACCGATGATTATGAACCTTTTCTGAACCATGTACTGCTACAGAGGACAGAGAAACAGACACGGCCTACAGCTTCATATAGCTGAATGTTACTTGTCTTTTTATTTTGAGGAAATATTCATGGAAATGGGAGCAAAGAAATTCTTATATTTTTCTTTCTTTTTTTTCGTTTTTTTAAGACAAAGCCCAGGTGTCCATCACTCTGTGGCGGGAGGCAGCCCTGTTCTCCTTTGAAATAGGCGACGAGGCCAGGCTGACACACCTGAGGGGACACCAGTCCTCGTATGGCTGCCGTGTTCAGTCCACAAACTTTACAGTTTGTGAGGTAGGTTTTATGATTATGTTTCTATGATTTTATACATTATTTGATTGTTACTCTAAACATGAAAACACATGAACATGCAGCAGTATACACCTTAAAATCCAACAAAGTCATTTATAATAATTTACAAAATAATTAATATTTAACAAACTTAACTAATCACTTGTTATCATAAAGAGCCATTAAGTATGCATTATTATTATTATTATTATTATTATTATTATAATTATAGTCTTTTTATATGAATGCTTAAAATGTTTTAAGATTTTTACCTTGTTTAAATAATAGTGAAGTTAAAAATGTCAGATTTAATTTCAGCCATTGTGATCGTCTGTCCTTACATAATTGCACAATTATGTATTTTAAAGATGCTGGTGGTCTTCCTGTCTGAACAAAGGTTTATTTCTTCCCTACAGGAGACTGACAGTGTGATTGTTGTGAGCGCATTAGGGACTATGGAGATGGAGGGTAAGAGGGAATACTACAACTCTGACTGAGGGGAAAAGGTTTTCCATATTGAGGAGGACCTGTGGACCCTCTTCAGAGGAAATGGTTAAGCTGCCATTTTATGTCCAGCTACATGTAAAGGGGAAGAGAGTAACTAAGGCCGAGGTAGTGAAGGGGAGGAATAAATTAATTCTGTTGGGGGTGTTATGTGTTGTAAAGCCTTATTGTGTTTTGTATGTATTGAGTTATGTTTTTGAAAATGTAATAAAAGTCAAAATGTTTGCAACATGTTTTTATTGTATTTATAATATTCATATATTTATGAATGCTGTTGGAAAAGTAATTGCCACCATGTCATATAGAAAGGTTTTAACCAATAGGGAGAGACAGAGAAAAGTAGGCAGTGCAAACGCCACGAATGCCACTAGACTCCATGCAAATAATCAGTGCTTTTATCATTGGTTCAAGATTTCTTACAACTTCACCTGTACATGTATGTGTACTCATACTTGTATGTGTCGTCATACCGGGGAAATAAATCTGATTCTTTCACATTTTTACCAGCAATCCAGTTTAGCTTTAGCATTAAAAGCATTTTTTAAAATGTATTCCTTGTTTTTACATTAGCTGAGTTATTCAACTTAGTTAAACCCATTCTTTTTCAACTTCTTACTGATTTAAACTATTCATCCAGTTTAGCATTTATCTCTCACTCACTCACTCACTCACTCACTCACTCACTCACTCACTCACTCACTCACTCACTCACTCACTCACTCACTCACTCACTCACTCACTCACTCACTCACTCGGCACCGGAATGTCGGACATTCCCTGAACGCCTCATGAAACGTACCTGCGCATCTTCGGAGCGGTAGTCATTGTGTTCTAGAACCTTCTGCGGTAAGTAGCCTAGCCTGTCTGTTATCTAATAACGTTTTTGAACTGTAGAAATACATCTGTTGTGTTTTTAAAAAAAGGGCTGGCGTCGCTTTATTCCTCATACATAATGCAAACACGAATAAAGGGTGAAACGTTACAGCTTGAAAAATTATACTCGCTATCATTAGCTATATTAGCGCCGATGCTAACGCTAGCTTAGCGCGTAGCTTAACTAGAGTTAGCATCGGTGCTAATATTAGCTAATGATAGCACCTTGGTTAAATTATTGTTAGCTGTTTTAGCTAATTGTTCTTTTGTTAACTGAGATAAAACAACATGTTAGTGGTTTAGCTAGCTATTGCCCTTTGAAAAACAAACTCATGTTGCTCTGTCACATTGTTACATATGCATATGTACCATATATCATGTAACAATTCAGCCCAATAACTCACTGTTTGTCACTGTCTCAACAGAACATTGGTACTGCTGTACGTAATTGGTTGGTAAGTATAGTAATGCTATAACTAATATTGATAATGCATCACACAACTGGACTGTAGATAACTATTTAGCATCTGTAAGCTAAGTAAGTAAACTAAGTTTTGTTTAGAAAAAAGCCACACAAACATACAGACTATGTATGAATTTTATATTACAGTAATATAGACAAATCTTGATAATTAAATAAATTACTATTTTGAATTTCTTGTCTTGTAAAATTAAGCTGAAAATTCTCCCCTCTGTCCCCCCAAGGCTCTCTCGTCGCTGCTGGACCATCAGTGTTGTGGCAACTCAACAGTATGTTCTCACACATGATATTGTTGCTATGACATTTGTTCCCCTACACTTTGTGTGCACTAAATACTAGGGCTGTAATCAACCAAAGAAAATCTTGGTCGACTGAAGTCCTGAAATTTTGACTAAAAATCGCCCGGGCGGGTTGTGGTGGGATGGGAAAAAACTGAAATGAGACTTGTCTGTCGGCTCTGACAGCGCTGCATAGGAGCTCGGCTTCGCTGCTGAGACACAAATACACTATTAATTTAGAGCTTTTACTATTATACACAAAAAGCACGTCCTCTTTAATGTATACGGTATATTTAAACCTATCCGTGGTCAAGCTCAGTGCCTCGCTGTGTTGTATTAACTCTGAAACGTTCTCTTTGAGTCCCTCATTGTGCGGTTAGTCCATGTGTGATGGTGTGGCGTGCTGCGCTGTATATTAACAAGTTCTTAAAACCTCAGCCCTCCATAACACCAATGGGCCTCGTATCCTGAGAAGTATTCCTTCCGTGATATTATTTTGCGTTTGGATGATAGAGGCTAAACATCCAGCGGGGTCTGGGGTCTGGGGGCGCTACCGTCGCTGCGGTTGGGTTCTAGTTCTTTCTTCAATCTGTCCACAGTGGGTTGGCCTAATCCAAAAAAGTGAAAAAAAGGGGTGTTCTGAAGACAGACTGTTACCTGTGAAACAGGGTGCTCTGAAAACACCGTCATTAGCAATAAGTGCTTTCCGACCATAGACGTAACGGTATATGCGTCCATCGATGAAATAAGCGGCAAAAAATCGACCAATCAGAATTTTGGTCAAGCCAGAACGTATCGACCAATAAATTGACTAGTCGACTGGGAGATTACAGCCCTAGTAAATACTACTACCACTACTACTACTACTACTACTACTACTACTACTATTACTACTACTACTACTGTCTAACCTTACTGTACACATCTGCTTGTGCTGCTACATATTTGTAATTAGTATATGTCACACACAACTGTTTTGCCATGGCAGCAAAAATTTGTCAAAATTATATGATTGAACACTATGGGTGTCACGATTTCGATTTTAAACAGAAACCGACCAAAATTAAGTTACAATCTCAAATTTTGAATATAACCAATGGAATCAATGATGCTGCCTTGCCCTTGTGTCACATCTGGTCGGCTTGACAAGTGGAAAGTGCTACCAGTCAAAAGTTAGCAAGTGCAGATGCAGGAGACCCATAGACGGCACTTGAACCCTCTTCTTTCACTGAAGTTACCGTTTTGGAAGTATTTTGGATTTCCAGTGAGTTATATTGAGTGTTTGCATTGTCGCAAAAAGCCACAGTTGACAAGCTCTATGTGCGTGTAGAAGGTTCTGCGTGTTTACCATTGCACATTAGCTGCTATCAGAGTTTTCTTCTGCTTCTAGTTTAATCCCAACAAAACCACATGGTCAAATTTCTTTGCCTGCAGGCACATCTTGTAGCCTAAACAGAGCAGCTTAAATTGGTTATATATGAGAAAGCAACCAGTCAGAGTGCTGAGTCTCTGTGTGTGCTCAGCTGCTAAGACCGCTGTGCTGGCTCAATGGTGATTTGAGTCCACAACCAAGCCCTCAAGACTGCGCTGCGACTATTGTCTTCAAGCCACGTAACCATAACCTCATCCTGGTGCCTTCCAGGCAGCACTACGACATTGGGGGCCCAAAACACTGCTGTGCTCTGAAGAGTCTGTCTCAGCATTATCTGCAAGCTTTACTTTTTCTTTTAACTTTCTTGATTTAATATATAAGTTATTGTTACATTATGTTGTTAATGTTTTAAATTTGACAATTTGTACATTGTGAACAAAGGTCAGATTATATTGCATAAAAGTCTGGTCTAAAATTGGCATAGCAACCTGTGCTTAAAAAAAAAAAGTAATCAGGAATTAAACCGTGGCCTTAGACTTAAATCTAATCAAATGGAGGATTTTGGAGAATCGTGACATCCCTATTTAACACAGAAGTCAGTGAATATAGAGATTTCCTCGAAACACCTACTAAAGTAGTGAAACAATGACACTAAATCCATATTTTCAACCTTGATGTTAAAGAATATTCACATATTCAATGCAGACACGTAATAAATAAAATGTAATGATTTTTTTCTGTTGTGTATGTCTAATGCATGTTTCCATTTTGTGTTCCAGGTGCGCTGGCCTCCAGCTTCTCTCCCTCTCCATCTATCAAATCTATTTGAGATCATTCACCTCTCTCCTATCACTCTCTGCCTCATCACTTCATTTAAGGTTTTCTATCTCTCCTGTCACATCTAAAGCTCTATCTAAATTTTGGACATTCTATCACTCTATCCCTCTACTTCTATCCCGCTCTATCTCACTTGCATTTCAACTTTGCAAGTCTCCCTCTGAGTATTGGAACAATATTTTTGAAAACTATTTTGTTGGAACCTGATGCTTCAGATACTGCTATCTGATATATCTTTTGGATTCACTGGTTGATTGGAACCTGATCTTTCTGTTTTATGGATCTGTGAGTTTCTCTGCTCACACTTGCTCTACCTCTCCTGTCTCTCTCTCACATTTGGAATATTAGCAACCAAACCTAATTATTGTATTTTTGAATTATCCATATTGTTTCAATATATTATATTTGGTAACACTCATAATTAAATTATTAAGAAAAGTGTTTTTGTTCATTAAAGTCAAATTATTTAAAAAGATTGGAAACACATACAAACACATATTTAACTTTTATCACAAACATTGGCCAGTAAAAACTAAATCTGGTACATTTCAAATATATAAGTTGGTGTTATAAAGTGTATCATTAAAAACTGTCTTATTAAAATACATAATAAATTGAGGTCTGAATCTATATTTATACTAGAAAAGAAGTGTAGTTGGACCGTGTTGCTGTGGAGCTCTCAGGTTTGTTTTGAGTGCAAAGATCTTCACGCCAGAGGACACGTATTCAGTATTACTTTAGTAGTACAAGTGTAAAATTAATTACACTACATACGTTGTATTGTTTTTCTCTGACCCACATTGTTTGCATCAAAGGTTTTGTACATGCTTTATTATTGTTACACCTTTATAAAGTGAAATAAACAGTCTCTAAGGAGAAACTGTATTCTTTGCTTATAATAAAATAAACCCCTGAATATATTAAGGTAGAAGACATTTAATCTGTCATTTGCAAAACCTTAACTATACAAATACCATAGTTATTCTTAGAACCATATTCCTGTGTCATCGATAATTGAGCCATTGGTTTTCAATTTGCTGAAGATAGAGACACTTATGCACCAATAAATACATTATATTTGTTTAAAACGTCAACTTTAGTTTTACTTCTAAATATCTAATATCTGCACAGGCTTAAGTGATTTTGTGGAAAATCATTTATTTGACCACTTGGTGTGTTGCTTTCAAGTAATTAGAAAAAGAATATTTTTAAGATTTAAATCACCATTTCTAAGATCAGATACTGCTTTAATCTACTGTTAAAGTTAATAGTAATATCTTGTGATTCAAATTGTGTTTATTATCTTGTCTACAATAAAAAAACTATTTGTGGTTTTGGGTCGCATCAACAATGCCGAGGAAGAGTAAACGGTCACAAGCTCAAAGTCTGCGCCAACAGAAGCTGAAGGAGAGTCAGAGTACAACAGGTGAACAGGTAGAATGTGTTGGTCCTCAGAGCTGTGGAGAGGTCAAGATGGCTGCAGCGTCTCATGATGGTGAAAGAACAACACAGGGAAGTCAGAGTGATGCACCAAAGGTTTCTGCTGGAGAGAGAGGATGTCAGAGCGATGGTGAAGCAAGGCCTTCTATTGTGACCCCGGTAAACCTCAGAGGTCAAAGTGATGAGCCAGGTGTACCACAGGTATCTTATGCTGACATGGTAAAGAAAAGATGTGTGGCAGATTCTTCTGAAGCTAACCAGGTAAACCACAGAGGTCAAAGTGTTGTGTCACCACAGACATCTTATGCCAATGTAAAGAGGACATCCTCAGTGTGTAGCAGGCCCTTCTCATGCAGGCTATGTAAATCCAGCAGGTCAGCCTTCTGTAAGACACATCTGTGCATCCCGCAGCCAGGCCTCCCTTAAATATGGTAAAAACAGAAATCAGCAGTGTACATGTAACTCACTAACATTTCTGGCATTTCTTCACGAGAATGAAAACCTCACCAGAGCAGATCTTGACCTTGTTTTGGATAAAGGAAACACAATGTATAGAGGTCAGGAAAAGGTTTCCTAATCACATCTTTCTGACTACTGATGAGCTGCCTAATGAAGTTCCTGGAAGCACACATACACATTATGTGGACATGACACAGCTTTCTAGATATGGCACATTGGGACAACCTTTACCGGAGCCGTAGACAGTTTCCTGGATCTAGAGGCAGGACTGAGCTGCTTGTTATCCGATGTTCAGTATGGTTTGCTCCTGATGAGTGCATTATGTATTGCTGTATTCAGAACAAAGTCTGGCAGATACGGTTTCTTTGATCCACACTCCAGAACAGCCAAAGGTTTGCCCCTCCCCCCTGGTTCTCACACTCCTGGTACTGCTGTTATGCTGACATTCACACATCTCAGTGATATGATTGATCGGCTCTTAAAGTATCACAGAATGTTGGGCACACAGTCCTCCTGTAACTATGAACTAAAGCCTGTGGACTTCAGAGTAAAGACTGCCCTCCTGAACACTGCAACCTCAGACAGAGACAGACAGCCTACTCAGCCAACTCACACTGCTGCTCTTCAAAAGGAGACAAGCCTGAGTGCTCACATCAGTGGAAAGTCAAAACTGTGTAGCCAGATCAGCTTGAATTGTGTCACATCACACGATGCTGTGCTGAATGATTCAACCTCAACTGTTTCAAAGGTAAACACTGATGCAACAGATGTCTCTGATAACATATTACAGGAAGTGCCCACTAACATCACTACTGTATCTTCTGTGAGTCATACAGAGGTTCATGTCATCTTACCTGATGATACCCAAGCTGAACCAGAACCATCAACTATAGTCAGTGTGAATTCTGCTACTGACAGTCAGTCAAACTTGACTGCTCCATTGATAAATACAGTGACTGATGACGCCTTGCGTAAACTGAAAAAACTTAATAAACAGCAAAGGAGAAAACTTAAGAGAGACTATTGCTCTCTGAAAAGGTATCACAAAGAAAGGAAAATCAAAAATTAAAGAAAGGACAAACTATGCTTCAAATGAAACATATAAAGCAAAGAAAAATTTTTATATAAAGACCCGATACAGACAAAACCCTGACTTCAGAATGGCACAAAGACGAAGAATTTCAAAACCTTACAGAGAAAACCCTGAGTTTAGAATGCTACAAAAAAAGAATGAACAGCTCATACAGAGAAACCCTGACTTTAAAATGCTACAAAAACAAAGAATGAAAAGCTTATACAGAGAAAAACCTGAGATTAGAATTAAACAAAGAGAAAGAATGAGAACGTTTTACAGAAACGTAGTTGACTTCAGAGTGAGGCAGCGATCTTATATGACTCAGCGTTATGCAAATGACAAAGCTTTCAGAGACAGACACAGACAACTAATGAGACAAAGAATGCGAGACCGATATAAGAACAACCTTCCATTCAGAAGTCTGTTTAAAATGAGATGTGCAAATAAAATAAGAAGGAAATACAGATGCATAAATCCACCAACATGTGAGAGTGAAAGAGAAAATGACAACTCTTTAATCAAAGAGGCCATTTCTGTGTTCAGATCCCAAATAAAGGCAGGCCCATCTTATGTCTGTACCGTGTGCCATAAAGCCTCGTTTCCCAACCAAGTCCGCCCCTGCAAAGGTCAAACTATGTAAAGAATCCACATATCGTTGCAGCGTGCCTGACTGGCAAGTATGTACATGTTTGTGATGAAGGCTGTGATGAACACTGCAAGGTGCCTGATGAGAGAAGGAGGGAGTGGATTTGTTACACCTGTCATGATCATCTTAAAGATGGAGCCATGCCAGCTCTCGCTGTAGCCAACAACCTAATGCTTGCAGACATTCCACCTGAACTGTCAGATCTCAACATATTGGAAAGGCATCTCGTATCCAGGTGTATAGCATTTGCCAAGATTATACCTCTTCCTAAAGGCCGCCAGAACCTAATAAGAGGAAATGTTGTGTGTGTGCCATCTGAAGTGCAGGAAACAGTTGAAGCGTTACCCAGACTGAGAAGTGAGTCTCAAGTGATGAGAGTAAAACTGAAGAGACGACTGTGTTATAAGGGACACCAGCTGTTTCAGACCGTTACCTGGTCCAAGCTAGTACAGGCACTGCATAAACTCAAAGAGATCCACCCACAGTATGAGGACATAACTATCAGAGATGAGGCTGAGTTATGTGATCCAACACTTCCTGATCCTGAGGATGATGATGATGATGATGTGGATGCTACTATGAGGGAAGATGATTATGATGAAACTGATTTAATGGAAATTGACAGGTGTGAGAGTAATGCACTGTGTGAGGCAGAAAATGAGCCTGAAAATGAACAGGATATAGACATGGTGTCGTGTGATGGTGAAGAACCTAAGGAGCAGAGAGATGATGAAGAACAGGAAGGTGAAATGCCAAACGGTGGTTTTGCTCTGGAATCATGTCTTCAGCCTTGTGACGTGGCAGAGGAGATTTTATGTTTCAGTGAAGGAATCTATTCCGTTGCGCCTGCTGAAAGAAATAATCCTGTCAGCTTTTTCAAAACCCTAAACTGGAGGCCATGGCTTTCCCTGTACAGTTTCCTACTGGTCAAAACACACTGGATGAACAGAGAGCTCTAAAGTAACACCCAGCAAGTATTTCAAAACCAGGCTTTTGGTGTCGATGATCGTTTTGCCAGAGATACAAACTACTTGTTCTTTGCACAGTTTGTGACAGAAATTCATTTGGCAACATCTAGCATGACAATACAGTTAAGGAAAGGAAAACCTTTACGAGAGATGGAAGAAATATTACCTCGGGAATGTTGCAAGATAAACGTGAGGTGGAGAGACTGGTGAGAAACAAAGATGCTGAGGTTCATGCAGCCACTGAGAGGAACACCAGCCTATTGGGAGAAAACTACAAGAGACCTGTTTGCCATGATCAGACAGTTGGGAACTCCTACATTCTTCTGTACGTTTTCTGCAGCTGAAATGCGATGGCCTGAGGTTATTGAAGCAATAAAAAGGCAGCAAGGTGAAGATGTTGATTTTGAAGGGCTTGACTGGTCAGCTAAGTGTGACATACTGCGAAGCAATCCTGTGACAGCAATGCGCATGTTTGATAAGCGTGTTGAGGCATTATTCAGGGATTTGATCTTATCTCCTGCAGAGCCCCTAGGCCGAGTTGTTGACTACTTTTATCGAGTAGAATTCCAGCATCGCGGAAGCCCACACATCCACTGTCTCATATGGGTTGATGGTGCTCCTGTTTTTGACGAAGACGACGACGAGACTGTGTTAGCTTTTGTGTCCAAATACATCACAGCTCAGCTGCCCGACCCACATACACAACCTGATCTGTACAAGAAAGTCACTGAAGTGCAGACACACAGCAAAAATCACTCAAGGACATGTTTCAAAAGTCTCAGCTCTGGTTGTAGATTTGGATTTCCCAAACCACCCGTCACAAACACAATGATAACGAGACCTGGTGAGGGCATTGATCCCTGGAAGTGGAAAAAGCAAAGCAAAAACTTCAACCGCTTAACTTGTTGTTGAATGAACCTGAAACAGCCTCTCTGAGTTTGCAGCAGCTCCTAACTCAATGCAATCTGACATACAGTGAGTACCAACAATGCCTGAACATGGTGAATAAATCCAGTGCTGTCATTCTGAAACGCGACCCCAAGGACTGCTGGGTAAATGGATATAATCCCCATCTACTTGAAGCCTGGAATGCTAATATTGATGTCAGTTATATACTCAACGCATATTTGTGCATCATATATCTCACAAGCTACATTACCAAAAAGAATCTGGACTTTCTGAGTATCTGAAAACAGTCATCGAAAACTCCAGCAGAGACAACGTCAATGAATGTGATGAAATGAGGGAAATAATGCAGGCTTATTCCAAAAAGAGAGGTCAGCGCTCAGGAATGTGTGAGTCGTGCATGTGGAATCAACATGAAGAAGTGTTCACGTGGTGTGGTATTCATACCGACAGATGACAACGCAGTGAAAATGAGTCGTCCTCTCGTTCCTGGAAAACACAACAGCAGAATGCTCAGATGTGTGGATGACGTCTCTGACTGACAAGTACAAAGCCAGACCGGAAACACTGGAGTTTGAGGAGATGTGTTTGGCTGATTTTGCAGCTACTTGCAGAATTGTCTATGGCAGACAGACCAAAGGTAAAAATGTTTTGCCCCTCCTGAATGAGATGGGATATGTGCAAAGGCGGAAAGACGATAAGCCTGCAATCATCAGATTTCACCGCACGTCAAAGGAAAAATATCCTGAGAAGTTCTATGGCACGTTGCTGAAACTGTACATTCCCTACCGATCAGAGCAGGAACTGAAAAGACCGTATTTTCCCACATATGAGTCATTTTACAGTAATGGATGTGTACAGCTACCAGGTTGTGATCATCTGGAGAGTGTCCAACACATTGTCAAACGAAACAAAGACAAATATGAGAAAAACAGTGAGGAGATTGAGAATGCTGTTGAGGAGTTTGAGCAGAACAGAGGTGTGATTGATGAATGGTGTAATCTGGCACCAGAATCAGAAGTTGTGAGGTTGGAGTGTATCGAAGAACTGGAGACAAGAGAACCAGATCGTGAAAATGAACAAGATAATGTCCCTGAATACAGTAATCAGGCTAATGCTGTAACAGAAGTCAGAGCCATCAGAGAGCCCCTGCATTTGATCCCATACTGTTACGCCAAATGTATCAGAATCTGAACCAGAAACAAGCCTGTGTGTTCTATGCAGTTAGAGAGTGGTGTGTAAAGCGAATCTCTGGCCTAAATCCACAGCAGTTCTTCTTTTACATTAATGGTGGCGCTGGAACAGGAAAGTCACATTTAATCAAATGCATCTACTCTGAGGCATCTAAGATACTGTGCAAGCTGCCGAGACACGCTGAGGAGCCAGATATATCAAACCCAACAGTCCTCTTGACCGCATTCACTGGAACTGCAGCCTTTAACATATCAGGCACGACACTGCACTCACTACTCAAACTGCCCAGAAGTCTAAAACCTCCATTTCAAGGCCTTGGTAATAATCTGGATGAAGTCAGAGCTGAACTCCTAAATGCTGAAATCCTCATCATTGATGAAGTGTCCATGGTTTCAAAGCCCTTTTTGCCTATGTTGATGCAAGACTCAAACAGATCAAAGGCAGTCAGAGACCATTCGGAGGAATGTCAGTGATAGCTGTTGGAGATTTTTATCAGCTCCCCCCAGTGCGACAGTCCAAGCCCCTCTGTGTGCATGACCCATGTGAGATTGACCTTTGGCAGGAACACTTTCTGATGATCACTCTGACTGAGATTATGCGTCAGAAGGATGATGTTGCCTTTGCAGAGATGTTGAACCGGATCCGTGTGAAGGAAAAGTCAGAGGAGTTGTCCGAGCCAGACAGAGCTTTGTTGTCACAGGCCGTCACTGAACCAGAACTGTGTCCAACAGATGTGCTACACATTTTTGCAACTAATAAACAAGTTGATTCACACAACTCTGCAATGTTAGCTCTGCTCCATTCTCACATCACCAAGATTGATGCGGATGACTACAAAAAGGATCCACAGACGGGCAGAATGGCGACAAGCCAAACCATTTAAAGGAAACAGAAACGAGTTACCTGATACGCTAAACGTAGCTGAAGGTGTTAGAGTCATGCTCACCAGAAACATAGATGTGTCTCAAGGATTGGTGAATGGATCTTTCGCTACACTAGTCAGGGTAATATCCTCTGAACAAAATGGTGTCCCACATGTCACTATGCTCGGGGTCAAGATGGATGATGAAACAGCTGGAAGGAATTATCGGAACAGAGCACCAGGAGGACCAGACGATCTAGTCTACATCGACAGAGCAGAGGAGAATATGAAACAGAAAGGAGTGGTACGCAGACAGTTTCCTATTAAACTGGCCTTTGCTTGTACGATTCATAAGGTTCAAGGTATGACAAGGACATCAGCTGTAGTCTCACTGAAACACATTTTTGAACCTGGCATGGCTTATGTAGCTGTCAGCAGAGTGACCTCTCTCAGCGGACTGCACATTCTGGATATGGACGAGTAAAATATATGCCAACCCACAGATCACTGGAGCCCTACAGACCATGAGACAAGTCATTTTGGATGAGATGATGCCTCTTCTCAAAACCACACAGGGTATGGACAGACATGACACTCTGACCATTGTTCACCATAACACAGAAGGTTTGCCATGTCACATGACTGACATCAAGAGCCACCATGAACTGTGTTTAGCAGATGTTTTGTGTCTCACAGAAACTCACCTACAAGGCTCCTTTGTTGCAGACAGTCTCCATTTAGATGGCTACACCATGTTCAAACGCAACAGACACCTGTCCTACACAAACCTTCCACAGATGGCCAACAAACGTGGTGGTGGAGTTGCTGTTTATGTGAAAGAGCACATTCAGGTACGTGAAAAGCAGTACATACATAATGTCACTGATCTTGAGTTTTTGGCTCTGAAGGTTGAAGCCCCAGTGAGCGCTCTGATTGCAGCTGTGTACAGACCTCCGGACTACAGCGTGACATCGTTTCTCTCAAACCTGGGAAGCCTGTTGGACTCACTGGAGATCATGGATTGCCACCCTATCATTGTCTGTGGGGATTTCAACGAGAATCACTTATCCAACGCAAGTAAGCCAATCCTTGAGCTGTTTCAGTCGCGGGGATATGTTCAACTCATCACTGCTGCCACCACAGATAAGAACACACTGCTGGACCTCATTTTCATCTCTAAACCGCAGCATTGTCTCCACTCTGGTGTGATGAGAACCTATTACAGTTATCATAATCCTGTATACTGTGTCATGTCCTCTAACAGTCCGTGAAAATGGTAGCTGAGTTTTACAGATAAAGAAAACGACCAAGAGAAAAGGTCTGTACATAATACCAATAGTAAGTGACTGAAAATGTATTAATTAACACTTTTTACTTAAAATTATTGAAACCTGCAATGATAAAATACATTCTGGTCTAATTAATAATTTAAAAGCCTCTTTGTTGCAGCTGGACCCGATGTTAATCCACCGCCACAGTAGGCAGGTAAAACAAAAATCATGACGTGTTTTTAGAATACCTCATTGTTGTTGGTCTCTGTTTCTCTTGCTGTGTAAAGGAAGTCACACAAAACATATTGTTGTATTTAATTTAGTAAGCTGAAAGACATTTTGTTTGGTAATCTTAATTTTTGGCAGTATTGGATAATGTTATGGTCAATATCTTTTCAGGAACTATATTGTTATTGGTCAATATTTTTCAGGTAACCATATTGTTATGAAATATATTTACATCATATCTTGGGCTGTACATCCCAAGTACAGCCCTAAACATGCAGTAGTTGTGTACAGCATTGTACACAACTACTATCACTATCGCCAGACTCTGCTCTGGTGTATTTGTACCTACCAGCTGAAACCCCACATTTACATGCCACCCAATTTCAGGGTGGGTGGCTGTTATAGACTAGAACTCACGCACCTTTACTTTCCCTGGACGAGAGACACAGTTCTCCTGTCCTCTGTGAGAACACCGCCAGCTATGGCCTCACCTCCTTCATCACTGTGAAGACCGACAACGACCAAGACTGGTCAGCTTAACTGTCCATCAACAATGGACTGACGATGGACAGACAATCACCGTTGGACCACACAGGGACACCTTCACCTTCATGCTAGTCCCAGTCATTCTTCCAAGGAGAGGATGAGATAACACCTGCCTGCCTTTGCCTCACCTTCTGTCTGGCTCTAAAACTGAAATAGCGCCAGCCTACCTGACAGCGCTGAAGACTCTTCTAACGGAAGGTAATGGTTCTAATTTCATATGTGCTTTTATATTGCTTTAATTGTGTAATTCTTGTATTCACTTTGTAATAATGCAGCAATTTTGCAACACCGTTGTTACAGCTAGCAGTACATTGTCATTTAAATGAGGTTTTGCTGCAGGTCTGCCTCTGCTGTGATCACTCCACTTCACACAGTGGAGACCATCAGGACTTTAAAGAAGGCTGAACATCTTGCAGCCTTCCAAAACTACTCTGTGTAAAATGGCACTGGACAGAAATGTTGTTGCCATGCAACCTTGTTCAAGGTATTTCATTATTGTGGATTATGTGAGTTTTGAACATGTTTTTTGCATAGTTTGTTTATTACAGCAACTTTGTATTTTCTCTTTTCAGGAGCTGCTTCATTCTCCTACGTCCACAGCTTTGCATCAAATGCTGTGCACAGTTCAGTAGAGCCTAACTACTGTAGACATTTGCCGAGGGATCAGGTGAACTGATGCGGGGAACCAAAGTTACGCTGATTATTCATTAGTCAGTCATCACTGTCACAGCTCCTCCTCAGTGCAGCATTATACTTTGCCCTAAACAAGTTGTAAAGGTAATAATTAGTTGTATTAACAACTACATTGCTGTCTGTGGTTGCTATTTGCATTAGGAATGCGATGGATCATGTGTTTTTTGTTACTGTTTTTCCATCTAAGGCCTCTGCTCCTCCACGTCACAACAGTGATGCTGTCCTCGCACCAAAGACTGGCCAGAAACCTGGAAGCTGCAGGTCTACAGCCCCTGGATCATCACAGGTCACAATGTTACAGCTCCTTACATCTTCACAAGTACACTGGGCTCTGTTAAGGGTTAGGGTTTGTGCCAACAATGGACGGACTCAACAACTAGCAACTTATGCTACTGACCCCTGGACACTGACTGCAGGACACCAATTTATTTTGGAACATTGATAATTGACATATACCTCATATAATTCAAACAGTGTATGCTTATTTTGTATTTCATCATCATTAATATCTTTTATTAATTTATTTTTCATCCTTTCCTTTTCATTCTTTATCTGCCTTCTTGGATCCCACAACAGATTCATATATATATATATATATATATATATATATATATATATATATTAGAAGGAAAAGGAAAGGATGACATGGAATATATATATAAAAAAATGATAATTATTAGTGTGGGGATTCAGCTGGTAGGCATGTTAAAGGATTTTCACATGTGTAAACTCGGCCTTGGGCTAATCCTAACCCTACTGAAAAGCTGCCACAGTGTTTCAGTTTAAGACTGTGGAATTAAAACTGAAGGTTTTGTCTTAAAAAGAATGACTTGGTTAAATAAACCTTGTCAAAAGAACTAGTCAAGAACTAATGTTCCTGTGATGGTCTTCTAATCAGAAAACAATCAAGTGACTCTAACCTTATGTTCCTTCAAAGTCAAGGATAACCCTGCATTATTTTATTTTGAGGCTCAGTAAATTGAGCTAAATGTCGAAATAACACAAATAACATAAGCGTGCTGGTATGATTTTCAGTACAGATACTGCAGCTTGAGACATTATTTGCGGTTTTTAGCCTTTGGTCTAACAACCATGTGAAAAGCCTTTATTTATAGGGTTGAACAATATTGCAAACCATTGGAAGATGCTGTACTGACCAATCAGCACCAATGGCTGCCTCTCTGAACAGTTTGACACCAATACTTTTTAAAATGTATTTCCACCTTATGATTTATACATTGTATGCTTATTTTTCTGTTTTAGTACAATTCATAGCTTTTATTTTAATTTCTTTTTCAATTCACCTTTTCTGTTTTCCCTCTTCATGCCAGATGAAGGGGGAAACCTTTCACTTGCTTTAGTTGCTACATGCATCTGAACTTACTGAATCTGGAAGAGAGGTCAGATGTAAAAAAAATAAGGGATTTCAGTAAACTGAGCTAAATGTTAAGATAATGTTTAAAATGACACCGAGTGTCAGTACAGGCGTCTGCAGCTTGAACTAGAAATGGGATCTTAGCCTCAGTCTAACCACCATGTAAAAAGGCTGTAATGGTAGGGCTTAGGCTAAGACACTGCCTGCGTGGCGTGAGCGGGGCGTGAGCGGGCGTGAGTGGCAGCTGCATGCCATGTCAGTTTTTATTTCGGCTCCCATGTTAACAGGTTACACACTGCCTGCGTGACATGCACGTCTCAGGCACACATGAAGACGTGCATGCTAGAAATAGAACCGACGCCTAGTTTTCAAGCAACACGCAAGGGTATTGAAGCGTTTCCAGGCAAAAATAGAACACGAAAAATACATTAATAATAATAATGATTAATAAATGACATCTTGATGTTTGAAAGTCTCTATTATCAATTTTCATATTGCACCTGTCAATACAGAACAAAATATTCTGTAGTCTCTTTTGCTGTCAATAGTGACGACGTTGTCTTTGCTGTAATAAGATCAGTACATATTTATGATTATGTTTATGTGAAACATACAGACATGTCAGACGAGGCTAGCAGCAGCAACAGCACGCGTCAGACACGTTTCTGGTGTACAAAGACATAGACTACGCCACGCAGCTGCCACGTAACAGAAACACCAACGCTCACGCCACGCAGCCAATGTGTAGCCGGCCTTAACAACAATAATGAAACATACACTATGTACCCATTTGACTTCATCACAATTTATATATTAGTTTAATTGACAGGACATAGGCCTACTGATGGGGACAATATACAGTGGTGTGAAAAAGTGTTTGCCCCTTCCTGATTAGTTATTTTTTTGCATGTTTGTCACACCAAAATGTTTCAAATCAAACTAATTTAAATATAAGACAAAGATAACACAAATAAACACAAAATGCAGTTATTAAATGAAGGTTTTAAAATCCCAAACTACATGGCTCTGTTAAGACATAACTTCTCAGGAGTGGCCTCCGGACCAAATATACCCCATGAGTCCAGCAGCAACTAATCCAAGAGGTCACAAGAGACCCACAACATCATCCAGAGAACTGCAGGCCTCACTTGCCTCAGCTCAGGTCAGTGTTCCTGACTCCACCATGAGAAAGACACTGGGCAAAATGGCCTGCATGGCAGAGTGCCAAGACGAAAACCACTGCTGAGCAAAAACAACATGAAGGCTCGTCTCATTTTTGCCAGAAAACATCTTGATGATTCCCAGGATGTTTGGAGAAAATACTCTGGACTGACAAGACAAAAGCTGAACCTTTTGGAAGGTGTGTGTCCCGTTACATCTGGGGTAAAAGTCACACTGCATTTCAGAAAAATAATACCAACAGTAAAGTATGGTGGTAGTGAGATGGTCTGGGACTGTTTTGCTGCTTCAAGACCTGAAAGACTTGCTGTGATAAAAGGAACTATGAATTCTGCTGTCTACCAAGAGATCCTGAAGGAGAATGTCCGACCATCTGTTCGTGACCTCAAGCTGAAGCAAACTTGGGTTCTGCAGCAGGACAATGATCCTAAACACACCAGCAAGTCCACCACCGAATGGCTGAAGAAAAACAAAATGAAGACTTTGGAGTGGCCTAGCCAAAGTCCTGACCTGAATCCTATTGAGATGTTGTGGTATGACCTTAACAAGGCCGTTCATGCTTGAAAACCCTTCAATGTGGCTGAATGAAGACAATTCTGCAAAGATGAGTGGACAGAAATTCCTCCACAGCGCTGTAAAAGACTCAATGCAAACGCTTGGTTGCAGTTGTTGCTGCTAAGGGGGGCCCAACCAGTTATTAGGTTTAGGGTGCAATCACTTTCATTTTGTTTTCCCTTAATAATAACAACCTTCATTCAAAAACTGCATTTTCTGTTTACTTGTCTTTCTTTGACTAATATTTAAATGTGTTTGATGATCTGAAACATTTAGGTGTGACACCTAAATGTTTCAGATCATCACAAAACACTTTTTCACACCACTGTATATTGTTGGCCCTGCCTTAAAGAGCTAGTAGAAAAGCAATTACTGTTTAGGTACTATGGATTTTGCTTTAACAAGAATTTAAGTATTGTATTTTTCTAGGTTCTTTTTATTTATTTATATATTAATTAAACCATTGGAACATACTGTATTGACCCATTGGGCACGCTGACTGTCTTTCTAAAGAGTATGACAACAATTTTATTTTATTTATTTAATAATATCTAACTTATATGCCTCAGAAGTGTATGCTTAATTTTTATTTCATCACAATTTATATTATTTATTTATTTATTTTTATATCAACTTTTCCCTCGTGATCTGTTTTCTCACAGATATACTGTATGACCAATGTAGGAGTAGATAACAGTTATTGTTTAGGCATTATGGATTTTGGTTAAACAAGTAACCAATTTGTTATCGATTCATGTTATACTCACTTATTTTTGGTAAAAGGACCAATACCGTGTTTTTCTTTGTCTTTTTATTCATCTCTTAAACTCAGCCACCATCTTTACAGACTGTTGCCAGTTTTGTACTTTACTTTTTGTAAACTTCTGTCTTCATGCATTTGTGTTTTGAATGATTTGAAAGTTTCTTTCTGGTTGGCCAAGGATCTTTTTTACATTTTTAGTTTTCTTTTTAATTCCTTTTGTATTTGTACTGTTGATATGATTTCCTGTAATGTATTACTGCTGATACTACAACTGCATTTTGAAACATACTAAATACGGTGTTAATTACTGCAAGATTTTTGACTCAAAACAGCAGTATAATTGAATAAAATTATATTATTTTTCAACTATTCTCACTACTGAAGCTTCTTACTGATTTAAGCTATTTCTCCAGTTTAGCTTTAGCATTTACATTTAAATTTTTTCTACAACTTTTACTGATTTAAGCTATTCAACCAGGTTAGCTTTAGCAATTCAGCTATTCTCACTACTTCAACATCTTCTTACTGATTTAAGCTATTTATCCAGTTTAGCTTTAGCATTTAAATTTTTTGGGGGATTTTTACACAATTTTTTTAATTATTGTTGTTATTCAACTTAATTAAAACCACTTCTACTTTTTTCACTATTTTCTACTATTTTTACAACTTTTACTGATTTAAACTATTCAACCAGGTTAGCTTTAGCAATTAAGCTATTCAGCATTCCCACGCATTTTCTGCAGGAAATGCATTTTCTAGTTATTATTATTTCGTCTTCCGTACGTTTTTTGGCTCTCCGTAACTTCTGCATACTTTCAGCTATTTAAACCATTCAACTTTTCAAATCTTCAGCTCTTTCAGCAGATGATGGGACTTCTTCAGCAATTTTTCTACTATTTATACTTTTTCAAATATTAAGCTTTTAAACAATATTTTTAACATTAAAGTCAATGAGAGCAAGCTTCAAATCCTTCAAATCTTCTTCTGCTCCCAAAACTTTCAGCGCCTTCATACTTTCACCTACAGACATGGTTCAAACTTTAAACCATTCACAAAATATTCAGCTATCATGCAATGGCTTTTCAGATTGATATATTTTACAGTTTTTGTGAAAAAGCAGTTTAAGTATAGTGAACATTTTATGATTTTTCTGCGTTTATAATGAGTGTGTATTGCGTGCAGTAGAGTGAGGAGTGATGTCACTAGAGTGAAGCGCTTCGAAAAAATTATCTTACTCCGTTCTCTATAACTCGCTCCCACACCAACAATTCTAACTTGTCATGGACAATTTATACATCAAAACGTTGGTATTCTTGTCTAGTTTCAGCCAATGTGCCCATTTATGCAATATGAATTATACTTTTCGCTCAGCGAGCTTTCAAAGGACAAGAGTTCAGGATCTTTCTCCATTCACTGCCATGTTAAACATCGTCCACATTTCTGAGCAAAACGCAGATTGAAGCACTTTTTAAATCGCTGATACGCCCACATTTATAAGTTTATCAACATGAATTTTATATCAATACGTTCACAAAGGCCTTCTGGTGCTCATGAGGAGGTTATTTGACTGAAATAACTTTTCATTTTGCCCGTCTGACCATTTGTTTGAGAGCTGGTTTAGTGTCTGAGGAGCTGCGGTTTCCCACAGTTGACAGTTACAGCAGCTGCATCGTTAACAGATCAAAGTGATGACATCACAGAGATGAAAGGCTTCCTAGCTGTGTTTACAAACATGGCCACTGATCATATGTAGCCATGACAACCATTTCCCAGACACTGCAGTACTCTGTATGTCTGTCTGTCTCATTATATATTACAATGTATAGCACACTAAACAGATGCTTCAGTGGTGGCGTAGTGGTTATGACACATACCCTTCATGTGGGAGACCAAGGTTCGATTCCTGCAGTGAAACCTCTGCTTAACCTTTCCTACTTTTTTAACTATTTTTACTACTTAAGCTTCTTCTTACTGATTTATCCAGTTTAGCTTTAGCATTTGCAATTTTTCACATTATTTTTACATTACTTAATTAAAACCATTCCTACTTTTTCAACTATTCTTACTACTTTTACTGATTTAAGCTCTTAGCATTTCAATATATTTTTTGAATTTTCCCACCTTTTTTACATTAGTGGTGTTATTCAACTTAATTAAAATCATTCCTACTTTTTCAACTATTTTTACTACTTAAGCTTCTTTTTACTAATTTAAGCTAATCAACCAGGTTAGCTTTAGCATTTCAGCTATTCAGCATTTTTCAACTATTCTCACTACTTCAACATTTTCTTACTGATTTGAGCTATTTATCCAGGTTAGCTTTAGCATTTCAATATATTTTTGTAATATATACACTGTAATACTCTGTATGTCTGTCTGTCTCATTATATATTACAATGTAACTGTTTGTGTCTCCCTGTGTGTGTGTCTGTTTGTGTCTCCTGTGTGTGTGTGTGTGTTTGTGTGTGTGTGTGTGCACGCACATGCAGACAGACAGATAGAGACATACACAGATAAATTATATATTACCCTGTATAGTTTGTAAAGAAGACACTTCAGTGGTGGTGCAGTGGTTATGTCACATGCCTTTCATGCCAGAGACCCGGGTTCAATTCCCACAATGGCATCCCATCACCTAGTGTTAAAAAGGCTTTTAACCCTGTTATGATTATTTATTATTCCGTACGTTTTTAATTGTCCGTATCTTCTGCAGACTTTCAGTTATTAAAACCATTCAACTTTTAAAATCTAGCTCTAGCTCCTTATGGTGTAGTGGTGTTATTCAACTTAACTACAACCAGTTCTACTTTTTCAACTATTTTTACTACTTAAGCTTCTTCTTACTGATTTAAGCTATTCATACAGTTTAGCTTTAGCATTTCAGCATTTTTCAACTATTCTCACCACTTCAACATCTTCTTACTGATTTAAGCTATTTCTCCAGTTTAGCTTTAGCATTTCAAGTTTTTTTTTTTTTTTTTACATTTTTCACCTTTTTACAGTAGTGGTGTTATTCAACTTAACTACAACCAGTTCTACTTTTTTCAACTATTTTTACTACTTAAGCTTCTTCATACTGATTTAAGCTATTTATACAGTTTAGCTTTAGCATTTAAGCTATTCAGCAATTTAACTATTCTCACTACTTCCACATCTTCTTACTGATTTAAGCTATTTCTCCAGTTTAGCTTTAGCATTTAAATTTTTTTAATTATTCCACCTTTTACACTAATGGTGTTATTCAACTTAATTAAAACCACTTCTACTTTTTTAACTATTCTTACAACTTTTACTGATTTAAGCTATTCAACCAGGTTAGCTTTAGCAATTCACCTATTTAGCATTTTTCAACTATTCTCACTACTTCAACATCTTCTTACTGATTTAAGCTATTTATCCAGTTTAGCGTTTCAATTTTTTCTACAACTTTTACTGATTTAAGCTGTTCAACCAGGTTAGCTTTAGCAATTCAGCTATTCAGCATTCCCACGCATTTTCTGCAGGAAATGCATTTTCTAGTTATTATTATTTGTCTTCCGTGCGTTTTTGGCTCTCCGTATCTTCTGCATACTTTCAGCTATTTAAACCATTCAACTTTTCAAATCTTCAGCTCTTTCAGCAGATGATGGGACTTCTTCAGCAATTTTTCTGCTATTTATACTTTTTCAAATATTAAGCTTTTAAACAATATTTTTTAACATTAAAGTCAATGAGAGCACACTTCAAATCCTTCAAATCTTCTTCTGCTCCCAAAACTTTCAGCGCCTTCATACTTTCACCTACAGACGTGGTTCAAACTTTAAACCATTCACAAAATATTTAGCTATCATGCAATGGCTTTTCAGATTGATATATTTTACAGTTTTTGTGAAAAAGCAGTTTAAGTATAGTGAACATTTTATGATTTTTCTGCGTTTATAATGAGTGTGTATTGCGTGCAGTAGAGTGAGGAGTGATGTCACTAGAGTGAAGCGCTTCGAAAAAATTATCTTACTCCGTTCTCTATAACTCGCTCCCACACCAACAATTCTAACTTGTCATGGACAATTTATACATCAAAACGTTGGTATTCTTGTCTAGTTTCAGCCAATGTGCCCATTTATGCAATATGAATTATACTTTTCGCTCAGCGAGCTTTCAAAGGACAAGAGTTCAGGATCTTTCTCCATTCACTGCCATGTTAAACATCGTCCACATTTCTGAGCAAAACGCAGATTGAAGCACTTTTTTAAATCGCTGATACGCCCACATTTATAAGTTTATCAACATGAATTTTATATCAATACGTTCACAAAGGCCTTCTGGTGCTCATGAGGAGGTTATTTGACTGAAATAACTTTTCATTTTGCCCGTCTGACCATTTGTTTGAGAGCTGGTTTAGTGTCTGAGGAGCTGCGGTTTCCCACAGTTGACAGTTACAGCAGCTGCATCGTTAACAGATCAAAGTGATGACATCACAGAGATGAAAGGCTTCCTAGCTGTGTTTACAAACATGGCCACTGATCATATGTAGCCATGACAACCATTTCCCAGACACTGCAGTACTCTGTATGTCTGTCTGTCTCATTATATATTACAATGTATAGCACACTAAACAGATGCTTCAGTGGTGGCGTAGTGGTTATGACACATACCCTTCATGTGGGAGACCAAGGTTCGATTCCCACAGTGAAACCTCTGCTTAACCTTTCCTACTTTTTTTTAACTATTTTTACTACTTAAGCTTCTTCTTACTGATTTATCCAGTTTAGCTTTAGCATTTGCAATTTTTTCACATTATTTTTACATTACTTAATTAAAACCATTCCTACTTTTTCAACTATTCTTACTACTTTTACTGATTTAAGCTCTTAGCATTTCAATATATTTTTTGAATTTTCCCACCTTTTTTACATTAGTGGTGTTATTCAACTTAATTAAAATCATTCCTACTTTTTCAACTATTTTTACTACTTAAGCTTCTTTTTACTAATTTAAGCTAATCAACCAGGTTAGCTTTAGCATTTCAGCTATTCAGCATTTTTCAACTATTCTCACTACTTCAACGTTTTCTTACTGATTTGAGCTATTTATCCAGGTTAGCTTTAGCATTTCAATATATTTTTGTAATATATACACTGTAATACTCTGTATGTCTGTCTGTCTCATTATATATTACAATGTAACTGTTTGTGTCTCCTGTGTGTGTGTCTGTTTGTGTCTCCTGTGTGTGTGTGTGTGTGTTTGTGTGTGTGTGTGTGCACGCACATGCAGACAGACAGATAGAGACATACACAGATAAATTATATATTACCCTGTATAGTTTGTAAAGAAGACATTTCAGTGGTGGTGCAGTGGTTATGTCACATGCCTTTCATGCCAGAGACCAGGGTTCAATTCCCCAATGGCATCCCATCACCTAGTGTTAAAAGGCTTTTAACCCGTTTATGATTATTTATTATTCGTACGTTTTTAATTGTCCGTATCTTCTGCAGTCTTTCAGTTATTAAAACCATTCAACTTTTAAAATCTAGCTCTAGCTCCTTATGGTGTAGTGGTGTTATTCAACTTAACTACAACCAGTTCTACTTTTTCAACTATTTTTACTACTTAAGCTTCTTCTTACTGATTTAAGCTATTCATACAGTTTAGCTTTAGCATTTCAGCATTTTTCAACTATTCTCACCACTTCAACATCTTCTTACTGATTTAAGCTATTTCTCCAGTTTAGCTTTAGCATTTCAAGTTTTTTTTATTTTTATTTTTACATTTTTTCACCTTTTTTACAGTAGTGGTGTTATTCAACTTAACTACAACCAGTTCTACTTTTTCAACTATTTTTACTACTTAAGCTTCTTCATACTGATTTAAGCTATTTATACAGTTTAGCTTTAGCATTTAAGCTATTCAGCAATTTAACTATTCTCACTACTTCCACATCTTCTTACTGATTTAAGCTATTTCTCCAGTTTAGCTTTAGCATTTAAATTTTTTAAATTATTCCACCTTTTACACTAATGGTGTTATTCAACTTAATTAAAACCACTTCTACTTTTTTAACTATTCTTACAACTTTTACTGATTTAAGCTATTCAACCAGGTTAGCTTTAGCAATTCACCTATTTAGCATTTTTCAACTATTCTCACTACTTCAACATCTTCTTACTGATTTAAGCTATTTATCCAGTTTAGCGTTTCAATTTTTCTACAACTTTTACTGATTTAAGCTATTCAACCAGGTTAGCTTTAGCAATTCAGCTATTCAGCATTCCCACGCATTTTCTGCAGGAAATGCATTTTGTTAAGGAATGCTGTTATACAACATTCCCACTATTGTTATTCTGTTCTTTATTTCTTATTGTAATGCTGTTCCAGCATTCCACTATTGTTATTCTGTTCTTATTTAATCTTACTTAATTTTATTATTCCGTACGTTTTTGGCTCTCTCTATCTTCTGCATACTTTCTGCTATTTAAACCGTTCAACTTTTACAATCTTCAGCTCTTTCAGCAGATGATGGGACTTCTTCTACTATTTTTCTACTATTTATACTTTTTCAAATATTAAGCTTTTAAACAATTTTTTTAACATTAAAGTCAATGAGAGCAAGCTTCAAATCCTTCAAATCTTCTTCTGCTTCAAAATGTATCTCCTTCTACATTTTTTCACCTACAGACATGATTCAAACTTTAAACCATTCACAAAATATTCAGCTATCCTGCTTTGGCTTTTCAGATTGATATATTTTACAGTTTTTGTGAAAAAGCAGTTTAAGTATAGTGAACATTTTATGATTTTTCTGCGTTTATAATGAGTGTGTATTGCGTGCAGTAGAGTGAGGAGTGATGTCACTAGAGTGGAGAGATTCAAAAGATTAATCTTCTTAGTTCTCTATAACTTGCTCCCACGCCAACAATTCTAACTTGTCATGGACAATTTATACATCAAAACGTAGGTATTCTTGTCTAGTTTCAGCCAATGTGCTCATTTATGCGATATGAATTATACTTTTGCTCAGCGAGCTTTCAAAGGACAAGAGTTCAGGATCTTTCTCCATTCACTGCCATGTTAAACATCGTCCACATTTCTGAGCAAAACACAGAGCGAAGCTCTTTTAAATCGCTGATACGCCCACATTTATAAGTTTATCAACATGAATTTTATATCAATACGTTCACAAAGGCCTTCTGGTGCTCATGAGGAGGTTATTTGACTGAAATAACTTTTCATTTTCCCGTCTGACCATTTGTTTGAGAGCTGGTTTAGTGTCTCAGGAGCTGCGGTTTCCACAGTTGACACAGCAGCTGCATCGTTAACAGATCAAAGTGATGACATCACAGAGATGAAAGGCTTCCTAGCTGTGTTTACAAACATGGCCACTGATCATATGTAGCCATGACAACCATTTCCCAGACACTGCAATACTCTGTATGTCTGTCTGTCTCATTATATATTATAATGTATAGCACACTAAGCAGATGCTTCAGTGGTGGCGTAGTGGTTATGAGACAAACCCTTCATGTGGGAGACTGAGGTTCGATTCCCACAGTGAAACCTCTGCTTAAACTTTCCTACTTTTTAACTATTCTTACTACTTAAGCTTCTTCTTACTGATTTATCCAGTTTAGCTTTAGCATTTGCAATTTTTTACATCATTTTTTACATTAGTGGTGTAATTCAACTTAATTAAAACCATTCCTACTTTTTCAACTATTCTACTACTTTTACTAATTTAAGCTATTCAACCAGGTTAGCTTTAGTTATTCAGCTATTCAGCATTTTCAACTATTCTCACTACTTCAACATCTTCTTACTGATTTAAGCTATTTATCCAGGTTAGCTTTAGCATTTCAATATATTTTTGAAAATTCCCACCTTTTTACATTAGTGGTGTTATTCAACTTAATTAAAACCATTCTACTTTTTCAACTATTTTACTACTTAAGCTTCTTCTTACTGATTTAAGCTATTCAACAGGTTAGCTTTAGCATTTCAGCTATTCAGCATTTTAACTATTCTCACTACTTCACATCTTCTTACTGATTTAAGCTATTTATCCAGTTTAGCTTTAGCATTTCAATTTTTTAAATTATTCCACCTTTTTACACTAATGGTGTTATTCAACAATTAAAACCACTTCTACTTTTAACTATTCTTACAACTTTTACTGATTTAAGCTATTCAACCAGGTTAGCTTTAGCAATTCACCTATTTAGCATTTTTCAACTATTCTCACTACTTCAACATCTTCTTACTGATTTAAGCTATTTATCCAGTTTTACGTTTCAGTTTTTCTACAACTTTTACTGATTTGAGCTATTTATCAGTTTAGCTTTAGCAATTAGCTATTCAGCATTTTCAACTATTCTCACTACTTCAACATCTTCTTGATTTAAGCTATTTATCCAGGTTAGCTTTAGCATTTCAATAATTTCTTTAGAATTTTTCCACAATTTTTACATTATTGTTGTTATTCAACTTAATTAAAACCATTCTACTTTTTCAACTATTTTTACTACTTAAGCTTCTTCTTACTGATTTAAGCTATTCAACCAGTTAGCTTTAGCAATTCAGCTATTCAGATTTTTCAACTATTCTCACTACTTCAACATCTTTTACTGATTTAAGCTATTTATCCAGTTTAGCTTTAGCATTTAATTTTTTTCTTCAATTTTTCCACCTTTTTTTACATTGGTGTTGTGTCATTATATATTATAATGTATAGCACATTAAACAGATGCTTCAGTGGTGGCTAGTGGTTATGACACATACCCTTCACGTGGGAGACTCTATTTCGATTCCCACAGCAAAACCTCTGCACTAAACTTCCTACTTTTTTAACTATTCTTACTACTTAAGCTTCTTCTTACTGATTTATTCAGTTTAGCTTTAGCATTTGCAATTTTTTCACATCATTTTTTTACATTAGTGGTGTAATTCAACAATACAACCATTCTACTTTTCAACTATTCTCAATACTTTTACTAATTTAAGCATTCAACCAGGTTAGCTTTAACATTTCAGCTATTAGCATTTTTCAACTATTCTCACTACTTCAACATCTTCTTACTGATTTGAGCTATTTATCCAGGTTAGTTTTAGCATTTCAATATATTTTTGAATTTTCCCTGCTTTTTTACATTAATGGTGTTATTCAACTTAATTAAAACCATTCCTACTTTTCAACTATTTTACTACTTGTAACTTCTTTTCACTGATTTAAAAAGCATTCACAAAAGGCCTTCTGGTGCCCATGAGGAGGATTATTCCTATTGATATCACCGTATTCACTTTCGCAACTGACCATTTGTTTGAGAGGTTGTTCAGTGTCTGAGGAGCTGCGGTTTCTTCAGGTGAAGCAGCTGCATCGTTAACTGATTACAGATCAAGAGATGACACCACAGAGATCAAAGGCTTCCTAGCTGTGTTTACAAACATGGCCACTGATAGTTGGTATCATTAGCAACCATTTCAGTCAGTCAATTTGCTCTTGTGTGTGTGTGTGTCTGTCTGTGTCTGTGTGTGTCTGTTTGTGTCTCCCTGTGTGTGTCTGTTTGTGTCTCCCTGTGTGTGTGTGTGTGTTTGCACACATGAGACAGACAGACAGAGACATACCTGAATAAATATATTACCCTGTATAGTTTGTAAAGAAGACACTTCAGTGGTGGTGTAGTGGTTATATCACATGCCTTTCATGCAGAGACCTGGGTTCGAGTCCACAATGATGTCCACCACCTAGTGTTAAAAGGTTTTTAACCCTGTTGATGTGTGATTATTCCGTGCGTTTTTGTTGTCTGTATCTTCTGCAGACTTTCAGTTATTAAAACCATTCAACTTAAAATCTAGCTCTAGCTCCTTTTGGTGTAGTGGTGTTATTCAGCTTAATTAAAACCATTCTACTTTTCAACTATTTTACTACTTAAGCTTCTTCTTACTGATTTAAGCTATTCATACAGTTTAGCTAGCATTTCAGCTATTCAGCATTTTTCAACTATTCTCACTACTTCAACATCTTCTTTAATTTGAGCTATTTATCCAGCTTAGCTTTAGCATTTACTGGATTTATGTTTTTGAAAATGTAATAAAGTCAAAATGTTTGCAACATGTTTCATTGTATTTATAATATTCAGATATTTATGAATGTATTTGGAAATGTAATTGCCACCATGTCATATAGAAAGATTTTTAACCAATAGAGAGAGACGAAAAGTAGGCAGTGCAAACTCCGCAATGCCACTAGACTCCATGCTAATAATCCAGTGCTTTTATCATTGGTTCAAGATTTCTTACAACTTCACCTTCTTCTGTTTAGAGTGTGTGTATATATTAGGTTGTCTATATATATATATATTTATATATATATATATATATATATATATATATATATATATATATATATATATATATATTTTATTGTTTTTGTGTTTGTTTTGTGGTTTGTTTTTTTGTATGTATGGCGCATTGGTAATGACAATCCAAAGCAAAATTCTTCGTATGTGTCGTCATACTTGGAAATAAATCTGATTCTTTCACATTTTACCAACAATCCAGTTTAGCTTTAGCATTAAAAGCATTTTTTTAATGTATTCCTTGTTTTTTACATTAGCGGTGTTATTCAACTTCTTACTGATTTAAGCTATTCATCAGTTTAACAACTCAACACACACACACACACACACACACACACACACACACACACACACACACACACACACACACACACACACACACACACACACACACACACACACACACACACACGGCAACGGAATGTCGGACTTTCCCTGAACGCCTCATGAAACGTAACTGCGCAGCTTCGGAGCGGCGGTCGTCATTGTGGTCTAGAACCTTCTGCGGTAAGTAGCCTAGCCTGTCTGTTATCTAATAACGTGTTTGAACGGTAGAAATACATCTGTTGTGTTTAAAAAAAAAAAAAAATTAGCGTCCTTTCTTCCCTAATACAGAATGCAAACCACAGATAAAGCAGTGAAGCGTTACAACTTGAAAATTATGCTTCGCTATCATTAGCTAATATTAGCCGATGCTACAGCTAGCTTAAGCGCGCTAACTAGCTAGATTATCGGTGCTAATATTAGCTAATGACAATGGTACTGCTAATTAAATTATTGTTAGCTGTTTTTAGCTAATTGTACTTTTGTTAACTGAGATAAAACAACATGTTAGTGGTTTAGCTAGCTATTGCCCATTTGATAAACAACATATGCATATGCATATGTAACGTACATCATGTAACAATTCAGCCCAATAACTCAGTTTGTTACTGTCTTAACAGAACATTAATTTTGCTGTACGTAATTGGTTGGTAAGTATAGTAATGCTTTATAACTAATATTGATAATTCATCTCATAACTGGACTGTAGATAACTATTTTAGCATCTGTAAACTTAAAATAAACTAAGTAAGTAAACTAAGTTTTGTTTCAGAAAAATACACACACATACAGACTATGTATGAGTTTTATATTACAGTAATATAGACAAATCTTGATATTAAATAAATTACTGTTGTGAATTTCTTGTCTTGTAAAATGAAGCTGAAAAGTCTCCTCTGTCCCCCAAGGCTCTCTACGTCGCTGCTGGACCATCAGTGTTTGTAGCAACTCAACAGTATGTTCACACACATAATATTGTTATATGACATTTATTTCCCTACACTTTGTGTGGCAGTAAATACTAGGGCTGTAATCAACCAAGAAAATCTTGGTTGACTGAAGTCCTGAAATTTCGACAAAATCGGCGGGGGAACTGAAATGAGTCTTCTGTCGGCTCTGACAGCGCTGGGGTACCACGAATACACTATTAATTTAGAGCTTTTACTATTAAACTGAGCCACGTCCACTTTAATGTATACGGTATGTTTAAACATATCTGTGGTCAGGCTCAAGTGCCTCACTGTGTGTATTAACTCTGAAACTTTCTCTTTGAGTCCCTCACATTTGCGGTTAGTCCATGCATGATGGTGTGAGCGCTGTATATTACAAGTTCTTATAACCTCAGCCCTCCATAACGGCAATGGGCCTCATATCCTGAGCAATAAAGTTTGACAATTCCTTTCGTGATATTATTTTGCGTTGGGATGATAGAGCTGAACATCAGCGTGGTCTGGGGTCTGAGGTGCAGCTACTGCTGCTGCGGTTGGTTTCTAGTTCTATCTTAAATCTGTCCCCAGTGGGTTGGGCTAATCCTAAAAAGGGAAAACAAGGGGGTGTTCTGAAGACAGACTATTACCTGTGAAACAGGGATGCTCTAAAAACACCCCCATTAGCAATAGTACTTTCCACCCACTAGACTGTAGCATTATATGCTTCCACCTGATGAAATAACACGGCAAAAAAATGGAGACCAATCTGAATTTTGGTCGAGCCAGAGCAGTATCCGCAATAAATCGGTCGACTGGGGAGATTACAGCTACTACTACTACTACTACTACTGTCTAACCTTACTGTACACCCATACTGTACATCTGCTTGTGCTTTCTACATACTTGTAATTGGTATATTTCACACACAACTGTTTTTGCCTTGGCAGCAAAAATTAGTCAAAATTATATGATTGACCACTATGGTGTCACGATTTCAATTTTTAACAGAAATCGACCAAAATCAGTTACAATCTCGAATTTGAATATAACCAATGGAATCAATGATGCTGTGTCCTTGTGTCACATCTGGTCCGGCTTGACAAGTGGAAAAACACGTTAAAGTGCTGCGGTCAAAGTTACCAAGTGCAGATGCAGGAGACCCATAAACTAACTTAGAACCCTTTTTTTCACCGAAGTTACCGTTTGGAAGTATTTTGGATTTTCCAATTAGTTATATTGACAGTGTTTGCATTGTTGCAAAAAAAGCCACAGTTGACACGCTCTATGAGCGTAGTGTTTCATTGCACATTAGCCTAGCAGCTATCAGTTTCCTTCTCTGCTTCTAGTTTAATCCCAACAAAACCACATGGTCAAATTCTTTGCCTGCAGGCACATCTTGTAGCCTAAACAGAGCAGCTTATATTGGTTATATATTTAAAGCAACCAGTCAGAGTGCTAAGTCTCTGTGTGCTCAGCTGCTAAGACCGCTGTTTGAGTCCCAACCAAGCCCTCAAGACCGCGCTGCAACTGTCTTCAAGCCACCTAACCATAACCTCATCCTGGTGCCTTCCAGGCAGCACTACGACACTGGGGCCCAAAACACTGCTGTTCTCGAAGAGTCCATTCTTAGCATTATCTGCAAGCTTTTCTTTTTCTTTTAACTTTATTGATTTAATATATAAGTTATTGTTACATTATGTTGTTAATGTTTTAGAATTTGACAATGTAGTGGGTTACATTGCGAACAAGGTCAGATTATCTTGCATAAAGTCTGGTCTAAAATGGCATAGCAACCTGTACTTTAAAACAAAAAAAAAGTAATCAGGAATCAAAATGTGGCCTTGAACTAAATCTAATCAAATGGAGGATTTTGGAGGCCGTGACAACCCTATTGAGGAACACAGAATCATTGAATACAGAGATTTCCTTGAATGGTTACCTATTCTACTAAAAGTAGTGAAACAATGACACTAAATCCATATTTCCATCCTTGATGTTAAAAATATTCACAAATTCAATGCAGACACGTAATAAATAAAATGTAATGATTTTTTCTGTTCTGTATGTCTGTCACATGTTTCCATTTTGTGTTCCAGGTCTGCGCTGGCCTCCAGCTTCTCTCCTCTCCATCTATCAAATCTATTTGAGATCATTCACCTCTCTCTATCCACTCTTTACCTCATCACTTAATTTTAAGGTTTTCTATCTCTCCTGTGTCACATCTAAAGCTCTATCTAAATTTTGGACATTCTATCACTCTATCCCTCTACTTCTATGGCTCTATCTCACTTGCATTTCAACTTTTGCAAGTCTCCTCTAGTATTGGAACAATATTTTTGAAAACTATTTTATTTGCAACCTGATGCTTCAGATACTGCTATCTGATATATCTTTTTGGATTCACTGGTTGATTGGAACCTGATCTTTCTGTTTTAAGGATCTGTGAGTTTCTCTGCTCACACTTGCTCTACCTCTCCTGTCTCTCTCTCTCTCACATTTGATTTGATATTTTCAATTTGGCAAAACCTAATTATATATTTTTTGAATTTTCCGTATTGTTTTACATTCTGTTTATTAACAGGGTTAAATAAATAAATTATTAAAACTATTTTTTGTTCATTAAGTTGAATTGTTATTTAAAGATTGGAAACAATACATAACACATTTTTTTTAACTATTATCACAAACATTTCCTGTAAAAATTCTAGAATTAAATCTGGTACATTCTTTAAATATATAAGTTGGTGTTATAAAGTGTATCATTAAAAAACTGTCTTATTAAAATACATAATAAATTGAGTCTGAATTTATATTTATACTAGAAAAGAAGTGTAGTTGTTCCTGGACCGTGTTTCTGTGGAGCTCTATTCCAAAGGTTTGTTTTGAGTGCAAAGATCTTTACACACATATTCAGTATTAGTTACTTTAGTAGTACAAGTGTAAAATTAATTACACTACATACGTTGTATTGTTTTCTCTGACCCACATTGATTGCATCAAGGTTTTGTACATGCTTTATTATTGTTACACTTTATAAAGTGAAATAAACAGTCTCTAAGGAGAAACTGTATTCTTTGGCTTATATTAAAATAAACCCTGAATATATTAAGGTAGAAGAAATTTAATCTCATTTACAAAACCTTAAATATACAAATACTATAGTTATTCTTAGAACCATATTCCTGTGTCATTGATATTTGAGCTATTGGTTTTCAATTTGCTGAAGATAGAGACACTTATGTACCACTAAAATACAGTATATCTGTTTGTTTAAAACGTCAACTTTAGTTTTACTTCTAAATATCTAATATCTGCACAGGCTTAAGTGATTTTGTGGAAATTCATTTATTTTACCACTTGGTGTGTTAGCAAAATAATATTTTTGAGATATAAATCACCATTTCTAAGATCAGATTCTGCTTTAATCTACTGTTTAAGTTAATAGTAATATCTTGTGATTCAAATTGTGTTTATTATCTTGATTGTCTACAATAAAAAAAACTTTGTGGTTTTGGGTCACATCAACAATGCCGAGGAAGGGTAAACGGTCACAAGCTCAAAGTCTGCGCCAACAGAAGCTGAAGGAGAGTCAGAATACAACAGGTGAACAGGTAGAATGTGTTGGTCCTCAGAGCTGTGGAGAGGTCAAGATGGCTACAGTGTCTCATGGTGATGAAAGAACAACACAGGGAAGTCAGAGTGATGCACCAAAGGTTTCTGCTGGAGAGAGATGTCAGAGCGATGGTGAAGCAAGGCCTTCTATTGTGACCCCGTAAACCTCAGAGGTCAAAGTGATGAGCCAGGTGTACCACAGGTATCTTATGCTGACATGGTAAAGAAAAGATGTGTGGCAGTTTCTTCTGAAGCTAACCAGGTAAACCACAGAGGTCAAAGGGTCGTGTCACCACAGGCATCTTATGCTAATGTAAAGAGGACATCCTCAGTGTGTAGCAGGCCCTTCTCATGCAGGCTATGTAAATCAAGGTCAGCCTTCTGTAAGACACATCTGTGCATCCCACAGCCAGGCCTCTCTTAAATATGGTAAAAACAGAAATCAGCAGTGTACATGTAACTCACTAACATTTCTGGCATTCCTTCACGAGAATGAAAACATCACCAGAGCAGATCTTGACCTTGTTTTGGATAGAAACACAATGTACATAGAGGTCAGGAAAAGGTTTCCTAATCACATCTTTCTGACTACTGATGAGCTGCCTAATGAAGTTCCTGGACGCACACATACACGTTATGTGGACATGACACAGCTTTCTAGATATGGCACATTGGGACAACCTTTACCCGGGCCGTAGACAGTTTTCTGGACCTAGAGGCAGGACTGAGCTGCTTGTTATCTGATGTCCAGTATGGTTTGCTCCTGATGAGTGCATTATGTATTGCTGTATTCAGAACAAAGTCCGGCAGATACGGTTTCTTTGATCCCCACTCCAGAACAGCCAAAGGTTTGCCCTCCCCCTGGGTCTCACACTCCTGGTACTGCTGTTATGCTGACATTCACACATCTCAGTGATATGATTGACCGGCTCTTAAAGTATCACAGAATGTTGGGCACACAGTCCTCCTGTAACTATGAACTAAAGCCTGTGGACTTCAGAGTAAAGACTGCCAACCTGAACACTGCTACCTCAGACAGAGACAGACAGCCTACTCAGCCAACTCACACTGCTGCTCTTCAAAAGACACAAGCCTGAGTGTTCACATCAGTGACAAATCTGTGTCTGATAAAAATGTACCAGAAGTATTCACTATATGGAAACTGAACCAGAACTGTGTAGCCAGATCAGCTTGAATTGTGTTACATCACACGATGCTGCGCTGAATGATTCAACCTCAACTTTTTCAAAGGTAAACACTGATGCAACAGATGTCTCTGATAACATATTACAGGAAGTACCCACTAACATCACAGCTGTATCTTCTGTGAGTCATACAGAGGTTCATGTCATCTTGCCTGCTGATACCCAAGCTGGACCAGAACCACCAACTAAAGTCAGTGTGAATTCTGCTGCTGACAGTCAGTCAAACTTGAGTGCTCCACTGATAAATACAGTGACTGATGACGTCTTGTACAAACTGAAAAACTTAATAAACAGCAAAGGAGAAAAATTAAGAGGAGACTATTGCTCTCTGAAAGGGTATCACAAAGAAAGGAAAATCAAAAAAGAAAGAAAGGACAAACTATGCTTCAAATGAAACATATAAAGCAAAGAAAAATGTTATATAACAACCCAATACCAAAAACCCTGACTTCAGAATGGCACAAAGACGAAGAATTACAAAACCTTACAGAGAAACCCTGACTTTAGAATGCTACAAAAACAAAGAATGAACAGCGCTACAGAGAAACCCTGAGATTAGAATTAAACTAAGAGAAAGAATGAACAGCGCATACAGAGAAAACCTGAGATTAGAATTAAACAAGAGAAAGAATGAACAGCGCATACAGAGAAAACCCTGAGATTAGAATTAAACAAAGAGAAAGAATGAACAGCTCATACAGAGAAACCCTGAGTTTAGAATTAAACAAAGAAAGAATGAGAACGTTTTACAGAAACGTAGTTGACTTCAGAGTGAGGCAGCGATCACATATGAGATCTTATATGACTCAGCGTTATGCAAATGACAAAGCTTTCAGAGACAGACACAGACAACTAATGAGACAAAGAATGCGAGACCGATATAAGAACAACCTTCCATTCAGAAGTCTGTTTAAAATGAGATGTGCAAATAAAATAAGAAGGAAATACAGATGGATAAATCCACCAACATGTGAGAGTGAAAGAGAAAATGACAACTATTTAATCAAAGAGGCCATTTCTGTGTTCAGATCCCAAATAAAGGCAGGCCCATCTTATGTCTGTACCGTGTGCCATAAAGCCTCATTTCCAAACCAAGTCCGCCCTGCACAAGGTCAAACTATGTAAAGAATCCACATATCGTTACAGCGTGCCTGACCGGCAAGTATATACATGTTTGTGATGAAGGCTGTGATGAACACTGCAAGGTGCCTGATGAGAGAAGGAGGGGTTTGTTACACCTGTCATGATCATCTTAAAGATGGAGCCATGCCAGCTCTCGCTGTAGCCAACAACTTAATGCTTGCAGACATTCCACCTGAACTGTCAGATCTCAACATATTGGAAAGGCATCTCGTATCCAGGTGTATAGCATTTGCCAAGATTATACCTCTTCCTAAAGGCCGCAGAACCTAATAAGAGGAAATGTTGTGTGTGTGCCGTCTGAAGTGCAGGAAACAGTTGAAGCGTTACCCAGACTGAGAAGTGAGTCTCAAGTGATGAGAGTAAAACTGAAGAGACGACTGTGTTATAAGGGACACCAGCTGTTTCAGACCGTTACCTGGTCCAAGCTAGTACAGGCACTGCATAAACTCAAAGAGATCCACCCACAGTATGAGGACATAACTATCAAGAGATGAGGCTGAGTTATGTGATCCAACACTTCCTGATCCTGAGGATGATGATGATGATGATGATGTGGATGCTACTATGAGGGAAGATGATTATGATGAAACTGACTTAATGGAAATTAACAGGTGTGAGAGTAATGCACTGTGTGAGGCAGAAAATGAGCCTGTAAATGAACAGGATATAGACATGGTGTCATGTGATGGTGAAGAACCTAAGGAGCAGAGAGATGATGAAGAACAGGAAGGTGAAATGCCAAATGGTGGTTTCGCTCTGGAATCATGTCTTCAGCCTTGTGACGTGGCAGAGGAGATTTTATGTTTCAGCGAAGGAATCTATTCCGTTGCGCCTGCTGAAAGAAATAATCCTGTCAGCTTTTTCAAAACACCTAAACTGGAGGCCATGGCTTTCCCTGTACAGTTTCCTACTGGTCAAAACACACTGGATGAACAGAGAGCTCTTAAAGTAACACCCAGCAAGTATTTCAAAACCAGGCTTTTTGGTGTCGATGATCGTTTTGCCAGAGATACAAACTACTTGTTCTTTGCACAGTTTGTGACAGAAATTCATTTGGCAACATCTAGCATGACAATACAGTTAAGGAAAGAAAACCTTTTACGAGAGATGGAAGAAATATTACCTCGGGAATGTTGCAAGATAAACGTGAGGTGGAGAGACTGGTGAGAAACAAAGATGCGGTGAGGTTCATGCAGCCACTGAGAGGAACACCAGCCTATTGGGAGAAAACTACAAGAGACCTGTTTGCCATGATCAGACAGTTGGGAACTCCTACATTCTTCTGTACGTTTTCTGCAGCTGAAATGCGATGGCCTGAGGTTATTGAAGCAATAAAAAGGCAGCAAGGTGAAGATGTTGATTTTGAAGGGCTTGACTGGTCAGCTAAGTGTGACATACTGCGAAGCAATCCTGTGACAGCAATGCGCATGTTTGATAAGCGTGTTGAGGCATTATTCAGGGATTTGATCTTATCTCCTGCAGAGCCCCTAGGCCGAGTGGTTGACTACTTTTATCGAGTAGAATTCCAGCATCGCGAGAAGCCCACATCCACTGTCTCATATGGGTTGATGGTGCTCCTGTTTTTGTGAAGACGCAGCGAGACTGTGTTAGCTTTTGTGTCCAAATACATCACAGCTCAGCTGCCCAACCCATACACAACCTGATCTGTACAAGAAAGTCACTGAAGTGCAGACACACAGCAAAAATCACTCAAGGACATGTTTCAAAAGTCTCAGCTCTGGTTGCAGATTTGGATTTCCCAAACCACCCGTCACAAACACAATGATAACGAGACCTGGTGAGGGCATCGATCCTGGAAGTGGAAAAAGCAAAGCAAAAACTTCAACCGCTTAACTTGTTGTTGAATGAACCTGAAACAGCCTCTCTGAGTTTGCAGCAGCTCCTAACTCAATGCAATCTGACATACAGTGAGTACGAACAATGCCTTAACATGGTGAATAAATCCAGTGCTGTCATTCTGAAACGCGACCCCAAGGACTGCTGGGTAAATGGATATAATCCCCATCTACTTGAAGCCTGGAATGCTAATATTGATGTCAGTTATATACTCAACATATTTGTGCATCATATATCTCACAAGCTACATTACCAAAAAATCTGGACTTTCTGAGTATCTGAAAACAGTCATCGAAAACTCCAGCAGAGACAACGTCAATGAATGTGATGAAATGAGGGAAATAATGCAGGCGTATTCCAAAAAAAGAGAGGTCAGCGCTCAGGAATGTGTGAGTCGTGCATGTGGAATCAACATGAAGAAGTGTTCACGTGGTGTGGTATTCATACCGACAGATGACAACGCAGTGAAAATGAGTCGTCCCCTCTCGTTCCTGGAAAACACAACAGCAGAATGCTCAGATGTGTGGATGACGTCTCTGACTGACAAGTACAAAGCCAGACCTGAAACACCGGAGTTTGAGGAGATGTGTTTGGCTGATTTTGCAGCTACTTGCAGAATTGTCTATGGCAGACAGACCAAAGGTAAAATGTTTTGCCCCTCCTGAATGAGATGGGATATGTGCAAAGGCGGAAACGATAAGCCTGCAATCATCAGATTTCACCGCACGTCAAAGGAAAAATATCCTGAGAAGTTCTATGGCACGTTGCTGAAACTGTACATTCCCTACCGATCAGAGCAGGAACTGAAAAGACCGTATTTTCCCACATATGAGTCATTTTACAGTAATGGATGTGTACAGCTACCAGGTTGTGATCATCTGGAGAGTGTCCAACATTGTCAAACGAAACAAAGACAAATATGAGAAAAACAGTGAGGAGATTGAGAATGCTGTTGAGCAGTTTGAGCAGAACAGAGGTGTGATTGATGAATGGTGTAATCTGGCGCCAGAATCAGAAGTTGTGAGGTTGGAGTGTATCGAAGAACTGGAGACAAGAGAACCAGATCGTGAAAATGAACAAGATAATGTCCCTGAATACAGTAATCAGGCTAATGCTGTAACAGAAGTCAGAGCCATCAGAGAGCCCCCTGCATTTGATCCCATACTGTTACGCCAAATGTATCAGAATCTGAACCAGAAACAAGCCTGTGTGTTCTATGCAGTTAGAGAGTGGTGTGTAAAGCGAATTTCTGGCCTGAATCCACAGCAGTTCTTCTTTTACATTAATGGTGGAGCTGGAACAGGAAAGTCACATTTAATCAAATGCATCTACTCTGAGGCATCTAAGATACTGTGCAAGCTGCCGAGACACGCTGAGGAGCCAGATATATCAAACCCAACAGTACTCTTGACCGCATTCACTGGAACTGCAGCCTTTAACATATCAGGCACGACACTGCACTCACTACTCAAACTGCCCAGAAGTCTAAAACCTCCATTTCAAGGCCTTGGGAACAATCTGGATGAAGTCAGAGCTGAACTTCTAAATGCTGAAATCCTCATCATTGATGAAGTGTCCATGGTTTCAAAGCCCCTTTTTGCCTATGTTGATGCAAGACTCAAACAGATCAAAGGCAGTCAGAGACCATTCGGAGGAATGTCAGTGATAGCTGTTGGAGATTTTATCAGCTCCCCCAGTGCGACAGTCCAAGCCCCTCTGTGTGCATGACCCATGTGAGATTGACCTTTGGCAGGAACACTTTCTGATGATCACTCTGACTGAGATTATGCGTCAGAAGGATGATGTTGCCTTTGCAGAGATGTTGAACCGGATCCGTGTGAAGAAAAGTCAGAAGAGTTGTCCGAGCCAGACAGAGCTTTGTTGTCACAGGCCGTCACCGAACCAGAACTGTGTCCAACAGATGTGCTACACATTTTTGCAACTAATAAACAAGTTGATTCACATAACTCTGCAATGTTAGCTCTGCTCCATTCTCACATCACCAAGATTGATGCGGATGACTACAAAAAGGATCCACAGACGGGCAGAATGGCACGACAAGCCAAACCATTTAAAGGAAACAGAAACGAGTTACCTGATACGCTAAACGTAGCTGAAGGTGTTAGAGTCATGCTCACCAGAAACATAGATGTGTCTCAAGGATTGGTGAATGGATCTTTCGCTACACTAGTCAGGGTAATATCCTCTGAACAAAATGGTGTCCCACATGTCACTATGCTCGGGTCAAGATGGATGATGAAACAGCTGGAAGGAATTATCGGAACAGAGCACCAGGAGGACCAGACGATCTAGTCTACATCGACAGAGCAGAGGAGAATATGAAACAGAAAGGAGTGGTACGCAGACAGTTTCCTATTAAACTGGCCTTTGCATGCGATTCATAAGGTTCAAGGTATGACAAGGACATCAGCTGTAGTCTCACTGAAACACATTTTTGAACCTGGCATGGCTTATGTAGCTGTCAGCAGAGTGACCTCTCTCAGCGGACTGCACATTCTGGATATGGACGAGAGTAAAATATATGCCAACCCACAGATCACTGGAGCCCTACAGACCATGAGACAAGTCATTTTGGATGAGATGATGCCTCTTCTCAAAACCACACAGGGTATGGACAGACATGACACTCTGACCATTGTTCACCATAACACAGAAGGTTTGCCATGTCACATGACTGACATCAAGAGCCACCATGAACTGTGTTTAGCAGATGTTTTGTGTCTCACAGAAACTCACCTACAAGGCTCCTTTGTTGCAGACAGTCTCCATTTAGATGGCTACACCATGTTCAAACGCAACAGACACCTGTCCTACACAAACCTTCCACAGATGGCCAACAAACGTGGTGGTGGAGTTGCTGTTTATGTGAAAGAGCACATTCAGGTACGTGAAAAGCAGTACATACATAATGTCACTGATCTTGAGTTTTTGGCTCTGAAGGTTGAAGCCCCAGTGAGCGCTCTGATTGCAGCTGTGTACAGACCTCCGGACTACAGCGTGACATTGTTTCTCTCAAACCTGGGAAGCCTGTTGGACTCACTGGAGATCATGGATTGCCACCCTATCATTGTCTGTGGGGATTTCAACGAGAATCACTTATCCAACGCAAGTAAGCCAATCCTTGAGCTGTTTCAGTCGCGGGGATATGTTCAACTCATCACTGCTGCCACCACAGATAAGAACACACTGCTGGACCTCATTTTCATCTCTAAACCGCAGCATTGTCTCCACTCTGGTGTGATGAGAACCTATTACAGTTATCATAATCCTGTATACTGTGTCATGTCCTCTAACAGTCCGTGAAAATGGTAGCTGAGTTTTACAGATAAAGAAAACGACCAAGAGAAAAAGGTCTGTACATAATACCAATAGTAAGTGACTGAAAATGTATTAATTAACACTTTTTACTTAAAATTATTGAAACCTGCAATGATAAAATACATTCTGGTCTAATTAATAATTTAAAAGCCTCTTTGTTGCAGCTGGACCTGATGTTAATCCACCGCCACAGTAGGCAGGTAAAACAAAAATCATGACGTGTTTTTTAGAATACCTCATTGTTGTTGGTCTCTGTTTCTCTTGCTGTGTAAAGGAAGTCACACAAAACATATTGTTGTATTTAATGTAGTAAGCTGAAAGATATTTTGTTTGGTAATCTTAATTTTTGGCAGTATTGGATAATGTTATGGGTCAATATCTTTTCAGGAACTATATTGTTATTGGTCAATATTTTTTCAGGTAACCATATTGTTATGAAATATATTTACATCATATCTTGGGCTGTACATCCCAAGTACAGCCCTAAACATGCAGTAGTTGTGTACAGCATTGTACACAACTACTATCACTATCGCCAGACTCTGCTCTGGTGTATTTGTACCTACCAGCTGAAACCCCACATTTACATGCCACCCAATTTCAGGGTGGGTGGCTGTTATAGACTAGAACTCACGTACCTTTACTTTCCCTGGACGAGACACAGTTCTCCTGTCCTCTGTGAGGACGCCGCCAGCTATGGCCTCACCTCCTTCATCACTGTGAAGACCGACAACGACCAAGACCAGATGCTATCTGGTCAGCTTAACAGTCCATCAACAATGGACTGACGATGGACAGACAATCACCGTTGGACCACACAGGGACACCTTCACCTTCATGCTAGTCCCAGTCATTCTTCCAAGGAGAGGATGAGATAACACCTGCCTGCCTTTGCCTCACCTTCTGTCTGGCTCTAAAACTGAAATACCGCCAGCCTACCTGACAGCGCTGAAGACTCTTCTAACGGAAGGTAATGGTTCTAATTTCATATGTGCTTTTTATATTGCTTTAATTGTGTAATTATTCTTGTATTCACTTTGTAATAATGCAGCAATTGCAACACCGTTGTTACAGCTAGCAGTATATTGTCATTTAAATGAGGTTTTTGCTGCAGGTCTGCCTCTGCTGTGGTCACTCCTCTTCACACAGTGGAGACCATCAGGACTTTAAAGAAGGCTGAACATCTTGCAGCCTTCCAAAACTACTCTGTGTAAAATGGCACTGGACAGAAATGTTGTTGCCATGCAACCTTGTTCAAGGTATTTCATTATTGTGGATTATGTGAGTTTTGAACATGTTTTTTGCATAGTTTATGTTTATTACAGCAACTTTGTATTTTCTCTTTTCAGGAGCTGCTTCATTCTCCTACGTCCACAGCTTTGCATCAAATGCTGTGCACAGTTCAGTAGAGCCTAACTACTGTAGACATTTGCCGAGGGATCAGGTGAACTGATGCGGGGAACCAAAGTTACGCTGATTATTCATTAGTCAGTCATCACTGTCACAGCTCCTCCTCAGTGCAGCATTCTACTTTGCCCTAAACAAGTTGTAAAGGTAATTATTAGTTGTATTAACTTAGTACAACTACATTGCTGTTGTGGTTGCTATTTGCATTAGGAATGCGATGGATAATGTGTTTTTGTTACTGTTTTTCCATCTAAGGCCTCTGCTCCTCCACGTCACAACAGTGATGCTGTCCTTGCACCAAAGACTGGCCAGAAACCTGGAAGCTGCAGGTCTACAGCCCCTGGATCATCACAGGTCACAATGTTACAGCCCCTTACATCTTCACAAGTACACTGGGCTCTGTTAAGGGTTAGGGTTTGTGCCAACAATGGACGGACTCAACAACTAGCAACTTATGCTACTGACCCTGGACACTGACTGTAGGACACCAATTTATTTTGGAACATTGATAATTGACATATACCTCATATAATTCAAACAGTGTATGCTTATTTTGTATTTAATCATCATTAATATATTTTATTAATTTATTTTTCATCCTTTCCTTTTCATTCTTTATCTGCTTTCTTGGATCCCACAACAGATTCATATATATATATATATATATATATATATATATATATATATATATATATATATATATATATATATATATATATACACACACATATATATATATATATATATATATAGATATATACATATATATATATATACATACATACATATATATATATATACATATATATACATACATACATACATATACATACATATATATATACATATATATACACATATACCGTATATACACATATATATATATATATATATATATACATATATATATATATATATAATGTTTAGAAGGAAAAGGAAAGGATGACATGGAATATATATAAAAAAAAATGATAATTATTAGTGTGGGGTTTCAGCTGGTAGGCATGTTAAAGGATTTTCACATGTGTAAACTCGGCCTTGGGCTAATCCTAACCCTACTGAAAAGCTGCCACAGTGTTTCAGTTTAAGACTGTGGAATTAAAACTGAAGGTTTTGTCTTAAAAAAGAATGACTTGGTTAAATAAACCTTGTCAAAAGAACTAGTCAAGAACTAATGTTCCTGTGATGGTCTTCTAATCAGAAAACAATCAAGTGACTCTAACCTTATGTTCCTTCAAAGTCAAGGATAACCCTGCATTATTTTATCTTGAGGCTCAGTAAATTGAGCTAAATGTCGAAATAACACAAATAACATAAGCGTGCTGGTATGATTTTCAGTACAGATACTGCAGCTTGAGACATTATTTGCGGTTTTTAGCCTTTGGTCTAACAACCATGTGAAAAGCCTTTATTTATAGGGTTGAACAATATTGCAAACCATTGGAAGATGCTGTACTGACCAATCAGCACCAATGGCTGCCTCTCTGAACAGTTTGACACCAATACTTTTTAAAATGTATTTCCACCTTATGATTTATACATTGTATGCTTATTTTTCTGTTTTAGTACAATTCATAGCTTTTATTTTAATTTCTTTTTCAATTCACCTTTTCTGTTTTCCCTCTTCATGCCAGATGAAGGGGGAAACCTTTCACTTGCTTTAGTTGCTACATGCATCTGAACTTACTGAATCTGGAAGAGAAGTCAGATGTAAAAAAAAATAAGGGATTTCAGTAAACTGAGCTAAATGTTAAGATAATGTTTAAAATGACAGCGAGTGTCATTTCAGGCGTCTGCAGCTTGAACTAGAAATGGGATCTTAGCCTTAGTCTAACCACCATGTAAAAAGGCTGTAATGGTAGGGCTTAGGCTAAGACACTGCCTGCGTGGCGTGGCGTGAGCGGGGCGTGAGCGGGGCGTGAGCGGGGCGTGAGCGGGGCGTGAGCGTGGCAGCTGCATGCCATGTCAGTTTTTATTTCGGCTCCCATGTTAACAGGTTACACACTGCCTGCGTGACACGCACGTCTCAGGCACACATGAAGACGTGCATGCTAGAAATAGAACCGACGCCGTTTTCAAGCAACACGCAAGGGTATTGAAGCGTTTCCAGGCAAAAATAGAACACGAAAAATACATTAATAATAATAATGATTAATAAATGACATCTTGATGTTTGAAAGTCTCTATTATCAATTTTCATATTGCACCTGTCAATACAGAACAAAATATTCTGTAGTCTCTTTTGCTGTCAATAGTGACGACGTTGTCTTTGCTGTAATAAGATCAGTACATATTTATGATTATGTTTATGTGAAACATACAGACATGTCAGACGAGGCTAGCAGCAGCACCGCGTCAGACACGTTTCTGGTGTACAAAGACATAGACTACGCCACGCAGCTGCCACGTAACAGAAACACCAACGCTCACGCCACGCAGCCAATGTGTAGCCGGCCTTAACAACAATAATGAAACATACACTATGTACCCATTTTACTTCATCACAATTTATATATTAGTTTAATTTTCAGTTAGTTTAGTTGACAGGACATAGGCCTACGGATGGGGACAATATACAGTGGTGTGAAAAAGTGTTTGCCCCTTCCTGATTAGTTATTTTTTTGCATGTTTGTCACACCAAAATGTTTCAAATCAAACTAATTTAAATATAAGACAAAGATAACACAAATAAACACAAAATGCAGTTATTAAATGAAGGTTTTTAAAATCCCAAACTACATGGCTCTGTTAAGACATAACTTCTCAGGAGTGGCCTCCGGACGAAATATACCCCATGAGTCCAGCAGCAACTAATCCAAGAGGTCACAAGAGACCCACAACATCATCCAGAGAACTGCAGGACTCACTTGCCTCAGCTCAGGTCAGTGTTCCTGACTCCACCACGAGAAAGACACTGGGCAAAAATGGCCTGCATGGCAGAGTGCCAAGACGAAAACCACTGCTGAGCAAAAACAACATGAAGGCTCGTCTCATTTTTGCCAGAAAACATCTTGATGATTCCCAGGATGTTTGGAGAAAATACTCTGGACTGACAAGACAAAAGCTGAACCTTTTGGAAGGTGTGTGTCCCGTTACATCTGGGGTAAAAGTCACACTGCATTTCAGAAAAATAATACCAACAGTAAAGTATGGTGGAAGTGAGATGGTCTGGGACTGTTTTGCTGCTTCAAGACCTGAAAGACTTGCTGTGATAAAAGGAACTATGAATTCTGCTGTCTACCAAGAGATCCTGAAGGAGAATGTCCGACCATCTGTTCGTGTACTCAAGCTGAAACGAACTTGGGTTCTGCAGCAGGACAATGATCCTAAACACACCAGCAAGTCCACCACCGAATGGCTGAAGAAAAACAAAATGAAGACTTTGGAGTGGCCTAGCCAAAGTCCTGACCTGAATCCTATTGAGATGTTGTGGTATGACCTTAAAAAGGCCGTTCATGCTTGAAAACCCTTCAATGTGGCTGAATGGAGACAATTCTGCAAAGATGAGTGGACAGAAATTCCTCCACAGCGCTGTAAAAGCCTCAATGCACATTATCGCAAACGGTTGCAGTTGTTGCTGCTAAGGGTGGCCCAACCAGTTATTAGGTTTAGGGGGCAATCACTTTCATTTTGTTTTCCCTTAATAATAACAACCTTCATTCAAAAACTGCATTTTCTGTTTACTTGTCTTTCTTTGACTAATATTTAAATGTGTTTGATGATCTGAAACATTTAGGTGTGACACCTAAATGTTTCAGATCATCACAAAACACTTTTTCACACCACTGTATATTGTTGGCCCTGCCTTAAAGAGCTAGTAGAAATGCAATTACTGTTTAGGTACTATGGATTTTGCTTTAACAAGAATTTAAGTATTGTATTTTTCTAGGTTCTTTTTATTTATTTATATATTAATTAAACCATTGGAACATACTGTATTGACCCATCGGGCACGCTGACTGTCTTTCTAAAGAGTATGACAACAATTTTATTTATTTAATAATATCTAACTTATATGCCTCAGAAGTGTATGCTTAATTTTTATTTCATCACAATTTATATTATTTATTTATTTATTTTTATATCAACTTTTCCTCGTGATCTGTTTTCTCACAGATATACTGTATGACCAATGTAGGAGTAGTAGAAAACAGTTATTGTTTAGGCATTATGGATTTTGGTTAAACAAGTAACCAATTTGTTATTGATTCATGTTATACTCACTTATTTTTGGTAAAAGGACCAATACCGTGTTTTTCTTTGTCTTTTTATTCATCTCTTAAACTCAGCCACCATCTTTACAGACTGTTGCCAGTTTTGTACTTTACTTTTGTAAACTTCTGTCTTCATGCATTTGTGTTTTGAATGATTTGAAAGTTTCTTTCTGGTTGGCCAAGGATCTTTTTTACATTTTTAGTTTTCTTTTTAATTCCTTTTGTATTTGTACTGTTGATATGATTTCCTGTAATGTATTACTGCTGATACTACAACTACATTTTGAAACATACTAAATACGGTGTTAATTACTGCAAGATTTTTGACTCAAAACAGCAGTATAATTGAATAAAATTATATTATTTTTCAACTATTCTCACTACTGAAGCTTCTTACTGATTTAAGCCATTTTTCCAGTTTAGCTTTAGCATTTACATTTACATTTTTCTACAACTTTTACTGATTTAAGCTATTCAACCAGGTTAGCTTTAGCAATTCAGCTATTCTCACTACTTCAACATCTTCTTACTGATTTAAGCTATTTATTCAGTTTAGCTTTAGCATTTAAATTTTTGGGGATTTTTACACAATTTTTAAATTATTGTTGTTATTCAACTTAATTAAAACCACTTCTACTTTTTCACTATTTTCTACTATTTTTACAACTTTTACTGATTTAAACTATTCAACCAGGTTAGCTTTAGCAATTAAGCTATTCAGCATTCCCACGCATTTTCTGCAGGAAATGCATTTTCTAGTTGTGGGAATGCTGTTATTTCTATTGTTATTCTGTTCTTTATTCTTAATTATTATTCCGTCTTTTTTGGCTCTCTCTAACTTCTGCATACTTTCTGCTATTTAAACCATTCAACTTTACAATCTTCAGCTCTTTCAGCAGATGATGGGACTTCTTCTACTATTTTTCTATATTATACTTTTCAAATATTAAGCTTTTAAACAATTTTTTTAACATTAAAGTCAATGAGAGCAAGCTTCAAATCCTTCAAATCTTCTTCTGCTCCCAAAATTTTCAGCGCCTTCATACTTTCACCTACAGACGTGTTTCAAACTTTAAACCATTCAAAAATATTCAGCTATCCGGCAATGGCTTTTCAGATTGATATATTTTACAGTTTTTGTGAAAAAGCAGTTTAAGTATAGTGAACATTTTATGATTTTTCTGCGTTTATAATGAGTGTGTATTGCGTGCAGTAGAGTGAGGAGTGATGTCACTAGAGTGAAGCGCTTGAAAAATTATCTTACTCCGTTCTCTATAACTCGCTCCCACACCAACAATTCTAACTTGTCATGGACAATTTATACATCAAAAGTATTCTTGTCTAGTTTCAGCCAATGTGCTCATTTATGCGATATGAATTATACTTTTGCTCAGCGAGCTTTCAGGACAAGAGTTCAGGATCTTTCTCCATTCACTGCCATGTTAAACATCGTCCACATTTCTGAGCAAAAACAGATGAAGCACTTTTAAATCGCTGATACGCCCACATTTATAAGTTTATCAACATGAATTTTATATCAATACGTTCACAAAGGCCTTCTGGTGCTCATGAGGAGGTTATTTGACTGAAATAACTTTTCATTTTGCCCGTCTGACCATTTGTTTGAGAGCTGGTTTAGTGTCTGAGGAGCTGCGGTTTCCACAGTTGACAGTTACAGCAGCTGCATCGTTAACAGATCAAAGAGATGACATCACAGAGATGAAAGGCTTCCTAGCTGTGTTTACAAACATGGCCACTGATCATATGTAGCCATGACAACCATTTCCCAGACACTGCAATACTCTGTATGTCTGTCTGTCTCATTATATATTACAATGTATAGCACACTAAGCAGATGCTTCAGTGGTGGTGTAGTGGTTATGAAACAAACCCTTCATGTGGGAGACCAGGTTTGATTCCCACAGTGAAACCTCTGCTTAAACTTTCCTACTTGTTTAACTATTCTTACTACTTAAGCTTCTTCTTACTGATTTATCCAGTTTAGCTTTAGCATTTGCAATTTTTCACATCATTTTTACATTAGTGGTGTAATTCAACTTAATTATAACCATTCCTACTTTTTCAACTATTCTCACTACTTTTACTAATTTAAGCTATTCAACCAGGTTAGCTTTAACAATTCAGCGATTCAGCAATTTTCAACTATTCTCACTACTTCAACATCTTCTTACTGATTTGAGCTATTTATCCAGGTTAGTTTTAGCATTTCAATATATTTTTGAATTTTCCCACCTTTTTACATTAGTGGTGTCATTCAACTTAATAAAATCATTCCTACTTTTTCAACTATTTTTACTACTTAAGCTTCTTTTACTGATTTAAGATAATCAACCAGGTTAGCTTTAGCATTTCAGCTATTCAGCATTTTTCAACTATTCTCACTACTTCAACATCTTCTTACTGATTTGAGCTATTTATCCAGGTTAGCTTTAGCATTTCAATATATTTTTGTAATATATACACTGTAATACTCTGTATGTCTGTCTGTCTCATTATATATTACAATGTAACTGTTTGTGTCTCCCTGTGTGTGTGTGTGTGTGTGTGTGTTTGTGTGTGCCGCACATGCAGACAGACAGATAGAGACATACACAGATAAATTATATATTACCCTGTATAGTTTGTAAAAAGACACTTCAGTGGTGGTGCAGTGGTTATGTCACATGCCTTTCATGCCAGAGACCCGGGTTCAATTCCCACAATGGCATCCCATCACCTAGTGTTAAAAAGGCTTTTAACCCTGTTATGATTATTTATTATTCCCTACGTTTTTAATTGTCCGTATCTTCTGCAGACTTTCAGTTATTAAAACCATTCAACTTTTAAAATCTAGCTCTAGCTCCTTATGGTGTAGTGGTGTTATTCAACTTAACTACAACCAGTTCTACTTTTCAACTATTTTTACTACTTAAGCTTCTTCTTACTGATTTAAGCTATTCATACAGTTTAGCTTTAGCATTTCAGCATTTTTCAACTATTCTCACCACTTCAACATCTTCTTACTGATTTAAGCTATTTCTCCAGTTTAGCTTTAGCATTTCAAGTTTTTTTAATTTTTTTTTTTACATTTTTTCACCTTTTTTACAGTAGTGGTGTTATTCAACTTAACTACAAGTTCTACTTTTTTCAACTATTTTTACTACTTAAGCTTCTTCATACTGATTTAAGCTATTTATACAGTTTAGCTTTAGCATTTAAGCTATTCAGCAATTTAACTATTCTCACTACTTCCACATCTTCTTACTGATTTAAGCTATTTCTCCAGTTTAGCTTTAGCATTTACATTTTTTTTAATTATTCCACCTTTTTACACTAATGGTGTTATTCAACTTAATTAAAACCACTTCTACTTTTTTAACTATTCTTACAACTTTTACTGATTTAAGCTATTCAACCAGGTTAGCTTTAGCAATTCACCTATTTAGCATTTTTCAACTATTCTCACTACTTCAACATCTTCTTACTGATTTAAGCTATTTATCCAGTTTAGCGTTTCAATTTTTCTACAACTTTTACTGATTTAAGCTATTCAACCAGGTTAGCTTTAGCAATTCAGCTATTCAGCATTCCCACGCATTTTCTGCAGGAAATGCATTTTCTAGTTCTTAATTATTATTCGTGCGTTTTTGGCTCTCTCTATCTTCTGCATACTTTCTGCTATTTAAACCGTTCAACTTTTACAATCTTCAGCTCTTTTAGCAGATGATGGGACTTCTTCTACTATTTTTTACTATGCTTTTTCAAATATTAAGCAAAACATTTTTAACATTAAAGTCAATGAGAGCAAGCTTCAAATCCTTCAAATCTTCTGTGCTTAAAATGTATCTCCTTCACATACACAGACATGTTCAAACTTTAAACCATTCAAAAATATTCAGGTATCTCTATGGCTTTTCAGTTGATATATTTTACAGTTTTTGTGAAAAAGCAGTTTAAGTATAGTGTTTTAATTTTTGATAATGAATGAGTGTGTATTGCGTGCAGTAGAGTGAGGAGTGATGTCACTAGAGTGACCTTTGAAAATTATCTTGGTTTCTTTCTGCTGCTCCCACGCCAACAATTCTAACTTGTCATGGACAATTTATACATCAAAACAGGATTTTCTTGTCCCAATTTTCATGACAGCTATGAATTATACTTTTGCTCAGCGAGCTTTCAAAGGACAAGAGTTCCAAATCTCATTCACTAATGTGTGTCATTTCTGAGCATGAAACATTTTTTAAATCGCTATACGCACATTTATTTTATCAACATGAATTTTATATCAACACGTTCACAAAGGCCTTCTGTCACGAGGAGTTTATTTGACTGAAATAACTTTTCATTTTGCCTGTGTTTTGTTGAGAGCTGGTTTAGTGTCTCAGGAGCTGCGGTTTCCACAGTTGACATTACAGCAGCTGCATCGTTAACAGATCAAAGGATGATCACAGAGATCAAGGCTTCAGCTGTGCAAACATGTGATCATATGTAGTGTTCCATTATGAACACTCTTATGTCTCTGTCTCATTATATATACAATGTATAGCACGACAGCTGTTTAGGTCAGTGGTGGTGTAGTGGTTATGAAACAAACCCTTCATGTGGGAGACCGGGGTTCGATTCCCACAGTGAAACCTCTGCTTAACCTTTCCTACTTTTTTTAACTATTTTTACTACTTAAGCTTCTTCTTACTGATTTATCCAGTTTAGCTTTAGCATTTGCAATTTTTTCACATTATTTTTTTACATTACTTAATTAAACCATTCCTACTTTTTCAACTATTCTCACTACTTTTACTGATTTAAGCTCTTTATCCAGTTTAGCTTTAGCGTTTCATATTTAAAATTTTTTCCACATCGCTTTTACATTAGTGGTGTTATTCAACTTAATCAAAACCATTCCTACTTTTTCAACTATTTTTACTTAAAGCTTCTTCGTACTAATTTAAGCTATTCAACCAGGTTAGCTTTAGCAATTCAGCTATTCAGCATTTTTAAACTGTTCTCACTACTTTAACATCTTCTTGATTTAAGCTATTTATCCGGGTTAGCTTTAGCATTTACATTTTTTTAAACCTTTTTACATTAGTGGTGTTATTTCACTTAATTAAAACCATTCCTACTTTTCAACTGTTCTCACTACTTCAACGTCTTCTTACTGTTTAAGCTATTTATCCAGTTTAGCTTTAACATTTCAAATTTTAAAAATGTTTCCACATCTTTTTTTAAATTAGTGGTGTTATTCAACTTAATCAAAACCATTCCTACTTTTCAACTATATTTTACTACTTCAACATCTTCTTACTGATTTAAGCTATTCAACCAGGTTAGCTTTAGTTATTCAGCTATTCAGCATTTTTAAACTGTTCTCACTACTTCAACATCTTCTTGATTTAAGCTATTTATCCAGGTTAGCTTTAGCATTTCAATAATTGTTTGAATTTTTCCACCTTTTTTGACATTAGTGGTGTTATTCAACTCAATTACAACCATTCTACTTTATCAACTATTTTTACAACTTTTACTTATTTAAGCTATTCAACCAGGTTAGCTTTAGCATTTCAATATATTTTGAATTTTCCCACCTTTTTGCATTAGTGGTGTTATTCAACTTAATTAAATCATTCTACTTTTTCAACTATTTTTACTACTTAAGCTTCTTTTACTAATTTAAGCTAATCAACAGGTTAGCTTTAGCATTTCAGCTATTCAGAATTTTTCAACTATTCTCACTACTTCAACATCTTTATACTGATTTAAGCTATTTATCCAGTTAGCTTTAGCATTTCAATAATTTCTTTAGAATTTTTCCACAATTTATTACATTATTGTTGTTATTCAACTTAATTAATATCATTCCTACTTTTTCAACAATTTTTACTACTTAAGCTTCTTTTACTGATTTAAGCTAATCATCCAGTTTATCTTTAGTAATTCAGCTATTCAGAATTTTTCAACTATTCTCACTACTTCAACATCTTTATACTGATTTAAGCTATTTATCCAGTTTAGCTTTAGCATTTAATTTTTCTTCTTCAATTTTTCCACCTTTTTACATTAGTGGTGTTATTCAACTTAATTACAACCATTCTTACTTTTTCAACTATTTTTACAACTTTTACTGATTTAAGCTGTTCAACCAGGTTAGCTTTAGCAATTTAGCTATTCAGCATTCCCGCATTTTCTGCAGGAAATGCATTTTCTAGTTATTATTTCGTCTTCCGTACGTTTTTGTCTCCGTATCTTCTGCATACTTTCAGCTATTTAAACCGTTCAACTTTTCAAATCTTCAGCTCTTTCAGCAGATGATTGGACTTCTTCAGCAATTTTTCTGCAATTCATACTTTTTCAAATATTAAGCTTTTAAACAATTTTTTTAACATTAAAGTCAATGAGAGCAAGCTTCAAATCCTTCAAATCTTCTTCTGCTTCAAAATGTATCTCCTACATTTTTTCACCTACAGACATGATTCAAACTTTAAACCATTCACAAAATATTCAGCTATCCGGCTTTATCTTTTCAGATTGATATATTTTACAGTTTCTGTGAAAAAGCAGTTTAAGTATAGTGAACATTTTAAGATTTTTCTGCGTTATAATGAGAGTGTGTGCAGTAGAGTGAGGAGTGATGTCACTAGAGTGGAGAGAGTCGAAAAATTCATCTTACTCCGTTCTCTATAACTTGCTCCCACGCCAACAATTCTAACTTGTCATGGACAATTTATACATCAAAACGTAGGTATTCTTGTCTAGTTTTAGCCAATGTGCTCATTTATGCGACATGAATTATACTTTTGCTCAGCGAGCTTTCAAAGGACAAGAGTTCAGGATCTTTCTCCATTCACTGCCATGTTAAACATCGTCCACATTTCTGAGCAAACGCAGATCGAAGCACTTTTTTAATCGCTGATACGCCGACATTTTTAAGTTTATCAACATGAATTTTATATCAATACGTTCACAAAGGCCTTCTGGTGCTCATGAGGAGGTTATTTGACTGAAATAACTTTTCATTTTGCCTGTCTGACCATTTTTTGAGAGCTGGTTTAGTGTCTCAGGAGCTGCGGTTTCCACAGTTGACACAGCAGCTGCATCGTTAACAGATCAAAGTGATGACATCACAGAGATGAAAGGCTTCTAGCTGTGTTTACAAACATGGCCACTGATCATGTAGCCATGACAACCATTTCCCAGACACTGCAGTACTCTGTATGTCTGTCTGTCTCATTATATATTATAATGTATAGCACACTAAACAGATGCGTTAGTGGTGGCGTAGTGGTTTTGAAACAAACCTTTCATGTGGGAGACCAAGGTTCGATTCCCACAGTGAAACCTCTGCTTAACCTTTCCTACTTTTTTTAACTATTCTTACTACTTAAGCTTCTTCTTACTGATTTATCCAGTTTAGCTTTAGCATTTGCAATTTTTTCACATTATTTTTTACATTACTTAATTAAAACCATTCCTACTTTTCAACTATTCTTACTACTTTTACTGATTTAAGCTCTTTATCCAGGTTAGCTTTAGCATTTCAATAATTGTTTTGAATTTTTCACCTTTTTGACATTAGTGGTGTTATTCAACTTAATCAAAACCATTCCTACTTTTCAACTATATTTACTACTTCAACATCTTCTTACTGATTTAAGCTATTCAACCAGGTTAGCTTTAGCATTTCAGCTATTCAGCATTTTTAACTGTTCTCACTACTTCAACATCTTCTTGTTTTAAGCTATTTATCCAGGTTAGGTTTAGCATTTCAATAATTTTACATCATTTTTTACATTAGTGGTGTAATTCAACTTAATTAAAACCATTCCTACTTTTTTCAATTATTCTTACTACTTTTACTGATTTAAGCGATTCAACCAGGTTATCTTTAGTTTATTCAGCTATTCAGCATTTTTCAACTATTCTCACTACTTCAACATCTTCTTACTAATTTAAGCTATTTATCCAGTTTAGCTTTAGCGTTTAAATTTTAAAAAAATGTCCACATCATTTTACATTAGTGGTGTTATTCAACTTAATTAAAGCCATCCTACTTTTCAACTAATTTTTACTACTTAAGCTTCTTCTTACTAATTTAAGCTATTCAACCAGGTTAGCTTTAGCATTTACATTTTTAAATTTTTGAACCTTTTACATTAGTGGTGTTATTTAACTTAATTAAAACCCTTTTACATTTTTCAACTATTCTTACTACTTCAACGTCTTCTTACTGATTTAAGCTATTTATCCAGTTTAGCTTTAGCATTTCAAATTTAAAAATGTTCCACATCTTTTTTAAATTAGTGGTGTTATTCAATTTAATCAAAACCATTCCTACTTTTTCAACTATATTTATTACTTCAACATCTTCTTACTGATTTAAGCTATTCAACCAGGTTAGCTTTAGCAATTCAGCTATTCAGCATTTTTAAACTATTCTCACTACTTCAACATCTTCTTGTTTTAAGCTATTTATCCAGGTTAGGTTTAGCATTTCAATAATTTTTTTTGAATTTTTCCACCATTTTTTACATTATTGTTGTTATTCAACTTAATTAAAACCATTCCTATATTTTCAACTATTCATACAACTTTTACTAATTTAAGCTATTCAACCAGGTTAGCTTTAGCTATTCAGCATTTTTCAACTATTGCCACTACTTCAACATCTTCTTACTGATTTAAGCTATTTATCCAGTTTAGCGTTGCAATTTTTTCTACAACTTTTACTGACACTAAACGGTTTAGGGCCAAAATACATTTCTGATCTGCTAGTACACTATGACCCCCAGACCTCTAAGGTCATCTGGGACAGGTCACTGTCTGTTCCTAGAGTCAGAACTAAACAGGGAAGCAGCGTCAGTTTCTATGCTCCTCAGATCTGGAACAAACTCCCAGAAACCTGCAGGTCCGCTGCTACTCTCAGTTCTTTTAAATCAATGCTGAAGACCTTTCTTTTCGATGTTGCCTTTCTTTAAATTATGTTCATTTCTTTCTTTTATACTGCACTGTAACTTTTATTCTATGTTTTATTTGTTTTTATATATATATATATATATATATATATATATATATATATTTTTTTTTTAAACTGTTTCTTCTGTGTTTTATCGGTTTTACTTTCTTTTAACTGTTTTTGTGTAAAGCACTTTGAATTGCCCTGTTGCTGAAATGTGCTATATAAATAAAGCTGCCTTGCCTTGCCTTGCCTTACTGATTTGAGCTATTCAACCAGGTTAGCTTTAGCAATTCAGCTATTCAGCATTCCCACGCATTTCTGCAGGAAATGCCTTTTCTAGTTTGTATATGTAATCTGTTGTTTTGAATTAAATATGAATTGTGCTGTATAAATAAATTGCCTTGACTAGCCTATAATTTTCATTTTAATCTTTTTGGGTGCTATGATATTATTAAATTAGAATGTGAACCTCACGGTGAGGCTACAGGAAAAAATGGAGGGGATCACCAAAGTCACGGCTATGGCAAAAAATCTCATTCTGGCAAATATCCACTTTTTATCTTAAATAAATGGAACTTTAAATATAGATGCCCATCACATTTGTCACCTGCTAAAAAATGAAGAAAACCTGTTCAATTTCCCAATTTGATCTTTTATGGTTAATACATATCATGCAAAACGTCTTCTTTAATTGCAAGAGTTTTTACAGGGATTTTTCTAGCCATGAAACGTTCATGGCAGTCACTTTATCTGTATGAATTTGGTCTGAACAAATACATCAGCCCAAGTCCAAGGACACAATCAATACTCTTATGAAACAGTGGACCACCTCTGACGGTAAATTACACTAAGTAAACTTCTGTGAGAGTTCAAATACAAATACAAGTACAATCACCTCTGCAGGTATATTACACTAAGTAAACTTCTGTGGAGAGTTCAGATAAGGACACAACCATCTTATACTTACAGTGTCACATTTAGTTTTAATTTAGCTCTATCCTCAAACAGCTTTGGAAAGCTGTTGTAATCATGAGAAGTTGATAATCGAAATGTAGATGTCAATATTTAGTCAGTAATATGTATTTATGTATTTATAAATTGATGGGGTGTGTGTGTGTGTGTGTGTGTGTGTGTGTGTGTGTGTGTGTGCAAATAAATAAATAACATTGTAAAGGCTACCATACACAATGCATATAGGAATCATATATGCTTGCAAATAATAACAATAAACCCACTATTTCATTATCTTAATGCAGTGTAACTGTAGCAACAATAATCTCCATTATGAATCAACAGCCAGGTGTAACCTAGGTAACAGGAAGCACACAATCAACAAAATCACATAGCGAAATGATATTAAATCACAAATGACGCATCTTTCTAACGTAGTAGGTGTTAACAACGAGCTACAAGCTGATTTTTATCAAAACGAGCCGTCCTCCAACCTGGAGAAATAAGATTGGTCTCTAGCAGCAGTGCTCAGACGTAGCCTATATAAATTACAACACGACACAAAAATATCTATTCATTTAATCATTAAATAAAGTAGGCCTAGTGTCGCCAAACTTATGTTTAACAGTAAGTGCTGTACAACTAGGAGGAGACAAGTTATAATTAAGGTAAGAATATACACTACCGTTCAAAAGTTTGGGGTCACATTGAAATGTCCTTATTTTTTAAGGAAAAGCACTGTACTTTTCAATGAAGATAAACTTTAAACTAGTCTTAACTTTGAAGAAATACACTCTATACATTGCTAATGTGGTAAATGACTATTCTAGCTGCAAATGTCTGGTTTTTGGTGCAATATGTACATAGGTGTATAGAGGCCCATTTCCAGCAACTATCACTCCAGTGTTCTAATGGTACAATGTGTTTGCTCATTGGCTCAGAAGGCTAATTGATGATTAGAAAACCCTTGTGCAATCATGTTCACACATCTGAAAACAGTTTAGGTCATTA
>JABXJD010003240.1:0-32083 GCA_013375575.1 Percina caprodes
TGTAAGGAACTAGCCTACATTAAATGATTCAGCATCCAAAGGGGGCAGTGAAGGTGTCCGACAGTAGCCTACAAATCAGTATATCTGCACTTGCCCAATTAAATAAAAACTGATCATAAAAAGGCGTCATGTATGTATTTTTAATGGGACTCCGAGCGGAACTACAGATTGATCCACTAGGGATTTAACTAAAGATGACAGGAAGTTGAAGTAGGTTTCGCGCGCCAGTTAGCGAGTAGTTAGCTGAAATTGACATTAGAAAATAGTTAGGTGTACATTTTCATAACATTTATAAGACGGACTCAAGTCTAGTTACACCAAAAGAAATGAAGCCACCACCCGAAGATACAGCTGGAGCCGAGGTGAGCGCAACAAGTGAGGAAAATAAACGGGTTAGCCGTGTGTCAGGTGCCAGCAATGCTAACACCTGAGCGGCTAGCATGGACTCGGTGCAGCCTGTCAGTCCTTCACCTGCCTCTGCTGCTCTGCTAGGATCATTGCCACTGACGACGCAAAGTTACCCGTCAGTTTCTGACAAAGTGTGAGTGCGCGATGTAACGTTAAGGACGGACTGGTTGGATTGAAGTCAGACGTTGGATGTTATTTTTATTTTATTAGCTAAGTGATTGAAAAGCATTTACTGAACGTCGAAGGCCCATTTTGGGCAGCTGGCTCTCAGAGACCTAACTAACCTGCAAGTGAACTAGCGTTAGCTAGTAATAACATGAACCATACTCGACGCCTGCTGCTGTTGTAATGGTGAGTAAATTTTTTTTATTTTTATTTTTTATTTTACATGAATGTTAACGTTACCCCTGGCAATGTTGTGCTTCTGTTGGAGATACTTTCGCTTATCAAACACATCTGCATCTGTCTTGTTTTCCCACATTTTGTCAGGATTGTCGTTGCCCGTGGTGTTGAATATTTGATTTAATAAGGACGCAATGCGTTGGATATACTTGCTCAATGCTCACGCAGCGGCCTGGTTATTCCTTCCTTTTAACAGTGTTGAGGTCTACAGTAAACCAGGGGTGTCCAACTCAACTTCCCAAAGGGCCACACTGGAAAATGAGAATCACATCCAGGGGCAGACATGTAGGGTTTATTGCTTTTATGTCATTGAAAAAGTCAAATGTCTTTGACAGTATTATTGCTTGCCTCATATAGTCTTTTTACTTACAGTTTTGTCAACAAAAATGTTGAACCCTTGTGCTTGTGTGGACATTTCATGTCAGCTTTTTAGTGTAAAGCCAAAAAATAGGGGCAATATCAACATGGGATCTAATTTATTGCGCCAACCTTCAAAATGCTTTGGTTATATTTTGTCTTTGGTGGTTTAATAACTTTTTATTTTTTATTTTAACAAAGCATTGTCACCTAAGTTAAGCAGGACATGGTTTTGTTGTTGGTAGATTCCTAACTTTTACTGAGTCAATTAATTCTATAAAAGTACCACAGAGTTTGGTGAGACTTTAATTTCACCAGACACTGAAAATCCTTATTTACTCCATTTTCTGTGCAGTTATCCTTCTGCTGCTCTTATTCTAGTTTGTAAGCTTGCACAGATTAGTTGACTTATTCATTACAGAGGGTGTCTGTTGTCGATTGCAGAGCTTATCCAGTGTGATTAATGTTGGGTTTGTGTTACTACCAAAGCAAACACAGACTGGTCTTTTAAAGGGTCTCCTCCACCAAGGGATGCATTGGAAAGATATACTTACAATATGTCACACTGTGCGTTGTTTAGAGGAGTTCTGTTAATTTTTGTCTTGAACAGATATAGCCGCTGAGGTCCTAATTTTTATTAGGCCTGCATGCTATTGTTACTGCAGCTGCACCATCCCAAGAGAAACTAAATAATTCCAGTTTCTTTTTTCAACTATTAGTCATTACAAGAAATTGTCCAAACAAGTAGTTAAGATATTTAATTTTGATAGTCCTTACACATTAACAGGAATCATCTGTAGCAGCTTGAACGATTAATGCCTAAAGGATGAATTCTACATTGTCCGTCACTCCATATGCAAGATTTTTGCCTCTGGTTGGTTCCTTTCTGCCAACATTGGTTTGATTTATTCATTGTTGATAAAACATATTATGCAGGTGAGGTCTGCAGATTCTCTGGTATGTTTCAATTTGTAGTAAAACTGAGATTTACCACTGTTAAAATCCTCTTTTCTGTGACATGGCAATATCACTTGTAATTCTCTTCTACTGTGTGTGTGTGTGTGTGTGTGTGTGTGTGTGTGTGTGTGTGCGCGCGCGCTCTTGCCTACATGTGCAGTCTTGCTGAGGTGCATACATTCATGAATACGCGCATATATATGCACATGAAGCCTCAACACTGTTACAGCTCAGTTTTAGTATTGGACATGGGCAATTCCCAGAGGCAAGGATCCGCTCTCCACCCAAACAATGAGGTGCAGCTTTTGCTCTCTCGGTGAACGAGGGGAAGCAAGCCCGTTCAGGAGGTCAGCTCCGAGCTGTTGACATTGCTCCCTGGTTGCCTGCAGTTCTGGGCAGAGCCTCATTATCACAGGGTCTGCTTGGAAGAGAGTGGGCTTCGTTAGGAAGCAGCTGTCAGTGCTGAGGGGGCGAAGGCAAAGAGCAGAGAAAGTAGAGCCTCCTCTGCGGTCCATTCGCAGTGGCGCTCAAGGGCCAGTTGGCTGCAGTATTATAGTCTGCCCTTTGTGTGTGTGTGTGTGTGTGTGTGTGTGCAGGTTTGTGATTTTTGCCTGTGTGTGTTCGTGCATGCCATTGCCATGTTAATCTGCAGTAAGAACTGCAGTACTTGTAGGAAGTTACAAGTCTTTTGGTTAGTATTTTGTTTCTATCATGGACCCGCTGTACATTGGAATAAGCAGTTTTTGTTTTTGACTGGCATGCCATGTCACCTTTTTAAAAATGTCTTTAAAAAAAAATACTATATGTTCTAATGTTTGTAAAATTAATTTATATAATGCATATAAATACAAAAGTCCTTTTAAGATATATTATGCATTACAGGCGTGTTAGGTGCACTTTGATCTTAAAGGAAAAAGGATTAAGTCACAGAATCAACACACTCTTATGATTCCACTGTGGGTTATGTCTGCAGTTACATTTGTGGCATAATTGCTTGACTTGAAACTGATCTGAAATCTGTGCGAGACTTCAAAACATTTCTCCCAATGAGAAAAAAAAAGTTATTGAAAGATGTTACAGAATGCAAGTGGAAAAGAATAACAAAAGAACATATCTGAGGCAAGGGCCAAGGAAGAAAAATAATTACAAATGCAGAAAGACATTTTTCAAGTATTATGGGAAAACAGATGAAATGTATAGTGGAGGTCTGCAGCATGTGTCAAGTTTCATGTCTGTCACACTCGATCAGTGACCGGAGCTAATGAGATGCTACATGCAGCCTGGGACTCGAGCTGGAAAACTGCTGTTCTGGTGCACATATGAATCTGGGGAATTCCAAAAATCTTGCATCTGGTGAAAAACAGAGCAACCCTCTGTGGCACAGTGGTCATTAACTTCTGGGATTTACTGAGATACAATACCCTGTTGAGAAAAAGTTTCCACACTGAGAACAGTTCTTCCAACTTTACCAATTTTCTGCCCAGCGGAAGCAATGCGAGTCAGGAAAAGAAGCTGCCAATGCTTAGGAAATGTAATGGATATTAAATGATGACATACAGATGTACTCAGAAACGTATGTGTGCCACAGTGGAGTGGATTAAGGCACAGATCAGCAAGTTGTAGAAGGATTGATATGGTGTTGCTTGAGGAATGTTTAGGCAAGACATACCCACATTCTAGGTTTTAACAGTTTAAGTGGTTATGTCCCACTTAAAAAAAATCCATCAGCATGTGTAGAGAACAGATTTGAGATGCTTTGCTTGTATTTTATTCAGTTGTCTGTTTAGTCAGTTGTGCATTATAGAAAACTTTCCATAAATAAAAAAAAAAACACTGTGCCTTTTTTATTTAACATTTTAAGAGCATTTCCCCTAGAGAGCTAAAAGTACCAAGAATGAATGCACTTGTTTCTTTGCATGAGTGGTACCGCTGTGAATCAGATCCCTACCCCTAGCACTGTATGCAATGTACTCTGCCTCCTGATGTATGCAGAACCACACTGACATGAACAGTGTTCTATTTGAGTCATGATTGACAACTGTCATAGGATATACTACTGATCCTCTTTCAGAGACTCACATCATGGACAATTCATTCATCAATATTTCAAAATAGAAAACATTACACTTCATAATGTTTTGTTAACACTATTGTATAATTGTACAAATTAGCTACAACAGTAATAGAAGTTACCTTATGTAAGTCACACTTACTTTTTCAACTGAGGAGCAAAACATGCTCCTGTCTTTATTGTCAACTGTAGTTGATGCAAAAGCCCCCTTCCCTTACTGCATTATACCATTAAATATTTTTTTGGATTGTTACTAGGGGTAAAAATCTAATTACATTCATGAATCGATTCAAGCTCTTCAGATTCAAAATTGCTTCATAGAATTCAAAAAATCGATTTCATATTTGTTTTGTAATGACGTATATATTCTTGCATGGAGAAAGTTAATTCATTTACATACTGTGAATTGTTTTTTTTTTAACTGAGAATTGTTTTTGAATCAAATTGATTTTGCATCGAATCTTGAGCCTAAAAATCAATATCGAATCGACATTTTCTTATTCGTGCACCCCTATTTGTTACCTGCAGAATTTTGTATAAAAATATTTTTTGCAATTAATACAAGAAGTCTGCGCCTCTTTCTGCACGTGCACCACCGCACCCCGGGTCAGCTACCATCACAAATAGAATCTAATTCTGTGGAAAACACTGGACTCATAATCACTGATATCAATAATGTTCCTTAAAATTAGATTTGAAACAAAATGAATCTTTGACTATTTTGAGTTATCAATTTGTCGTTTCAGTAATTTTTCTAGCAACAAATGCCAAATATTCAGAATTGTTTTTCGATCCAATGCTTTTGTCATAAACTGTGATATTTAACCAAACTGTTTGATGACATCACCTTTCACCTCCGGGAAATTGTGATGCCCATTTTTTTTTTTTAATTTGCATTCTAAATATTTACACTCTATGCTACTAAGGCTGGGTGATATATCAATATAAAAATAAATTGATATATTTTTAAATGTGATATGGAATTAGACCATATTGCACAAATCGATATAGTTCAAATCTGTGCTGTGATCCTTGCTCCGAGCAAGCTACTGACCCAGCTCTCTGCACTGCTCCCCCTCCTCCACCGCCCCGCCTCTTTCATGCACAGAGGGGGGAGGGGCAGGAAAGACACTCTTCAACAAACATGGAAGAAACAACGTCTGCGGAGCGTGGGGAGGAGGAATTGGTTAGTTAAAGAAAAAGCAGTGGCTAAGTAATTTGGAGAGGGTTCGCATTCAAAGTATCAGATGAGCAACAAAATCACGTTATATGTAGGGAGTGCTATAAACGAGTTACCGCCAGGGATGGAAGCACGACAAATCTTTTTCACCACCTAAAACAGTGGCACAAACTGCAACACGAAGAGTGTGTGAAACTGCGAACTGCAGGAGGCCCAGCCGCAAGCCATTGACAACCCGAAAAAGCTCCAGCCCCAAGACAAAGCTCACTGTTAACTGAATTTTCCCGCAGTGTGCTTTATGAAAAGAAAAGGGACAAGTGGTGTACTATAACTAAATCAGAATCAGTGTTATTGCCAGGTATGAGGACACATACGAGGATTTTTTTTTTTTTGGAGCATCGTTCGCTCACACTGTGCTTACATACAAAACAACCAAAAACAAAAATATACACTAATATATACACAATATATACATACTCTAAACAGAACAAAAATTTAAATATGGAGCATAGTGCAAGGAAGCGGTGTCCTATCACATTGCTAAATATATGGTCCCTGTTGCAACTGTGGAACAAGGCGGATTAAAAAAGCTACTGAAAACTATGGACCCAGGATATGAGCTTTCCCAGTCACAACTACTTGGCACGCGAAGCACTGCCACAGATGTACACTGAAGTCAGGCAGAGCCTTGCTGACCATCTCACTATCGTGACCCATTTTGCGTTGACCAGCTATATGTGGACGAGCAGGATGTGTGAGCCATACATGAACGTGACTGTTCACTTCATTCAAGACTGGGAGATGAGAACGGTGTGTCTCAAGCTGATGTTTAAATACCCCGGAGTTTACACTGAAGCAGCACTGTAGAGCGACTGCAGTGCGCTTGAATATGCTGAAGTACGAGTCAACCTAAGATTCACGGAACAATGGCACTAGAGCAATGTGCTTGCTAACATCAAAAACCAGGGTAATGGGACTGGCAGAATATTGGGTGGTGGAGGTTGTGAGTGACATACCTGGCACCGCAGCAGGCAGTCTTTCTGCCTCCTGAAAGCTTTCAAGTTTGACTTTTCATAGCTTTACAGCCATGTCAACCTCTACTTCCAGCTTCCTCATTTCAAGCTGAAGTTGCATGTGCTGTTTGCGTTCCCGTTCTTGAGCCTCAAGTTGGAGACGGATCAGGCAAACCTTTACGCAGGCCTCATCTCTGGAACGAGCACTTCTTTCTGGGGATGATCGTAACGTGGCAGAGTGACTGGTGTTTTTAACCCTCCACATACCTCGTCGTCCACCCTGGAGACTGCATGTGGCTCGAAGGGTATGCACACCTTCTGTCTCTGTTGAAACAGCCACAGGAAGCGTTTTTAATTCTGCTGTCACAGGCAACTCAATCAACCCACTATGCACCAAGTTAGCAACAACTAATGGTTTAAGATCTCTTTAAGGTAGTTTTGGTTACTGGAATCTGGAGGTCATGTCAACTCATCTTTTCGACACACATTAATTTGTTCAAGAGTGGGATTAGCCAGGAAAAGCGTTCAGAAGCCATGACACCTAATTACATTAAGACAGCTGCACCAGATTACTAATTATTGTTCATTTACCCTTTTCCAATAACTATCCTTTAACCTGGAAAATAATCCAGGACATTTATGTTACTCCCGTAGCTAGGGGTTTTGGGACATATCCATAAAACCAGATGGATTTGGTATGTGAAACAATATTTATTTAAAGAATCAGGTACAACAGAGTATGCTAACGGACAAATGGGCCAATGGGTGCTGTGGAAACCAAAAACTTAATATAATAAAAAGAGAGCCTCAAAAGTAAGACAATTTCTACTAGCATAAGAAACAAAAGGACAAGCAAAAATTCTCTCAACTTAATAAAACAGAACACAATTCTTGCAGCACCCCTGCCCCTAATGTCTCTATACAAAGTCAAACCTGTTGGTTGCATGAAGGATATCAGTTTTTCTCTCTCATCCCTGGCCCACTTCCTCACACTCTCATACAAACAATTCTGGATCGGCTACTGTCCAGGGCTGCAATCAGTCTGGGTATTTTAACTGGTGGCAGACTTCAATGGCACATCTTGATTGGCCCATCAGCTGAGCATGCCAATCGGTTCCCCTTCCAGGAACTGGGTGGGACCTCCCCCAGCCATCCAATCCCCAGTACGGGATGACACAGCCTGCCTTGCACCTCAATTCAAGCACAATAAATTACATACACACATACACATGAGGGTGCCGACGTGTGAGCTGTCCTGACAACCAAAGATAACTAGTTAACATTTGAAGCTCACAGGAAAACAAGAAACTCTGGTAACAATTTAACTTTTTTCTTCTAAAAAGTAAAAAGATAAATACCTGTTGAATCTTTTCATGCGTTTATTTTTTGCAGCAAATTATGGAGAGCACTATGGGTAAGAGTATTGGTATCAATAAAATCCTAACAATACTCATCCCAACTAGGCCTGCACAATAAAGTGTTATAAAATCGCGACCTCGATTCACCTCTGTTTGCGATTTAATTTTTAAATAACTTTGAATTATTTTTTTATTAAAAAAATTATTAAATTATTTTTAATGTCTTTGATTCTTATTAAATTTTACAAACCGACTGCATCACAAACGCTACTATTTCTGTGAGTTTTAAACACAGACTGTATAAATAGGTTTTAAAGCGCTCCCAAGTGCTGCAATGCGCTCCCTTCTCTTCATTCTTCATGTTTACAGACTTGAGGTGATGTGCAATGTCCTATGTTGTGCCAAAATAAATCTGTTTGTTACTGCCAATTTGTTTTGTCATGGTTCATGTGTTCAATAAACATTGCACTCTGTGAGGGGGAAAAAAGAATCGTGGCAGAGAATCGTGATATAAATTCTAAGCTAAAAAAAAAAAAGTGATTCATATTTTTCCCCAAATCGTGCAGGCCTAATCCCTACCCAGGGTCCCACCCAGTAATCAAAAACACAGTTCTGGCCTAATTACATTTCTAATCAAGGTAACCCCTCAATAGATAACTGGCCCAGAAAGCATCATTATGGGAGTTCTGAAAGACCAGTCGCTTAGTCACTAAACTACTGCTGCCGTTGAGGATCATTAACAGCAATTTCTAGGCACCCCAATGCTACTGATTTGAGTTGACAAACATTTCACTTTGATCATTAAGGCCCCTTCCTTGCAGCATCATTCCTAGGACTTTTACTCCTCATGAGTAGCTTACAATTGGTCTTGAAATGGCAATATAGGGATGGCTGGCCATCAACAGCTAAGAGAGAAATTAAATACACAAACAAGTTAAAGTTGGTAATTAAATGTAGTGTCTGCGACAACTATTTTTTTTTTTTTTTTTTTCCTTCTAACCTGTCTCTAGAATTCATCTCCTCCTACTGCATGTCAAAATGTGTTGCCAGCTTGAGCCAATTTTCCTTCCCCTTTCCATTCCTTAAAATGGCTCATTAGTTTCCCATGCACCCGTTGGTTAGCCTTATTGTTCAGCAAACCAATATTATATGATGAGAGGAAGAACACAGAAGGAGCTCTGGAGACTAATTAGAAGTCCTCAAACTTAAAAAATCTGTTCAAAGTGTTGTTGTTGCCAACACACAGAGGCAGTGACCCGGGGTCTCATTTAATGTTTCTAAGTATCTATTAATGTTCCTTGGGTTATGTTTAGAGCTAGGGGATGCACAGGAGCAGGAGCTGATGGATGAGAAACATTAGATGCCCAGCAGGCACTGAACAAAAATACAGTCATATGTCTATTTTTTTCTTGTGTACTTAATTTCATTTCTCTTTAGTGGAATATGTTTCTGTTTAAATAATTTATTGTTCCCTTTCTTCTTGGTTTCTCTCAAAAATCAATTGGGGGCTGTCTTCTCAGAGATAAGCATACTGTGTTAATGTTAGATCTTTATCGTGCCAGGAGAACCACTAGCACTGCTGCTGAGTCGGCTGATAATTGACATTTTCTATAGATGAGGGTATTTATCATTGTATCGTTGTCCATGGGAGGCTCCGCAGCTGACCATACCCATACAATTTTCTGAGAAAGAAGCTGGGATTTTGGACTCTTTATCCAGTATTTCATGCAGTATTCATGTTTCCTCATGAGAGGAAAAAGTTTGTTTCTTAAGGGAGAAAGAAATATTTCCATTGCAAAGCAAAGCATTGAGCAGAATAATACAGGATGAATGTGAGCTTTTGAAAAGGTGATATGCACAAAGTGACCTTTAAATCTCACTCCTTTTTTGAATGACTTGGGAAGTGCCATTCAGTACACAGCAATGTGACCAATATCCCTTCTCTAGAGGACACTGGATATTGGAAGCATCCACTGCAGCTGACAGTGATAAAAGTATGCATATAACACTGCCGGAGCAATGTCACTTTAACCATAAGAATTTGCATTTATTTTACATAATTGGAAGATTAGGGACTTGAATTACATTATTCTCTGCAGATTATTCTGTGCATCTCAAAAATAATGTGCCTTGTAATCAAAGGTTTGTTTGTATAGCTTAATACTTGCTTTCAGCACTGACTGAAAGCCATAGTTGGCTTTCATTTTAAGCACCGATAATAACTTTGATTTGAATATGATTAGAGCAAATTGTTAGGACATAGGCCTTCTTAGACAAATTGGCTTAATAATAGAGTCACCATTGTCATTATTGTACAGACCAAGCAGGGATGGCCCTCAGACAGGACAAAGTGCAGCATTTTAGAAAAGAAGCACTCTAATGTTGTTGCTAATCAAATTCAAGACATATGCCAGCCCAGTCATTAATTTTAGCTTGGCTGGCGTTGTCAATGGCACATTATATTAACAAAACCAAATGAAAAGCTAAGGAGTAAGATGTGATATATTACTGACATAAGTCCTATCACAGAAATGCATTTTGAATGAGATCACTGTAACTGCATTTGACACACTTCATTTCATCCTCATCTGTCAAGTTTAGCGTCAGATGATGGTAGATGTGCAGGGCTTAATGGTGGGGACGTGGCAATTTATAAAGTTAGAATGCTGTCTGAGTCCAGGTCACTTCCGTCTTTTCAGGGTGAAACACAGCAGTGTTTCACTAACCTTGGTGGTCACCGCATTGGGAAAGTTAAACAAACTAAAATAGTGTCATTAAATTGAACTGACTTTGGATAGCGTATTATAATCTCTCTCTCTCTGCAATAAGGATTAGGAGTGGGTGATGTGGATAAAATCTTTTACGTTGTATAATTTGTATGATAATTTTTTGGAAAAAGTATTTGTAAACCGTGTATGGATAGAATTACTTGAAATGCCTTATCCAACATATAAAATACCAGAAAATCAAGGTACTCATATTCAAGCAAAAGTCATATAAAAATCCAGTAATGTTATAAAGGCAGTCTTGCTTTTTGATTTCCAGAACTGCAGGAGATGACAGTTGCAATTCATACAATGGCCTCATAGTAACGTAGATTTGAAGGTATGACAAAATATTTGAGGCATGACAAATTTATTTTACCTCATGGTTAGAGGTACCAAATTCAATACTTTTAAGGCACTGACCGAATTTCCTCTAAAGTATCAAAAATGCCTTGTCGTTAAATACTCAATTTCAATACCGAGTACATCTAATCAGCGCGAGGAGCCAGTAAGCAAGCAGAATGCTTCTAACAAGATCTAATCATGTTTGTGATTGGCTGTCTTATGTTACATGTCGTAAAAACTAGAGATGGTCTGATACCATTTTTTTTGCTTACTGATTCCGATACCTGAACTTGCGTATCGGCTGATACCAAGTACCAATCCGATACTAGTGTGTCATATCTTTGTCTGTTTTAACAACTGTATACTACTCTCCCTGTATGGATGTGATAGAATTCCTATCTTTGTTGGTCTAGCTCAGCTTAAACTCTTTCTCAGGCCAAACACAAACAATGAATGCTGTAGAACCTTCTTTTATTATGTCAGCTATAATGGAAAAAGTACATAAATAAACTAATTTAACATAGATTTTCTTTAAGGCTTTAAAATGTGGTATCGGATTGGTGCATAAGCTCCAATATTTTCCAATACCAGCATTTTAGGCAGTATTGAAGGCAATACCAACACTGGTATCGGTATCAAACATGTTTAGTAAAAACAGGTAGGAAAAACTCTACGTTACATAGATAGCTCACGTAGTAGGAGCAGAAAAATAAATAAAAAGATTTGTGCTGTTTTAAAAAAAGTATAGTTTAGGAACTGTTAACAAAGTCACGGTATTGGTACCAGTATTGAAATAGTTGATCGATCCCCAGCCCTACTCATGGTATATATTGTCATATTGTGCAATTATAACTGCACTAATCCTAAAACATTGCATATTTCACTTTAGGAACAAATTCCATTGCAAAAGATTTAGGCTCGATGATTGCTCTCGTTTGTCAAAATGTATCAGAGATTGCCTTAAAAAACAAAAAAAAAATTTACATTACAAACCGATCTAACTGTAAAACAAACTGTATATTGGATTCTCCTCAAGTAGTTAACACATCCCAGATATATGGCTCTTCGCTTGGAGTGCTGTGGTACGTGGAACTACTGTGCTTCAACACTGCTATGGGTTCTCTGAATATAGTAATTTGATGTGATGAAAAAAGTCTGATTGAATAATCCATATCACCTTACCCTGCAGCTATGAACATCCTTATGACACTGCATGTGTTTTTCTCTCTGACATACAAAATCAGATTATGGGCCACTGATATAAAACTTCATTTGCACTGCACTCATTTAACCCTGAATACACAGCTCTGCAGTGAGTCAACAAAGCAAGTGACTTTGTTTGTATCTGTCTGCTATATCACTCATCAAGGCTTTGCAATTCATGGCAGCAGTAAAACTTTATTGTATAGTATTAATGGATTATAATAAAAAGCTAGACCCAGCTATCTGCCTACATACGCTCAACATCTGGCCATCATTGGTCTAATTATTGCAAGTAATGAGATGCTAATTTTAACACTCATACTGCATGCATGAGCGGCCAGATTCATGTGAAACAGAACTGTATGACAAAACTAATAAATAAAACATCTTACTGGTGGTAAACATTAAGCAACTGAGGAAAGAAAACAAAATGAGGAGGAACATGGGGCCCGATGATTAACAGTGCTTTGACATAATCACGCCTGTGCCTGAAGGATGGTTTCTTTTGCCCCATTGTTAACTGGTTTATGAGGAGAGTGATGGGCCATTTCATTACCTCTCCAGTAATTAATGTACAAAATTAAGCAGCCTTTGATCAATTGTAGGAACCAATGTTGGGAGATGTTTAAGTATTTAACTACTAAATCTGCTCTGAAGTACTGAAAAAATGTATGCTAAAAAGTTAGTGTTAGCATATTATCAGAAGGTACAATAGAAAACTTACCCATATCAGATTTTGGTTAATGCTGCCGTTGTCTGGCTGCTGTGTCACACTAATAGGAAAAAGTACAATTGTTAAGTATGAGATCTGCGTCTTGGGAAATAAACTAGCTCAGTGCAATGTAAAAATTGGCTCTTGCATCTCCCAGTAAGGCCAGAGTCGCCACAACCTGCGTAAAGAATAGATCTCTGGGGGCAATTCCTCACAGCAAATTTAACAAGAAAACACATATAGTAATACTATTGCTTTGCTCGATTCACCTACCTGTTTATAAGGCACTGGTAGCCACCCATTATTTGTAATGGCTGCCAACTGTAATGACATTTGTATTATAGATATGGTATTTTTATGGTTATAAAGATTAATGTGATCAAACACAAAGACAAAGACCTTCTTGGACTAATCTCAGATGAGTTAATGGACAACACCGTCCTGTAAGCATCTGTAGTTTTATTTGTACAAGGTATAAAGTTTAACATTTGTTTTCCTACACTTGCCAAGTCACATTTTTTTTAAACTATTAATTTATTGACCAATACCTGGAACAATCATTCCCATCCTATAGTGTTCTTATGCAATGCAAACATTTACTGCTCCAGTAAATAGGACAGACCTTATGGGAGATATTAATGAATGTCATACGCTCATTTGCATATTGTGTGACATCATTGCGCAATAATTTGCATAAAGCTTAGTGGTTGTGTCAGCAGAGTAGATAGAAAGAAATAGAAATCTTTAGCCAAATAACCACAAATTCAAAACAGGAATTTATTTTACCTTATAATTATTACTTAAGCCTATCTTTGAAGTAAAAAAAATTTAAAAAATTAATTCTACAAAGGGAGGGAAAAGGATTAATAAAGTCTCAAAGATGGCTGGCTTGCCCAGGGCCAGGCCTGTTCAGCGCTGTCTTTCTCCCGTCGCGTCACACTGTCTCTTCTACCTACAACGGCCTTCGCACCCTGTACCTTCTCCCCTTTCTACCTGCCTGCACAGTGAGGAGAGAGGGGAGGGGCTGCTCCTCACAAAACCGATTCAGAGACAGGTGACTGTTTTGGCGGCCACAGGAGAGAAATCCCTTGCGTGCTCGCTGGACAACACTGCTGACTTTTTTACAGAAAGTTACTGTCTTTTCTACATAAAGTCTTTGTCGCTAGTCACTTTTGTGGGGGAAAAAAAAAAAAAGTGACTAAGGGCTCTGAAAAGTCACTAAATCTAGCGGCAACAGTTGGCAACACTGTTTTCATGGAGACAGACGTGTGCACGGAGGGGAGGGGCTGTGTGTGTGTGTGTGTGTGTGTGTGTGTGTGTGTGTGTGTGTGTGTGTGTGTGTGTGTGTGTGTGTGTGTGTGTGTGTGTGTGTGTGTGTGTGTGTGTGTGTGTGTGTGTGTGTGTGTGTGTGTGTGTGTGTGTGTGTGTGTGTGTGTGTGTGTGTGTGTGTGTGTGTGTGTGTGTGTGTGTGTGTGTGTGTGTGTGTGTGTGTGTGTGTGTAGTGACAGAGAGACGGAGGAGAGCAGGGAAAGGAAATGTAGCTAAATGAAAGCATGGTTTAAATGGCTTTAAAAAAAACAAAGAAACGCAATGTATGGCGGCCAAAGTTGATTGTGTGGTGCACGGCCACAAATTAGTCTATGAGCCACCACAAATTACTTTGTGCGTTTTCTGACCGAATGCAGAATATACATAAAAAAAAAAAAATACAAAGCTAACTTTTTAAAGTAATTGTCTGCTTGCCAACCAGGCATCAGCTTTTGGTTGCCAAAATTGACAAAGTTGCCATGTTTTAAACTGCCTATATTTGGAGCAATTCGTTTTCTAATGTAACTAACATTAAACCACACATTTTAATAATAATAATAATAATAATAAAAAAGGAGAGGAGGGCTTGCAATTTAATTTCCCATCCCTCTCAAATAGGGCTGCAACAGATCATAAAACTTACAGATCAGATCACGTTTTGCAGTCACAGATGACAAAAATAGATGAGAAAAGGGTATTTTACAATAACGAGGTTTACCAGTTTTAAGTAAACGCAACATTTAGTCCCGTCTGTGTTTTTCCGACAACAGCAGTGACCACCAGTGCAGCAGTGCTAGTTTGTGTCTTTTAGCTCATAGCTTTAGCGACAGGTGGTTGTACGTCCCGCTGTTCCTCTATGTTGAAATAATAGCTGTCAGCATTTTTACTGTGTTTAATCTAGTTACTACTGGAGCTAACGGTAGGCTAATGTTAACTGTAATGTGTTAGTGTTTACTAGCGTGACATACAGCGATGCTTCTGTTTAGGGCTGCACAATAATGGCCAAAATGATAATCACAATTATTTTGATCAATATTGTGATCACAATTATTATCACGATTATTTGTTGATTTTAACCAAAACAAATTTTATAGTCAGACTATTTATAACTGCTTTCACATCCATATTGTGCTACATTCCTCTTATGTTGAAGTTGTATGTTGTACATACATACAGCTGCACCACATGTAAATGAAAATCTGAAATAAATAGCCTAGGATATATTTAAAAAAAATTGTATCTCTGAGAAAGCTCCTTTTACTTGTTTTCAACAATAACTGATTAAAAGAGCTAATGAGAGAGGGGGAGTGCGATGGATGTACTCACAGAGAGACGGCTGAATGATTATGAATGGGTCCAGTATGCTCTGTCTCACACGCTGTTACTCTACGACCTGAAGTTAGTTATATTCAATAACTTCTTCTGTGTTTTTGCCGCGATAGCAGAGTTACCAGCAGAAACACTGGTACAAATACAGGTTTGCCTCTCATGCTTAACTATATACAGCTGTGTTAAAACTGGACAAATGTCAGAAACGTGACACCGGCGACAGTCGGCCGCTCTGTCTCTGTTGCTGGGGAGCTTGTTTGAGTGAATGGGGGCGTTGCTGCTCGGAGAGTAAGAGGAGAGAGCCAAACCCAGGCACGGCTTTACAGAAGAAATGGGTCATGTAACGTAAAATTAAACCATATCGATATAAACAACATTGCTTTGTTTGTGGAGAGGCAGCTGATGCGACCTAGAGGAAAAATATTACTCACGCCCTAGAGCCCTGTGAGCTAACAGACACTAACTAGCACTGGTCACCGCTGTTGTCTGAAAACAACACAGACGGGACAAAATGTTGCGTTTACTAGTAAACTGGTAAACCTTGAGACCGCTGTATGACCGACTGCTATCTGTTGAATTTTCCTCATGTTACTCTGTCCTCCGTGACTGTCTACATCTAGAAACTAAGCTGCGCGGTGCAGGGAACAACTCTGACCGGCTCATGATCAGACAGTGGTTTACAGAGTGGTAGATGGGCTTTGAAAAAAACTCTCGGCATTCTATGAAATGACGCATTTAAAAAAAAAAATCATGCCAAAATCATGATCAAGATTAAAATTCGATTAATTGTGCAGCCCTACTTCTGTTGCCTTTTAATGTTTTTTGTAGCATCAGAGAGCAGCCCAGACATTTGAGTAGCACCGTGATGAGGCTCGAAAAACCTGTAAACGTGTAGAAATCTGTCTCACAAAAGGTGAAATGTGTTGGGCACGAACGTAATGTTTAAACTTTACGGAGACAACCAAATAAAATATTGATGAAATAAGATTTTCTAATTTTATATTTAAAAAAAACAACAACAAAAAACACATTGAACAGGTCGTTGCCAAAGGGGTAACCAGTGGCCACAAAATGGTTGCCAATTGACTCAATCTGGTTGCCGAGGGCACCCGTTACTTTCAAGCCCTGGTGCAGTTCATGCATACTCCCTGTCACTCCCCGATGTTAGTCAAGTGCAGATTTGAGTCGCGCATGCTCAGATTTAAACGGCTTACGGCATAATGTGTTATACCCGATGAAAGTTGAGTCAGACTGGCTCCTCTCGATTGCAGATGTGAGTTGCGCATTCCCAGATTGAAACGGTTTACGGCATAACGTGTCCTACTGAAATTTGCAAAATCCATTAAATAATAAACTTCTTATTACGAACAATAACAGAAGATGGGAATCATTTCAAAAACGTTTTGGCTATCTATGATTGATTGCTAGCTTGTTGCCAGCAGTGAATGAACTTCGTTAAGTAGGTCCATTTTTACTGTATTGACATTACAGAAGTCTCTTGTATGCTACTTGTCGCAAAGTGATGCATGTGCTACTCAAATCTGCACTCGACTTACATCAGGGAATGACACCCCCTTCTGTTCAGGTGTGGAAAACCAACTGTACCAAAACTAGGAAGTTGACTTGTTTTTAATGTGAACAGGAGTTTTTAACCGGTTATGAAACTGTCTCAATTTAATACTGATGCCACTATATAAGACGGGAACGCTTGGGATGGGACGGTTACCGCAATACCGCTGTCACGTGACGCCTATTGTGGGTCTGAGCTTGTCACCGCATAAAAACACTGGCCTGCACGTGTGCACGGCCTAGTTGTGTTTATCAACATGGATTCATTGATTCTAATGACATGGATTGTGTCTGATGACTTTGTCGTATATGGTCTTACAAGGTTTTCTAAACAAAACCTATCCAAAGATGTAGCAAAAAGTTAGTGAACTGCCAAGTGGCCCTCTCTGCTCTCTCTCAGCTGCTAGACAGGTTGCACTCGGGCTGCCACATATGTCGTAGGCTAAGGTTAAGCCAATGTTTTTTCGGGGGTAACACCATTCACTTTACCAGCAGTATTGACAACAGATAATGCCACCGTGTCTTGAGAAGCTCTAGCTGGTTATTTTATTGTTCACTTTAAACTCACTTTACATCAACTTTGCTATCTCTTTTTCCTCTCTCTTATCCTTATAGCGGCACTCATACGCTACTCTCCGTTACCGCTTGCTCTCCTTACACGACCACACGGGCACTGACATCCCTCACTTAAAGCACCCTGCCATTCTCGCACTAACTTGCGCTACTCTTGTAAGGGAGTTGCGGTATACCGTACTACCGCAGGAATTTCTTGTTTTCAACCTTGGTAGAAAAAAATCCATACTTTTCAGCCCAAGGGAGCGCAGCCGGCCGCTGACGGACCCAGATCCAGCGGGAGGCTGAGAGATGTGCGCCTGACAGCAGTGGCTCCGCCGTCCTTAAACTTGCTGTTTGGCCAGTTTGTGGGAGAGACCGGTAAAGAAAAAAAGTCTTCTTCTACCCTGTTCCCTTCGTATGTATGAAAATAGGGTTTATGTTTGCAAAATGTAACTTAACAAGTCACTATTTCACATGAGCAGCTGTAAAGCATTAAAAAAAAAAAAAATCAAAGCATTCTTTGACTCATGAATTATTTCCCTCAGTTACTGAAGTCTTTGGCACTTGGTCTCCAACTCTGTCGAGAGAAGGGATTTGAATTGATGTGGCTAATGTAAAACAAGGCAAACTGTCAGATGTAAGCCAGTCACTGCTAGTGCACTTTTGCACCCTCCATTTCCAAGGCATAATGATGCATAGCCATCACACTTAAGCCCAGTCTAGTGTCTACATATGGAAAAGGTGTCAGTTGCAGTGAAGGAAATTATGCAGTCCACTAGTTCCCTGTCTAGCGTGGCATCTCGGCTGCGAGCCGCTTTCCCTGAAGAAGAGATGACATGTTTATGAGTTATTCCCATGATGGGGCCTACACCTAGGAATACAGACTTGTCCTTTACCCCTCACTGGCCCGCTGAGGGAAATCTATTGTGAATAGATGAATAAAAAGGTTAATGAAATGTTCGCTTCCCCAAACCGACTATTTAAGAACCTAGCTGGTTAATAGTTGTGCCGAAAGTATAATTTGACACTGAAGAACTGTGATCACCCCAGAATAATTAATATCATTGAATTAACCTTGATCAATTGAGCCCTTCCTGTTGGAATCTAAATGGATGTAAGTGGATGTAAAATATTAGAAATTTTAGAAGCAGATGTGCTGTATAAATGTTAAGTCTTTTGAAAGCTTCCAGACATGGAGTGTGAAAAGAACAGACCCCTAGGGCTGTAACCAACTATTCCACTTTATAAAGCTCCCCTTTTCAACATGATCCAGTTGCCTTCCTAAGTAGCTACCAGTTGAACACCATGTTCAGTGTTGTGAAAGTAAAACTTAAGAACTCACAAAGTAGATATTAGGCAGATGTAATCATGTGGAAATACTGAGCAATGAACGTGGGCTAACAATGCATTATCCATAAACTGACATAAAACATCTTAGAATGAATGCCTTTGTATATTCTACAGTCTCACATGAATAACCATGGCTTTTGAAAATAAGAGGAAAATAACCTGTAATAATTTGTCCCTCCAGTCGTGTGGAGAGATACTGCTGTGGTGTTCCTCTATTTGTCACTGTCAGCCTCCAGACTGAGGATATGAGAAGGCGGCAGAAAGAATGGGGGTGAGGATAGTGGTGGTGAGAGGAAAGGGAGTGTGAAGAAAACGCTGAAGTATGTGATTAAGAATAATGAGTAAAAAATTGCATAAAGCCTTCTCCCAAATCACATATCAACTCCACGCCTGGCATTATCCCTGAAGCATCTCATCAGTCCTGGACCAAGTCCCCATCGTTCTGCGATGCAAGTACATGTGTACACACACACACACACACACACACACACACACACACACACACACACACACACACACACACACACACACACACACACACACACACACACACACAACTAGCAGCAGTCCATTAGCAACTAACACATGATCCAACATCTCTTTCTCTCCCTCTCTCACTGTAGCTATCATTCTCTCAGTGGATCTACATTGTCTTGGATAGTAAAAAGCAATGGCAGGAATAAGACCTGTCAAGGTTCATATCAATACGGTGACCTTCCGTCCCTTGCTGCTGTTCCACCACTCCAGCAAACACAGCTAGGCCTGCCCGTTATCTCCAAACTACTGTTTGGAGAGGCATCTCTATCAGAACAGTGGGAAAACATCCAATGCATATCAATTGGAAGACTTTGATTTTTATTTGTTCTGCATTTTCTCTGTCTTGCTATGGTACACAGACATGACAGCAGGGTCCACTGTATAAACTCTCAAACCACTTGATTCTTGTTGGACTTTGGTGGAGAAATTCAATCTGTAAATGTTAAACATACAAGTCATTTCTCATTTTGCCTCCCTCTTTCACCTTTGTTACACAATATATTAGATCTGACACTGAGGGTTGAAAAAGGTTTTTTGCAGGGAATAGTTTAACATATGTTAAGCAAGCTTCAGTCTGTTCATTTGGAGATCATTCAAAATGCAAAACACCCTATGAACCTGCTGTAACTTGATAGTAAATTGGCTTATCAAGTTCTGTTTGCCTACATATACATCTAGCAGACAAAAAAGCAACATGGGCATCACATTTAAATCTTTTTCTCACCACCTGGCCAATATTCACTGCTTTTTTAAAATCTCTGCTTGGTTTTCAATTTCTGAGAAAAAATATCCTGTTCTTGTTATATTTGGGCTTTTTTTTTTAACCAGTTACTCATTTAATTTGTATATCTGCTATTTAATGCAGAAAGGGTAGCGTACAACTGGCTTGTGATAGTTTGTGGAGTGGAAAGAACTCCTCATGCTATTTATTGTAGGTATAGCTAAAAGGATAAGTACATTTGTTTATTGATATAAAATTATTTTTAATTCTGAGTTTGGGACTGTTGGACAAATAAAACGGAAAGTTACAATATGTCACATAGGAAGTTTTTACTAGAGATGGTCCAATACCATATTTTGCTTCCTGATACCAATTCTGTTACCTGAACTTGTGTATTGGCTGATATGAATATTGCTCCAATATCAGTGTGTCATATAATTTATTATGTTTTAACAGCTCTATACTACTGTCCCTGTATGGATGTGATGTGAGTTCTATATTTGTTGTCGGTCTGGCTCAAGTTAAACTCTTTGTGAAACATGAACAAACACAAACAATGAACAATGTTTGGATTTATTATTGTAAATAACTTTCTTTGTTATCCAGTTTGGTAGTCAGTTATAACGGAAAAAGAACAAACTACTTTAACATAGATTTTCTTTAGGGCTTTATTACATGGTATCGGATAGGTGCATAAATTCCAGTACTTACCAATACCAGCATTTTTTTTTCTTCCTACTTTTTGACATTTTATAGACAAAATGACTATCTAGTTAAAGGTGCAATATGTAATACTGACAGCTAGTGTTTAAAATAGTTATTGCAGTACAAATTCATAATACTGGAGAGAGTCGTCTTCCCCCGTCCCCTCCTCCCCAGACTCGTAGTTCACGTTGGTTGCCAGGCTGAGACCGCAGCATTCACAGCAATGTTGACGCTTGTCTCACATAGCCAGACATTACTTCTCAGCACAGCTGAGTAGCTAACGTTAGATGCTGGCTATATTGACAGTCATATAAGCCCATGCTCACGCGGAGCTACATGTTCCCAACTAACAAACACACTTCCTTGACTAAGAATTACAGTAGGAACCACTAAAAAATTCCACAACCTCGCCGTCCTTTTCCACCTGATTGAAATGCACATTTTATTGGCTTAGAATCACGGCAACAATCGCTAAACACACTGCCATCTCATTATGCTCTCTTCCAAATTTACAGCCCCCTCTCTTGGCTTAAAATGACTCACTGCTGTCGGCTACGGGCCACTGAACACGCGGCATGTTGTAAACAGCTGTGGCCCGCTTGCCTGGTCCTCCGGTAACGTTAGCAGTTAGGAAGGTTAGCATAGCGGCCAGTCGGTATAACTTTACTGGCTGTGTCTCGATTGTTTTTGTGAGTATGTAAACAACTCAGGCACTATAGCTATATAATTCAATGTGAGTATGTGCATGTTGAAATTTCACAACATGCCCGTCCCTTGTAGCTGTGATAAATTAGCCTGAAGCTAATGCTTTCCTGTTCAGGAGGAAATTAGCCAACTCAGCGTCCTTTTGGGCTCTAAACTGTCTCAATCTTTCAAATACGTTTCCAACATTTACCCGGGTTTGTTACGTCTCTTGTCACACAACTGTTAGAAACATGACGTTTTTTTTTTTTAGGTTGGGTAGTATCTATGGTCGTAATCATGTTCGTTTGTTTGCTGCTTTCATGGCTGTACTAATGTTACAGCTGTAACATGCTGGCTTTATGTTTCTACAGGTATTTTCTGGCAACCCGGCCTGGCTATCAAACTGGACAAACAGAAATTCCATCGCAGAACAGAAATTACAAAAGGTGAAAATACTGGCATAGCGTTATTGTCAGAAACGATAGTATTTCAACTTTGCATGTTACCTTAATATCTGATGACGCATTGGGGTAATTTTTGTATTTATTACTGTAAATATATTACATATTGGACCTTTAATCAAAAGATAATCAACTGATTAATCAATAATTAAAATAATTGTAAATAGCAGCCCTTAAAATCATATTGGGACTTGAGTTTACTTAATAATTGAGGAAAATGCAGAAAATAAGCTACTAAAATTTGAACGTGTTGTTTGTAACTTAAGCGTACAAAGGTAAACGAGCATGAGAAGAAATAAACCAAAATGTGCAATACGTTGTTAAATAACTTAATATTTAGTTAATTAAATGACAAAAATACATAAATTAATACATTTTGTATGCCCTTATTAACAATGACATTCAAGATGGGTGTAATATAATAACTAGTAATTAAGTTAAAAAATATACTTTGTACGACCTCTGAACCCCTCTACACATCTGATACTCACGGGAAACATACGCTACTTCCTAAACAGACTGACGGGTCACTGGTCATCTTTTGTGGACGTTATGAGAGGCACGCTTATAACATCCATGGGGTAGCTTAACTCAGAGTGCAATCACAGAACAAGCATTAGTGAGAGCAAGAACGATAGGCAAGTGAGGTCAGTGTTTGAGTGATGAAGCCACTGAGCGGTGTTGGACTTAGCTTAGGGGCTGTGTGAGGGAAAAGCGAGAGGAGAAAAATGGCAAAGACGATGTAAAGTGATTTAACAGAGAACACCAAGCTTCGTAAGACACGTGGCTTCATCAGTTAATACGTTCATTACACAAGTGAAGGGTGTTACAACGTGGACATGTGGAGTACACAGAGTGGCATACACACAGTACCCATTTTTTGTTTACTCAAATCGCACAATTTTTGCGGTTATGTAATTGCGATTAATTAGATTAATCGCACAGCCCCAGATGACACTAAATAATGTAAAATATAATAACCACCTCCACATGATATATGGTATGTATGGTAATGTCATACAGTGAATCAAGATTATTTTATAAATACAAAATTCAGTATAAGCGGTTAATCTTGCTACTAGCAGAGACTCAGAAATGTGTTCTACTTTCAAAAGCAATTTAAATGCTAACAGTTTGAATGTAATATGCTACTTAGAAATAGAAATATAGCAAACTTGTGAGATATACGTTAAAGTGATTGTCCCATTTTGAACGCTGAGATCTAAAAGTCCTCCACTGCGAGTCATGTGTAGTAAATGAAATGCAATCATTTTGAAGATGAGGAGATATACTGCATACTTTCATTTAAATGTGACTGACTGACGGACTTGCTGAATGAAGCCTAAGTGAGTTGTGTTTGAATGCAAATCTTTGTTTCACAGTACTGTATATTGTGCCATTGAATTTAAAAAAATCTCCATGTTGTAGGTAGATGTCGTCAGCAGCCGTAGTAAGGAGTGTACCGGGCGACGAATCAAGCGTTGAGTTTTGATTTAAGATGGGGTGTTTTTATTACTCCCAAATAAGGCCAAAGGCAACATACAAAAATACAAAAATGGCAAAAAGAATAAAAATCAAAGACTTTCAAAACTGGAAAAGAAATAGACTTGAGAGTCAAAAAGACAAAAGTAAAATACCAAACTAAAGAACAGCTGCTCACAAATTGCCTTTTGACTGCAATTAAATTGGTTCTCACTAGACTTACGTCTTACTACATCCAGCCCTCTCTAGTAACTGAAACCTCCCTCTCAAATATCCTGGTAGCGCACCGCAGACATGGACTAAACCATTCTCACAAATGCTGCAGGGGTGGCTCAGGCGGGAAGTATACAAAAGGCTTTAAAAACAGCCAAAACACTACTCTACGTCACGAGACACTCAGGATTATATAAATATAACCCAAACAGGTTTAACCTCCCTACAAGATATCTAGGTTTAACATATTAATAGTTTCCGGTAAACCCCGGAAGTCCGCCCGTCTATAAAAGCACCGGTGAATACGGCAAACTCCCTTTTACGATTTTGTCAGAGGACGCAGGTAAGATGACACAAATATGCTTGTATGAATGATTTGTATTACGATTAATGTTAAATAAACAAATGTTAGATTAACAAAGGACTAATGATCTTGTGGTTATTGTAACTAAGGAATATATAACGAGAAAATATGGTAATGGTGAACAATGGATAAAGATGATTAACAGATTAGTGAAGTAATGGATTGAGCGTTGCATGCATGCCTATCACCGTAGTTTTAGCTGTTAAATATGTGCACTAGAAAACTGTGATAACAGTAGAAGGTACAAGTAGCGCATCGCTACGGTGACGGTCGCAATGCACCCTGTCACACTCCAGCTCCAAACCATTCTCATGACAAACAAACTTCTTACCGCCCTGTTATTTCAATGAATATTACTTGATAAAAACTGAATATGATACCAGACACCTACTACTGTCAGTGAACAATTACACTAGGTGGGGGATGAAAAGCATCTGTTAATAGATAGGTCATATTGATAAAGGAGCGAGCTATTTGCTCCCTATGACACAGATGAAGGTGCCTTATGAAGAGCCTCATGGCACAAAAAGGCCCTGATATTTTTATTAAACTGCTCTTGTCACACTGACAGACATACATACATACATACATACATACATACATACGTTTTTAAAAAGTGAATGAAGGGATACAAGGAAGTTTTAAAATGATGTGCGGAGTTGGTGGCAGATGGCACTCAACATGCACTGTGAATTAAAGTCATGTCTGAACGTCATTATTGGGATACTGACACTTTGGGCAGAGGATAATACAAGGTCTAGGTTAGGGTAGGGTATGCCCTGCTGAGAACATTTTCCCACTGGTTAATAAACTTGCGACATCAATGTTACAGTTTACACAGGACATTTTACCATGAAATATATGATGCTCAATATTTGTACTGGGCTTATTGATCTCTGGCCTCTCTGGTCGAGCTCTCACTGCGGAGCCGGGGTTGTGTGGTGCAGCTCCACTGCGTTTCTCCTTGAGTTTACAGATGGCCTCTTCAACACTCTATGATTCTCCATTAGCATTTTTTTTTTTTTTTTTAAATCTGAAATATTGACAAATATGCGCTTTGGTTTTTCACACAAAATCCTTTGCCATCGTCTTGTCTGTAAAGTCTGTACTGCTGTACAAAGCAGACACTTTCAGTTTATAATCTAAATATTGATAACATGTTAGTATTTTACAAATTAGAATCTTTTATTTGATCAGTGTGGGCACTGAAAAGCAAAAAGGAACTAAATGGGTATAAACACTGACTTTTGTGGCAAGCCTAGTTCAGTGGAGGCATGTCTTCATTTAGTGAAAACGTGATAAGACTGGAATTATCTGCGATCTGGTTTTATATTGTTTGTTCATTGCATTTTTTTTATTCTTTACCCTGTTCTGAAATGTTCTCGTTTTGTATCCGTCCATCTGTCCTCTGCAAACCAATCACGTTTTTGAGAGTGAGATGACAACATATCTGTCAACTTCATCCTCTCTCTCCATTGCTGTCAGTGACCACTGCATCCCCTAAACAACTCTTTTAAAGGCCCTTCACTTATTTCTTCTTTCACCTTCTATTTTTTACTTTTTCAGTGGGATTTTCACACCTTAAATGAAATTTTTTTTCTTGTTTGTATACTCTGCTGTAGGCCTGCACGATTAATCATTATAAAATCGCGATCTTGAGTCACCCTGTTAATGATTTAATTTTTAAATAAATTAAATTAATGCCGAATGCATCACAAACGCTACTACTTTTTTCCGTGAGTTTTAAACACAGACTGTATAAAATAGCTTTTCAAGTGCTGCAATGCTCTCCCTTCTCTTCATTGAAGCCTTTATGTTTACAGGCTTGAGGTGATGCGCAATGTCCTATAGGTGCCAAAAAAAATCTATGTTGGGTTTGGTTAAAAGTATCGGGTAAATGTCCTTAGTTTTTGTCTTTGTCTTTCATAGAGCAAATAACATATCTTTCCGATCGTGACATTTCCCGTAGACGTGTATAGTTTCCGACTGGGAACCCAGAAATTCCATGTAAAATTGAATACAATAAACAACATAGTCCGTGCCTGGCCTCATGGCGGTACCGAAAGTCGGAAGAAAGCGGCAGAGTCCTATTTGATTATGACTGTGTCAGATAAAAGCAAATGCCTTGTAGTGTAAGATGGTAAAATATGTGGACAGTTTATTACAGGGAAACATCCCACAAATTTGAAAGTAGCAGTCATTTGAGAAACGAACACAAGGAGCCTAACCTAGCTTACCTTAACAAGGTAAAGGACAACGCCAAGCCCCCTTTCCCCAAAACAGAAGCTAACCCTGGTAACGTTAAGTGCATGGATGTATGGATACGTAGGGCCAGCAGCATGACGGAGACAACAGCAGGACAGAGAACACTACAGGCGGGCTTTCACCGGCCACCTGAAAGCTGCTGGTTAGTAAATATGCAGGAACAACAAAAGCAAGGGGAATGTGGGTTAATATTTGGATTAATACTGGGATGTCTACACAACTGTGAGTTGATTGACTTCAAAAGTTTGCCATTTTACTCGAACAAAAGTTCAAAACCCCTGTTGATGTCTGTCTTCTTTAGTCTGTTGGTTGTTAAGGTTTTTCTCCTGGAACGGTGTCAAACACATTCTGCACTTAGTGCTGCGTCTTGTTGACTGTTTCCATATCTGTGCTCATCATCATATGTACATAGTTTGTACTGGTGTTATTGTTGAATACAATTTCTAAAATTATATGGTGTTTTTGTTACACACAAGTTATTGTTACACTGTACTTTTTTCTGACTTTTCCGAAACCCATACTGCAAAAAAGACTAAACTAATAAAAACTAAACTAAAACTTAATCGTGATTAAAAAAAGATATCAATTTTAAGCAAAAAAAATCCTAAATCGTATCTTTCCCCAAATCATGCAGGCCTACTCTGCTGGCCATTGTGGTTCTCTACCCTTGGCATACAACACTGTGCTACTAGCCAATGCCAAATAGTTTTCTCGCACCTTTTTATTTTATTTTTTATAGATTTTAGATTTACATAACAAAAAAAAACGACACAATACAAGAGATACAATGTATTACCAACCCGTCCCAACCCATCCACCAAGGCTCAAACAACAAAAGAGAAAAAAAGAAAAGGTACACAAAATATAGTTATACTTCCTGTACCTCACTTCACACTGCTCAGAATGGGAATATTATGCAGCATTATACCACATATAACCATATACCATATATCAATAGACCAGTTGATGGTACATCAATGGGCAAAGGAGAATTACATCATGTGAGGGATACATTTTCAACAACTTCTATAAAGGGGGCCCAGGTTTCAGTGTATCTGTCACGTAAATTATTCCGATTTAAGTCTCAACTTCTCTAATGGGATCACATAGAGTACTTCTTTGACCCATCTAGGAGTTTTTTTTATTTCATTTTTTTTTTATCAGTTCTCTTTCCTTACAGGTATGTGAAAATACTACTCAAGAAGAGAAAGAAAATGTCTTGAGAATGAATGGGCATGGACTTGCTTGTTTTCCAGTGGTCGGTCTGACAGAGATGGTGTGCTTCTATTTTAATCAGTATAGCTGTCTAAACAGGGACTGTAACATATATATATTACAGTTTTTATATGTATAGATATATATTTTAGTTTTTTATGATTACTTTATTTGAATTGTGCACTGTTTTAATATGTAGCATATTGTATGTTTTATGTAAAGCGCTATATAAATGTTACTTTTCAGTCTGTAAAATAAAATTACAGAACTAAAGAGCAATTATGGGTCCAAAGTTTGGACTTAAACGTGTCTGAGGCATCTGTTTGAAATATAGATATTTGACGCCAGCATATCAATTATCATATCGCATGAAGGAGGACAACAATATATCGGCGTATCGATCTTCTGTCCCACACCCTATGTGAAACGATGTGATTCTAATGTTTATGCCTCATGTCTATTTTCTTCTGTTCTATACTACAATGACTGTATAGTGATTGTGCATTTGGCTCTGAGCCCTGCCTACACAGATGACCTGCGGTCAACACTGTGCCTGAACGCATCCTGTGTAGACACGGAGAGGACTGAAGCTGCTACCGCACCACTGCTAATGGGCTGCTTTAGCTGTGTACACATTGTGTTAGACATGACTTGGACCTGCCCTCCTGGACCTGTGGCATGACTTGAGACTTTCGCTAAAAGACAACAATGCTATGTTAGATATTTGTGGGTGGTTAGAGAATTATTTTAAAAAGGAAGACATTTTTCATCTACAAAAGGGAAATGTGACACATTCCTGTAGTTTCATGGCTTATTAGTATTAGATTATTCACAGAATGCCTTTAATTAATTCAGAATTTTATCTAATTTCACTCTTGTTGCACAGAATACATGTTAAACATAACCGGCAGGATCTATGATCACAGTATAATGGTCTGTTAACAGTAAGCCCATGATTATGAACATGAATATTGATCCCCATGAAGAAACAGTTTTGTAGCAGGAATTGTAATGAGACACAGAACAAGATTCCTACAAAACATTGCAAAATAGAAAAAAATGTATAGCTGTATAAGCTCAAGAGTAGGAACAGTTAGTTTTGTGCAACTTTATGGAATTATGTCTGTTTTATTCCATTCCAAACAAGATATGGGATAAGACAATCCCGTCAATATCAATATAGCTTGGTGTTGCATAATCCATTTCTTCCGTAAAGTAGGGCTGCACGATTATGGCCAAAATGATAATCACAAATATTTTGATCAATAATGTGATCACGATTAATTATCACGATTATTTGTTGATTTTAACCAAAACATATTTTTTTGTCACATAGGCTAGTTATAACTGCTTTCACATCCATATTATGCTACATTCTTATGTTGAAGTTGTATAGACATACAGCTGCAGTACATTTAAATGAAAATTAGCTATCTGAAATAAATAGCGTAGGATTTATTTATTTTTTTAATGTATCTCTGAGAAAGTTCCTTCACTTGTTTTCAACAATAACTGATTAAAAGAGCTAGGAAGATAGGGGGAGTGTGATGGACGTACTCACAGAGTGACTGCTGACTCATTATGAATGGGTCCAGCATGGGTTGAATGGCGGGGTCAGCGGAGTATCACACGTCCTGTGTATGAAATGTCTGTATCGTCACTGAGCTGCATTTTTATGAACTATGATATTCTAGCCATGGGTCACATCACTTGCCCAGGTCCACCAGGCTCCATCTCACATGCTATTACACTATCAGCTGAAGTTAGGTGCATTCAACTTCTGTTGTGTTTTGCCGTGTGACGCGATAGCAGGGTTACCAGCGGAAACACTGGTACAAATTAGAGCACTGCACGATTATGGCCAAAATGATCATCACAATTATTTTGATAACAATTTGTTGATTTTAACCAAAACAAATTTTATTGTCACATAGGTTATTTATAACTGCTTTCACATCCATATTATGCTACATTCCTCTTATGTTATAATTGTACATACTTTTAAAAATGTGTCTCTGAGGAAGCTCCTTCACTTGTTTTCAACAATAACTTTTTTAAAGAGCTAGGGAGAGAGAGGGAGTGCGATGGACGTATGCTACTCACAGAGTGACGGCTGACTCATTATGAATGGGTCCAGCACGGGTCGCATGGCGGGTCAGTGGAGTTACACACGTGGTGTGTATGAAATGTCTGTATCGTATGGCCAGAACTATGATATTCTGGCCATGGGTCACATCTCTCGGACAGATCCAGCAGGCTGCAGCATGATCAGACAGTGGTTTACGGACCGGTAGATTTGCTTTGCAAAAAGACCCTGAGCATTCTATGAACAGAATGACTCATTTAAAATATCGCTTGATCACGCAGATTTGATCGTGGAAAATTTGTTTAATTCTGCAGCCCTAATTGCAGCTGTATATTTTTAAACAGGAAGAAAACCCTTTCTTTGCATTTTGTTTTGATGAGTCTGTTTTAATTAAATTGAATAAACAATGACCACAAAACCACATCAGCCATCTATTTTAACTTAATATTTTCGGTCAAGCTCAAATAAAACCCTGGTTCTTTGCATGTTGCTGTGTTGTTTACCACCAAGCCTGTTTGTAACTGGTAGTCTACCAACAATGTAATCTTTACCTGTTATCAACCACATTGGCCAACTCTGGCAAAACTCAGTCCCTCGCTTTTTAACATAAAATAATGATAATAAATTGCAGTGAAATTTGCAGGCGCATGTGCGGGTAATAGGTGGGGAAAAAATGGATTCTTAGATGCATTGCGATTATCTCTAGAACGATTCAATGCTCGATTCTGATAAGTTAATCGATTATTCATTTTTAAGTGTTTGTATTTTTATTTAAAAGTTACTGTCTCCAGACATGTACATACAAATCAGAAAATAGAGTGACTGAAAGAGGATGGGATAATGAACAACAACTTACAGTTTAGGGGAGTGTGCAGAAAAAAACACTCAAAAATGGCCACAAGGAAAGAAATATTAAATTTTGTATAAACACATGATCTAATAAGAACTACATAAAATAATTAGACAAAACCAATATAAGCTGTTCATCTACTTTATCACATTACATCTGACTGCCTCATGTTTCATGTTCTAAGAAGCCAATTCTCCACCTTTAAACACGACTGAGCCTCTGACGTGGAAGATTATTGAGAGAAGGTGACTTTCACAAGCATGTTTAAGGCTTAAGCATGGAATGACTACAAAATAAAAACCTCAGACAAAACATTGTATTAAAACTTGTGTGTGACGAATACTGTATATGTCAAAATCTAACAATCTCAGATTTATATGTATATTTTTAAAATCACACATGGAAATGTACATAAATAAAATTGATGTGTCGATAATCGGTTTAGAATCGATTCGTTAACCTCTCAATCAGAATAAGAATTGTTAGGTACCAAGAGATTCCAACCCCTAGTAAAAAAAGTACTTGCACTGTCTCAAGAAATGATTGCAAGTATTAAGTATAATGGTTGCAGTCTGGAGCCCTGTGATATCTACATTCTTTACACAAAAATATGTTTCAAAGAAAAATGTCTCTACAAAAACAGTTTGGTATTGCTGGTATCTCTATTCATTGGTTCAATTTGACTTGAGATGTTTTTCTTTACACTGTGACATTTTTGATTGCCATTATTTGCTTGTATTTTGTAATGCCATTAGCATTGGGGTTTAAAAATGGGAATCAATACCATCGATTTTATAAAGAGTCTAGAATAGAACAGCAACAATATGATAACCCATTTCATGTGAGAATACACTAGCTTCAAAAAATTCAGGAATGTGTAATGTTTCATCTCACCTTTTCCTTTCACCTTGACGGGAATTCCAGTACATCTATTGACTTGTATCAGAGTTTGACAGGTCTAGCTGGTAAATTTTCTACGACTGAATATGTTTGCAGCCAGCTCAGAGACTGTTTTAAAATCGAGTTAATCCACCAAAAGCTGCCAAATGGAAAGTAATATATCCTTGCTCATCGTTTTCAAGCAGTTTATTCTCCGGTTCTTACTTATTACCAAAGATTAACTTTTACCAAGATGAACAGTTGCTCCTCTCAAAATGAAGCAATATTTACCTTTTAGGAATATAGATCAAAATTAACAACACAAAATGCTGTGAAAAAAGATTAACAGAAAGATTTGAAAATAAAATCTGAATAACATACAGTAAAAGAAAATAAATTGCAAAAGAATAGAGATGTTTTTTTATAGTAGGCCTACTGGATGATGCAAATATAGACGTGTGTTCACCCTTAGGATTAAAGACAAAAGATTACAAGTGCCCATGTTGTATTGTATATATGTAAGGTTTATGTAGCTTTGGAACTGTTTTCATCAATGGGGAGTACAGAGCTATCACTGAATCATTAGCACCATACATTAACGCACAGTGATTGGGAAGAAACACTGGGCTGTGTGGTTTGCATATGATTCTGGCTGGCAATGCGCCTGAGTTGGAATTTCGTGTGTGTGTGTGTGTGTGTGTGTGTGTGTGTGTGTGTGTGTGTGTGTGTGTGTGTGTGT